>JAMZEH010000019.1:7472500-7877500 GCA_024699665.1 Ostrea denselamellosa | reverse complement strand
AGACTTCTTTACATAAAAAAGCACTTGTCCAATCCAACAAGTGCCCAGCAATATTCATTTGTCTGAATTTTCTTCCCACTGGTACCGGACAAGCGTTATTGTCGAGCCCTGTTAATGCACAATGGATGCAGACCAACTGCAATAGGTTGCCTGAGTTTACTCAGATGAACTAAAAATTCAGGTCTTGCGATAATTGTTATAACACTCTAAAAATTAGCTCAATATCAATCACTTATCAAAAATACTCCACAGATCTTCAATATGTAAAGTTAATGCCAATTTGGCTAAAAGCAAAGATGAGAAAAATGAATATGTTTGATATAGTGACTGCATGGTTACCAGTTTTGCTAACCACGGGTCATACACCCCTTAGCTTGCACAGATGTATGGATACATACTTCTCTGGCTGGATGGCTGACAACACAAAGATCAAAATGACTATATCTAAGGACTGGTTGGGGAATGGAATCTCCGCTTTCTCGTCTGTGATGTCGCACACAAAAGCATGACAAGTATCTGGTTTGTAATCTGGGTGCTCCTGAAATGCCAAACATTGTGCTTCATTTTATTTACAATTATATGTTAATTAATACCACATAATTTATCTTAATTAGATGATGAAATTTGTGCTGCACAATAAAATCAAAATATTTTTATAACATTCGAGACATTTCTTTAAAAGGCATGGCACTCTTACACTGAATCTGATAGTATTGTTGGTGTTGTTTTAAAATTACTACCTTTACAAGCTCAACTGCAGTAGACGAAAAATCACAGCAGTACACCATTAGGTCTGGATCACTACAATGAAAACAACTTTACTTACAATCTGTTTACCAGATTAAAATTCAGTGCAAAAGTACATGTCTCTCCTCAACTTCTGATTCATTTTTTAATGTATTTATAGACAAAAGCTTACAATGTCTACATAACTAATGATTAGTTGGGTGTACTATGAACCTTGCTCATTATGGACATGAAATGGTAATAAATTTCACATTTTTAAATTCATTGTAACCATCTAAACGGATGGTTGACATGTGCAGCAACATTCTCAGGTGTATTATGTAAAATATTGTACTGTAATACACTTGCAGTCTGTTTTATTGTGCATGTAGAACTAGGAACTTTATAAACAACTATAAGAGGCACATGGGTGACAACATCTTTGATGACCTTGCTCTCACTAATTATTGAACAACCTTGAGTTTATTCCCACATGAAACTTTGGACCTTGATTTAGTCCACCCTTGTTTTTACATTGAGAAAATTTTCCTTATCATCTCTCCAAGGTCCTTGATTTGATCAAACATTTTAAAAATTATTTTTAGCCAAGTCCTTTGAAATTGGTCTTGTGTCTTTGGAGAAGAAACCAAACATGTGAAGAGTTATTACTAGTATAGGCAATGGGAGAGTTATAATCTGATTTAAATACCGATGTATGCAGAATATGCTGTTCCTATTGTAAAATAGAAGACTAATATTTCTGAACTGCATGTTAAGGTACTCTGATCCACAACAAGATTCAGTTATTTTTGTTGCATCCGAAAATAATTATGTGTGTTGGCATTTATATTTTGAGGGATTCTTCTTGTGAACTTTAGTGAAGGATATTCATGGGAGCAATTTCATTGCCCATGATGTTTTAGAAGATTTTAAATATCTTCAGAAACTTGTTGATCATCACAATATTGACATATTTTATAATCCATACACATTTACTTTGAAGTACATGTACATTTTAAATGTAGTAAACCAAATTCAAAAGCTTATGCCATTAATCACCAGCATCAATGATTACTGCTGTCTCCAAAGAAAGATAACTCATAATATTGAAGTTGGGATAAAATGTATTTCACGCATTATCTTTGTCATATTAATAGATAAAATACATTTAAATAAATATTTCAACAATAAAAATGTTTAGTTATCCAGCAACAATGCAACAGATAATTATGAAATTCATACTGACAAAACTTGAAAACTTCTTTATGTTTCATTTTGCTTACTTGTTTGTTTGCAAAATTGGAAACACAGTATTGCCCACACCACATCCAACCTGCAATCAGATAATGCTTATTAGCAAATACCACTCCCCTTAGTAAATAAAACATATTTTGATTTACATGTTAAACATTTGATTAAACTATTTTATTATGACTTCTTTTCTGGATTTGTCCTCAAAATGGGGTAATCAATTCCAGGCAATAGATGTGGATCTTACACAAATAAAAAATAAACCATCACAAAATATTCAATAATTATATAATAATCTACTATAATTAGATAACAAAATTTTATACAGTCAGTATACATGAATATAAACAGCATTTGGGGAAGCCAAAGCTCGAAACTAACACATCTCTGTCAGTCCGAGACTAATAAAATTCACGGCGGACATATTGATTTGTTTACCTATTAGTCCAAATCTGCACATTCGGACTGATAGATTTATTTCAAAATCTTTAAAAAATTCTCTCTGTGAAACGACTTCAAGATCTAAAATCAATGGTAGAATGATTGACTTTTAAAATTTGTCATGATTTACTAATTTTGTTTTCTGGAAAGTCCCAAATTTTATTAATGCATCATTAAAGCGTTTACGATATTTTACAGTTTAACAGTGTCAACTTCAGTGCTACTGAAACAACGATAAAATTGAGGCAGACGCCATGTAGCGATACATAAATGGTGTTCACTGTGTCCAAAACCATCACAAAACTCATTAAAATGGGAAGATTCTGATGAAAGTACGAAAGAGCATGACAGGGTTTATAAAAATGAGAAACAATAAAAAAGTTTTCAGGGTAAATGGTTGGAAATGGTTGCAGTATGATCAGGAGAAACAGATGATGTTTTGTTCTTTGTGTGAACATTACATCATCATCATCAAAAATGTTTACAATAAAATTAATTTTTGATTAAAACATGATAAATGTCTTGCATGGTTTCATATTTTTTTTTTTCATTTACCTCAATTTTCCGTTTAAATGGCAGACTGAATAATTCTTGGTGGACTGATAAAAATTGTTGTCTATTAGTTCGGCTTGACTTGGCAGACTGAAAAATTATTTCAAGCCCTTGAAGCTGTATAATACCTCTAGTATTCTCCTATTTGCCTTATGACCTGGAAATTCCTTGACAGCCGTGATACTCTCAACATCATCATTCTTGTTTCCATCAGGTCCCAGTTCTGGAAACTCAGTAAAAAGCCAGTGTCGGTCCTTAAAAAACCGATTCTGGTGGATCTGATAAAATTTATTCCAGTATTCATCAGCCAGGTCCTCATACTCCTCTGGAGATAAAATTTAAATGTAAAATTGTTTAGTAAGTTTTTCATTAAATATTTATTCTAATCACGCTAATGGGACATGGTCATGATATGAAATCTTTTTATATTTTTCAGTTTCAATACATTATCTAAGGTATTTGTAATGCTCTACAAAAATCTGAACGTCAATTGTCATTTGCATGTTACAGAGCTCACAATTCCTTGTTATGTAAAAAAGACTAGTACCTTAATATATTTAACCTAAAATCTTATGTAAAAATTCCTTTTCAGTCTTTAACTATTTATTTTTGCCACAATTACACTACTGAAAACAATTCTTTATATTTGTTACTTGTCACTTTATTGAAAATATGAAATTTATTTGTAAACAAATAAAGGCACTTGTCATTATTTACATAACAAAGAACTGTGATGTTGATGTCCATAATACAAATGTAAATTGATATTCTGAGTTTAGTTGACTGTTGGAAATATCTAATAATGTGGAATCATTAATGTTCGTGGGGGCCAATGTTTCTGGTTAGCCAAATATTTACAGTTATTAGTTCTGATTATATCACTTGGGTTCGAATTTACTATTAATGATTACATGATAGTAAATTCAAACCCAGGTGATATAACTGCCTGTGGTTTGTGGGGATGAAATTTTGAAGGTTAACATTATTTTGAAAATATACAACATTAGAAGCTATAGTAAAGAATATCTGGTTCATGGGGACGTAAATTCGTTGGTAAAAGGTATCCATGAAATCCATGAACATTGAGCACCCACTAACAAATCTGATTCAACAGCATAATGCACAATTAAAAATATTAAAAAAAAATCAGACCAAAACGTGGCTATGCCCCTGTAAAAATGAAAATGCCTCCAGCTGCTTTTTCATAAAAAAGTGCATATTTTTTTTATTCACTTCTGTTGAATTTGGGAATTGCATCTGACACGATTCAAACAGTACAAAAAGCTTTCATAAATACCTACTGTTAACCTGATAACTCATAAGTAAAATCAGTTATAGCAATAAATAGATAGCATATGGGATTCTTTATTTTGTTTAGTTATTTTCTTGGGTGATGAATACATCTATTAATTCCACCTACCCTGTTTTTCTGGTGGCAGTGCTGACTTTAACTGTTCCTGCGTTTTCTCTCTGGCACTAGTCTCTTGTTCTTCATCCCATTCCACATTATCCCTGAAATTTTCATACTGTACTGTGTCACCATTTGAAATCACTTGCATGATTAAAGTTTAAGTCTTGTAGAGGCCGTCAACAAGCATTAATATTAGGTAATTGGGTCCAACTCAATTTCAATCACATCACATTTAAGGACATACACGATGTTTCTCAATAATATATATATTTTTTGTGAAATTTTACATACAATTCATTTGCATTTTATTTTGCTTCTACAAAAAAATTGGGGTATGTTACCATGTCTGTTTTCAAGTTAGTATATTTTGATAGTTCCTGGTTGTTGCAAATGTAAAATCAATTGGAATTTCCATAGTAAATAAGGAGAGAAAAATCTTTGGAACAATGGGGTATCGAACCCTGAAACCTTACAAGTATAGTGACCTCACCACTGAGCTACCAGAACTATGTAAACATTTGGCAATATTACTACATTACAAAATCTAAACCCATTATACAAGAACTCTTCATATCGAGAAGATGAAAAAATAATTTTAAAAATTATGTCAGAAATGTTACTTATGTCCTCAACTGTGTCAGGGCAAGGGTTAATGTACTCACTTTTCACCACTTTCATAGATCACTTTGATTGGCAATGGTTGTATATTAGAGGGTATGGTGGCCGGCCACACACACATGTGGGTTTCCTCCCACAAAATGACGCATAGTGCCAAAATCTGTGCAAGTCAGTAAAGAGCTAGTATATTGTTGTTTGTTGTTTAATAATAAACATTATTATCATTATGTACTGTAGAATCTTAGTTATCAAGAGTTAACTATAATGTCTTGTCTGAGCAACAGTTTCACTACACTTGGATGGGCAATAGATTAAGAAACTTGTCAGAATACCATGCATTATGTTGAAAGACATCTTCAGGATTTGTTAAGAATCGACTTCCAAACTGTGGTCTTTTGCCCTCTTCCTTCTCTATTACTGGACTCCCCGATGAATCCTCAGACAAGGAATTGGCCATTGGTGGACTGACAAATATATCCCGTATAAGAAATTTGCAACTGCAACGATATAGTCTACTTCCCAACACCTTCCCCTGCCCTATTAGCATCACCTGCAATATTCATCCATCATATTGAGAATAAGGATTATTATAAACATACGGAAGTAAAGAATAATTTTTTTTTTACGTAAGTTAATTGTTGAATTTTTTTCCAAACGTATACAATTTTGACTTGCATATTTAGTGTTACGTTAAACAAACAGCATGTCCCTTCTTTCAATATCTATCAGACTGATGGCCTTCGGAAGGCCTCGGGAATCAGGCTAATAAGAATGTCACTTTGACGCTTCAATTTTGTAAACATAAAAAAGATTGCCAGTAAACGCTCAAGTGACTCTAGAGATATGTCAACACAAAGTGAGATATTTTCACTTAATTATTAAATTATTGTATTTATAGGTTTAAAAAGAGCGTTCTGAAAAGGATGAACTCAAAAATTTTGTTAGAAGATTTGTTTTACAAAACAGTCTCGCGTTAGACTTGTCGTCTAAGCTACGTACTGCAAAGCAACAATAAATTTATGCTTTGAACATAACACGTTACTTACACAAATGTCTGTGTGTAACAGAGACTGGTTTGTGCCTGTAATGAGAATCTGGCACCACAATCCAGTGCTCTACCGATCGAGATAAAGGGTTAATCCACTAGCTCGAGCTAGTATGAAGGCCATGTATCTAACACTACCACATTTGCTATTTTGAAAAGTTTTTGTGCATGTATTTGATTTGGTGGTCGTTTTCTCGTATGAACTATAGGTATTCAAAAGGAGGTAGGGTGGGAAGCTAATGGGGTTCCTCCCAACTCCCCTCATCTTTTTCCTATCCGTCCTCCCTCCTTTTTCCTTCCATGCACCCCTTCCATCTGCTCTTCCTCCCCTTTCTCAAGGCATACCTAATTGAAAAACTACAGATAATTGAAGACCTATGGAAGACCAACAAAAATATGGACTATATACATCAAAAGTAATATGACTTCCTGTTTAAAAACTTATTTTTATCAAACTTTTTTGTGTTTATTAGATACTTGAAAAATGCTTGACCAGAAAATCATATTAGTTTTGAAGTATATACACCACATTTTTGTAGGTCTTTAATTACTGCAAGTCTTCAATTTGGTATCCCCAGTATCATTTTCCAAAAGATGACTAAAATCATCAGCAGTTAAACTTTCATCAATCAAAATAAAAATTAAATAAAAACAATGGTTCAGAACATTTACTGAGTTGTCTCTATTGTAAGTGCACTATATGTGTGTGTGTGTGTTGTTGTTATTAAGCAAAGCATTATACAAATTATAACATGCATAAACAATAAATGAAATGCTCGTGCATCAAAAAAATTGTCAGAATGCTGACAAGCATGTCTGTATAGAGGGATATGTGGTGTTGATTTAAGTTAGTAGTGTATGTTAGCACAGTAGCTTTGAATGTATTAGTAAATCTAAACTACTTTGTTTATTCTTATGTAACTTAGGTACAAAAAGTTGATAAACATGGTAGTTCATCTTCAAACATATTGTTTTTAGCTTTAAATGGCACATTTAAATGTTGTTTGTTGATTGATTAGATATTGTTTAACGTCCCGCTTGAGAATCTTTGACTCATATGGAGACATCACCATCTGAAGGACCGCCCCATTTAGTCGCCTCTTACAACAAGCAAGGGGTACTGAGGATCTTTTCTAACAACCCACGGGGCAACTGTTTGTAATTTAACTCAGTAACTTATGTGATATGCTTTTTCATTATAAAACCTATTTCTTGTTCATTTAATCTTAATTTAGGGATCTGGAAACTTCAATTCTCTTTTTTGACAATAGCCTTTTGCAATGTGTACAATGTTAGAGCTATGTTTTCATAAGATAACTTTCAAAATTTGGGCGACATTTCTTGTATCTAGAAAAAAGTCACAGATTGAAATTGACTGCTTAAATATCAATTATTTCCAAAGATATTTTAAGTATCCTGTCAAAAAAAAGATGTTTGTGTCTTGTCAAATTTAATGACTTACTGAATGATACCTCAAATATTGATTGGTGTGAGCTTACCTTTACCAAATGCAAGGAATTAATTCTTTTTTCTTTCATTCATTATGGGTGGATATCGAGAGAAGGACATTTCCTCTCCTGTTAGAAATAATCAATTTGATAGATCAAATCGATACAATACATTCTCCTAAGACAATTTGATGGACAACACTGAAAATATACTTGTGGGTTGGTTAAAGTAGAAGAGGTGAATAACAGATTTCTCTTGCTCTGACCCCAGCTTTTATATGTTGACAAGCAGGGAAAAGATTGAAAGGAGTCTCTTATTATATGCAATGGTTAAAGTCTTTGTAGTATTTGGGGCAAAATAAACCATGGATATCAGTCTGGATAGATGAGTGGTCACAGCACCAGACTTGGTCCATGGAATTCATGGAAACACTGAAAGCAACAACAAAAAATAACAAAAATACTAATGTATCATTAAAATACACCTCCAGGATGTTGGTTCATATACATATATTCCCAAAGCTTCATTCATTTTGATAGAAAATTGAATGATCAATTTATTGCTAATTTTCATCACCTTGTAGATGATCCATATGTAATTTATAGCAATGTTATTGGACATGTCATATTCGTAGGGGAAGATAATTCCATTTTCTTTCAATGTGAATGAAAATTTGGGAATCTGTCTTCATACAAGTATGAACCAACACCCTTTATGTGTTTTTAGTGATACACTGGCATTTTCATTAACTTTTTGGGTGTTTTCGGTACATTACCTGGTGTATTTGGTGTTTCTGCAAATTCCATGGACTGTCTGGGTTTGATTCCCAGTCAGCCCAAAATCTCCATCCTGTTTCATTTATTCATATTTATTTTGATGAATCTGCCGGGATCAAAAGAATCTGAATTTAAGGAAGGAGGGATGTAGTATTTGGTTCTATATAGACCATGAATATCGGCCTGGATGGCTTGGTGGTTAGAGCACCTGACTAGTGATCCAGGGGTGCCAGGTCCGATTTTGATTTTCTCCTCCCTATTTCATTTATATTCACATATTCATATTACATCTTCTACTGCCATTGAGTTGTAACAGAAATAGAAATGAGTCATTAGTTTTACTTGCAGGCTTTAAACTTTAAGACCAATAAAGATTCTTTATAATGACAGGAAAAATGATGATTAATTTTTTAGAAAACTATATATAAACCTAGTAGTCAGCTACAGCCTGGCGGTTGGCTTATATCATTGTGACCTGTGTCTCTCTTCTTTTTTTTTTTTGGCTGCAATCATTCATTTCAAAACATAAATTCATTGAATTTTTCATAATTTTCAATTCTCTCCCATCTGAAGAGGGTGTGGTCTTTCATTTGAGAAAACTTTAAACCCCAGAATTACTTTTTTGCCAAGGTTGATTCCGATTGACGCAGTGGTTTTCAAGAATAATTTTAAAATGTAACATCCAATTTTCTATAATCACTTACAGCTATACTAGTCTGGCAGGTGACTCCTGTGTCTTTTCTCTGCAGTCATCCAGTTGAAAATATTTACCTGGTAATAGTCACAATCCTGAAATAAATTTTTCATTGTGACATTTGACCTTGTAAACTCAATTTGAAGGTTTCTCCACCTCTTTATACTACAAAATGTATTGATGGGCAGACCATGTGATTCTCCTGCTTAATTGTCTGATGCAGAGACATGATTTACTTTGTGTACTCTTTGTGACTTTGCTCTCGCACATGTGACTAGTCATAATACACAATGATAATGAAAACATTTACCATCTAAAAGTGTTGCAATAAACTGTTATAATGAATTCAGGTTTTTAGAACAATTTTAAATCTGATAGTTTGTGCGGACCCAAGTGAAGTGAATAATGACTTGTGGTGTATATAGCATTTAGACTAAAGGTACCAGATGGTTTGATCTTTAAGTTCTAAATATGAGTGTATCAAAATGTGTGGTAAATGATGATAAAGGAGAGACTAATTTAAGATATGTTTGGGATTCTGATAAGGGAACATCACATAAGAAACAACATGCAAAACAACTTGACAATGTGACTGGTATATACCTGGTTTATACTTGTTCAACTTAGTAAATGTTAAATTTAGAAGATTTGCTTGATGAAATGTGGTTAACAGAAATGTTAGTTACATGATTTAGAATATGTATGATTAGGCTTTTGAGAAAGTTCTAGTTTAAAATTTTTACATAGAAAAAAATTTATTTGATTTCGTTATTTCATTTTGCTCATTCAGAATACCACGTTGAAAGGAAAACCAAGTTCTATGTATTCATCAGCCATTTCATGTCAGCATGGGTATGTAAAAAATTGATAAGCAAGATGTTCTCTCAATCTCAAATTTCATGAATATTAAAAGCATAGAGATTTTCTTTTCATTTGATTCTCTACTGTATAAATAAGTGAATACTTCTATTCAGCATGATTATCAAATTAGATTAATTACTTTACTTTCAGGGGGACCGTATGTGGTCATTTGGGGTGGGACTTTTCCTCATCAGCCTGTCCCCAGACTCCTTACAGCTTCCAGCAGTGCATGGATTTTCCTCAGGAGGAGCAACACTGCTGTTTGCAGGACTTGTGGGGTACTGGGTAGACAACACACCTAGACTCACAGGTAATGTGATGTCACAAACACATTTCAACAACACACCTAAACTCGCAGGAAATGTGATGTCACAAACACATGTCAACAACACACCTACATTACAATGTAATGTAATCCCCAAGACAAGAATTCTAAGGTTAAAAAATGATTACAATATTCACAGTGTATAAAATATTGATGATCAAATCAAGTGTCTAGACAATGTTGCTGTACTCATGTTTTCTTGTTAGAAATGAAAATGTTGTGTATAAAAAAAAAGATCTGAGCTTCTGTCGAATGTTTTGATTGTATTAAAGCACTATCACTCTACATATATATTGTTGTGACTGATAGAAACATTTATTTTGTCTTCCTTATAGCGGCTCGGGTCTCCTTAGTAATACAGAATCTCCTCGTAGTTCTCTGTGCTGCGGTGGTCTTCTGTGTGTTCTATTTTGGACTGGACAAACAGAATGCGCCAGTTTCTGATATTTTGATTCAGGTAAAGACAATTTTTTGAATGCTTGCTGTAAACAAAGAATTGGTTTTTGTTTTTAGTCTCATGAATCACTTTACGATATGCCAACACACTTTAATACGAAACTGAAAGTAAAGTTCCTTGAAGAGGACGTTCATGTGAAAAGTCTTATTCTTACTTATTAAGCCTAAATCAGTAAATCACTTAATTTTTTCACAAGACCTTATACAATCTTTCTGTAATGGATTTATCAGTGAAACATGATTTTCTTGAACATTCAAATTGTTCATCACTATGCATATCTCCAAATTATTCACATTCTAGATCCTTATTTTCATGTCAGTAGTTGCAGAACCAAAATGTTTACTGTCCAAGTGATAATGTCCTCAAGACAGCTTAAAAGAAACTGTCTTTTATTTTCCAAAGTTCCTTTAGGATGTTACAAAATCAAGGGCATCATCAAGACTACAAGTTATTGCATGTAATTGAAGTTGTACATACATGTAAGCAGTGAATTGGTGCATTGTGAGGTTATTGTATTGTTATTTGAATACATCTCAAGGTCAAGTGAGATTGTTGGGCAAAATGTTGATCCCTCTTTGAAGAAAAAAAAATAGATGTATTGAGATCTTACTCCAGTTCTAGAAGTTAGTATGTAAATTTACATGAAAGTGGAAATGTCTTAAAGAGAGTGATTTTCTGTTTTTTCATCTAAAGATCTTTTAAAGCATTACTGGTTTTGGAGAAGCTGCGTTGTGTACGATGCCATTACCAGTATTTGAGGAATAGTAGTGGACAAATGCATATGACCTTGATCAATTTTAGCACTTGTTTTGTTGTATGCAGATGAAGCTGGGCAGGCTTACCTTAGTTTTCCATTCACATGATTTCTGTACAGGGCAGCCGAGTTATCATTATCATCGTGTCCATTTTGGCAGACTTAGCCAGCATTGCCAGGAAGATCGCCATAGAAAAGGACTGGGTAGTGGAGATCTGTGGCAGAGATAAGGACCTACTGGCATGTAAGCTGTGGAGAGAGAGAGAGAGAGAGAGAGAGAGAGAGCACTTACTGATTATGTCTCAGATTTTGTGCTTGAGGCTGATGTTTCTGCACACTTAATGACATTAAGTGATGTACTTCTGGCATTGACATCATCTTTTTGGAGCTCACTCATGGAGTTCATGTGTGCTTGACCTAAACTGATACACAAAGGGATTCATGCTTTGAGTCAAAATTCAGATTTTCCATTTGAATCATCAGGTTTTTAGAATTGGCCATTGCCCGCTTGATCAAACCTACATGATAGACATGTTAAGGATATGCTATCCTATATTCAGATGTTACATGCAGTTTATTATATTCTCTGAATGAATGACCAAATTAAATGTTTAGAAGCAAGTACATTTCGAAGTTATTATAATAAATTCTATCTCCTCGTAATGGATATTTATGAAATATGCAACAAATACTTAATTCAAGTTCTTGATAGACCAGATTTCCATGGATGATGCACCAAAAGTGCTTCATGTTTTGACCAAGTGAAAGGAGACCTGTGGTTGACAAAAATTCGCAGGGAGCTTTTAATCTCTTCTCCCAAGAACTGAATATTTAGTCCCCTAACAACTTTGCTGGAGTTTTACCCACAATCTCTCAGTCCACCCATCTGTCTGTCATTCCCTTAAGGTTTTTCGGACTGCATTGATGAAGATATTCAACTGAAAATTTATATATGTCTTTGTCTTGGACAGTTACAGATCAAATGTGAGTTTTGTTATGCTTGACTTACTTTTGACTGAATTACGCCCCTTGATAAATTGCAAGAATAAGTTTTTCCAGACTTTTTCTCTGCATAGGATGAAGATATTCAATTAAAATTTGATATGTGGCTTTGTCTTTGATAGTTACAGATCAAGTTTGAGTTTTGTTATGCTTGACCTACTTTTGTTTGAATCATACTACTGGTAGGAGACTCTGTATTGCCTGCAATATACTCTGAATGCTTGTTATTGCTTGAATCTCTCAGCAACATAGTTGCATGTGATGTAATAATTTGTCTGTATATGAGTTTGTGCATTCATCCGGAAAAAAGGTGTGACACATGTAAGAGTACTATTTCAGACATTGGTCTCATACTTGTAATAGTAAAAGGTGGAGTGAGGAATGTCCCTGTAAATGGTCAGAGTTGAAGGTCACGGTCAGTGATTGAGTATCACTCTACTCTTTGGTCCCCTGCTTCAAGGTCACTAGCTCACATAAATTGTTTCTGGATGATGTCTGTAGTATTGTGATTTAGCACTGACACTTTGCAAGAAGAATCTGAAGTTGTAAAATGTTTCCATGTTTAATTAAATATAACTTGAAGCTAGAGACACAAATTCTCTGAATTTGCTTCATAGTCTTGTACTTGCTAAAGAAATAGTCAGATACAGAAAGATAGATTCCTATTGACTTCGGGGTAAAAAATTAGAATATCACAGTATTTTGGACACTGTAAAGAGTAACAGTAAATGTTTCTGCCTGCACTTACGTCAGAGATAGCAGATAGAAGGCAGATAGAAGGGGGATCATCCCTTTTGATTTTTAGGTCATAGGTCAAAAAACATTGATTGAATGTAACATTGTTGTTGATATAAAAAATACTATTTATTTTTTTCTTCTAATAATTGCCACAGAGAGAACAGAAGGAAAGAAACTTGCAACTGATTTCTCTGTCCGAAGGTCAAAGTAACAGCCAATCATTGAAAACACCAATTATTATAGATACCATAAAAAATACCTTCTTATTCCTTCCAGTTCATGGTGAGAGAAGATACAGTAATGGGACTGTTTGTGAGTTGGTGAATACAAGTGTGTGTTACACTGAGCTTGTAGATACTCTACAGGGCACATTTTTTGCTCAACTGATTTGATACTTATTAGATAGCTTTGTTGTCAAGAGAGGAAGATACCCATTGAACTGGATATCAAAAGTCAAGGTCACTGCAGTATTTCATAAAACAAAAAGCTTGTAGACACTCAACAGATCACATATTTTGCTTGACTGATTTATTACTTCACATTTAGCTTTGTTATCAAGTAAGGAAGAACCTTATTGATTTTGGGATCCAGAGGTCAAGGTCACTACAGGACTTAATAGAAAAAGTATATAGACACTCATTGTGAGGGGATATGTCCTGCCTTACAGAGCTCTTGTTAATTTGCTATATACATTGTAGTTGTAAGTGGGAGTGAGATGCTACTACTACTGCCAAGGTCAAAGGTCAATTAATATTAATCTATTGTTGATGATTCAGTACGATTACAAAAAGCCAAATAATGCTGAGCCTATATTGCAAGAGAATGCCTTGCCATATTTGTGGTGCTCTTGATGAAGCTGTATGTAGTATTGATGTAATGTGATATTACCTTTATGATTAAACATTTTTGACAAGGTGCTGATCAGTACTTTATTTCTGAATGGCAAGTATTATTAGATTGGCATGGTAATGGTCACAATAGCCCAGTGGTTAGAGCATTCACTTTGCATTCAGGAGGCTGCAGGTTCAATTCTCAATTCTGGCACCACGTCAAACCTAAGACATTTAACATAGACGGTGCTGTTCCTTCGCCAAACACCTGACATTAGAAGTGAAAGTCACAGGTCTTTCGGATATGACCTTAAAATACAGAGATCTTTCGGATATGACCTTAAAATACAGAGATCCCTTGCCATGTTAGGTGTTGGCATGATAAAGAACCCTCACTGCTACTGCCTTGAATGTAATGTTATGTAGGTTATATTACAAACACTTTTTGATTAAAATGATGAAATACATGATTTTGTCATTTTTGTTATTGTAGCAATGACTTCAAAATTGAGGGTCATTGACCTCTGCACCCAGATCTTGGCCCCAGTTTTGACAGGTCAGGTTATGACCTGGCTAGGGATTCAGTATGGTGCTGTGTTGATTGGTGTTTGGAATCTCCTGTCTGTGTTTGTGGAATATTATTTGATCCTTAAGGTTTATCAAGAGGTTCCAGCTCTGAAAAGTAAAATGTACAAGAAAAAAGCAGACAAAGATGGTATGTACTTAAGAGGCTCTATTAAATATAATTAGCCATAATTAAGATATTGTTTGTTTCCTGTATTAAGTAGTTAAGAAGCTGTATCAAATATATTTGGCCTAAATTAAGATATTGTTTGTTTCCTGTATTAAGTACTTTTAGGAGACTGTATGTAATTAACCTAGATTAAGATACTGTTTGTTTCCTTTATTCAATGATCTTATAAAGTACCATAAATAATAAAAAAGTTGTTTTCATCTGTGCAAATTGACTGAGCTTTAGATTCTGCAAATGTTTACTGTTAAAAAAATGGAGAGAAAAAAGTTACTGTAGTTTCATCAAGTTTCATGAATTTGTCAAAAAATACACTTTTGTTGATACTTACAACATGTAATTTTCTGGGAAACTTCTCTAATGTTTTGCTGATAACTTGATTTAAGGGTTAGACACTATCGTGAATAAATGAAAATTGGTAAGCAACACAAAATGATGAAACCATAGTATTTGATCATTGAACGTCATTAGTTAAAGTTTTTCAATTTTGACCAAAAATACCACAGGATATTTCCACAGATCAAAATGGTGAACCTGAAAGGGAAAACAATCAATATATTTTAAGTCAGGCCCAATTTCATCTAGAGGTATAGATAGGTATAGATATAGAATCTTTATTTTGAGTTGAATATTTTCAAATACAAACATAATCTCTGAAGAGCTTGTATTTCGACAAACAATTGTAAATATAACAGTACATGGTATAAAAGATTTTCAAATACAAACATAAGCTCTGAAGAGCTTGTATTTCGACAAACAATTGTAAATATAACAGTACATGGTATAAAAGAAATGATATATGAAACAAGTGAAAACAAGGAAACACAAAACAAAACAAAAGGAAACTCATACTTGTATTATCATATGATAAAAGTACAGAAAATGTATTTATTTCCATTTATTATAGTTAAAACTAATAAATTATCCAAATAAAATATATATAGGTTGTCACACTTTTTAAGATACGAAACAGAATCATATATCAACTTTTGAAAATTGCAATTTTCCTTGAATGGCATTATCAAAATTTAACAAAAACTTATCATAACAATATAATAGTATTCATAACAATTTCATAAAACTGTTTCTTTACAAAAATTTTTGTGAAAAATAAAGGAAATCTATCACATAATGGAATTGATAAAGAAATAAATGAAAACAATTAACACCCTTGTATTCAATAGTTAACAATATTCATACCTAACTTGGACTTTTGAAATATTTCATGTTTAACAAGACTTTTTTACAATAACTATCAGAAAAGACTCCAATGAGATTTATGTTCCTATCATGCATACATCTAAATAAATCATTGATTTTGCTAAATCTTGTAATGTCACATGAGGGTGGAAGTACATTAATGTAAAAGTTGAAGATTGTGTGTTTATAGAGGTGTACATAGGACAAGTTCTGTAGAGGATTAAATAAACAGTAATGTTTGCATGGTTGCCAATTCGCCCCACACTGGAGGTCCCCCCCCCCTTCCAAATTTTGTCAAAAGTAGGATTTTTGTATCTTTGAAATACAAATACAGCTTACTTGTTTGTCAGTAACAAAACACACACCTCAAGACTTTCCAGGGTTGGTAACTCTGTACATGTCATCACTGATATTTTAAAGTATAAAATACAATTCTAGAACAAGTCTTTGATACATTCTCAAGATTTATTTACATAACTAAATTTACCTTAACATAGACATTGTATTTTGTAATTTAGTAGCAAACACAACTCTGTCACCCCAAGAGGAAGAAGAAAGAGACATCACCGAGACAGAAGACACGGATATTATTTCTGAAAAGGGAGTAGAGAATTCAAAGGCATCACAGACAATATCTGTAGAATCTGAGAAAGAGGTTTCAGCCACTGCAAAGAAAGTTCCAGAAGAGAAGGAGCTGACAGGTTGTGTGTGGGTCCTGAGTAAGGTCTTCTACAGTCTTATAGCCCTTTACACCGGCTATCGGACCTACTTTAAGTATGAGGTGGCCCTAGCAGGACTGGGACTCTCCTTCTTGTATATGACTGTTCTTGGTTTTGACAAGATCACTATAGGTAAGAATATAAATGTACAATTATTGCCAAAATGTAATGATAGTATTGTATATGTACAGGATATTGAGTGAATATCACAAAATAGGTCTGCCTGAGGTTGTTATGCATTAACACAGACCGAGTTTGCAAGGTCCACAACAATTGATGGCAGGTATATTTCTGCATATCCAGTTAATAATCTGTTTATTGCCCTTTTCTTGCTCTAGGAGCACACATTTTCAGTAGCAGGTAAAGTGTTTATGTCCATTGTTACCTGGTACATACATATAAGTAGATGTTATATCACAATCATCGATATGATGTCACTGTTGAGTTAAAGTAGTACCCAGGCATGTACATGTGCATAATGTTTGACATTGTGACCTTGGAGTTTGACCCAAATTTCAAAAACTTGACACTTTAATCTTTGCTCATAACTTCTGAAAGATGAGTGATATATATTTCTTTTATGCATTCCTTGTGACAAAAACTTCTTGTGGTAGTAAAGTTTTTGACCTCGTAACTTTGACCTACTTTTAAGAAAAATTAACCTTAGCATTATTTCCTGAACTGTTTAAGGTAGGGCTTTCATATTTTGCATACAGATTTCATATGGCAAGACCTTATGTATCATTCCATGATTTTTGACTTTTGTCATGGTTATGTCTTGATCCTTTGGGTCTCAGTTGGGCCATAATATGTGGTCGAAGTTTTTTATAGGAATAAAGATTAAAAAAATTTGTTTAAATTCACAACAGCAGGATCAGATTGACTCCGTTGAGTGACGTATCCTATGGGCTTCTTGATTTATAATAATCTGTTACCCTTACAGGCTATGCCTATTCCCAGGGACTTTCTGAGGCGGTATTAGGTGGACTACAGGCAGCAGGTGCTCTGTTAGGCATTATGGGAGCTTTTGCCTATCCCAGGATCCGAATGTCTGTGGGTCTGGAGAGAACTGGGTTGTTTGGACTTGGAGCTGAAATTCTATGTCTGTGTTTCTGTGTGGCTTCAGTATGGACCCCAGGCAGTCCTTTTGATCTCCTAGGCTCCCTAAACACTGCAGCACCCGACATTCCTAATGTGATTTGCAATAATGGCAGCATGGCATATTCTACCAATGCAACTTCACAGACAGCTTCAGTTTACAACACATCAGATCCTTCCTCGATAGTAACGTCATCAATAATGTTAGAAGTAACTTCTGACGTTTTTTGTAATGAGACTATATCTAGTCCACCTGAGGTAACGCCCGATATCTCAGTATGGCTTCTAATGGCTGGAATCATCACTGCTAGGTTTGGTAAGGAAATATATGTACTCATTTTAATTCTTGTAAATAGTAAATCCCAACTCAAGTGATACAATTGCCTGTGGTTTATATAAATCAACTGTTATAGTATAGTAAACAATCTGTAAATATTTTATGTTGTGTGTACAAGTCTCATTGTTCCATTTCCAGGTCTTTGGGTTGCAGACTTAACAATCACCCAGCTCTTTCTACAAACAGTGGAGGAAACAGAACGGGGCATTGTTAACTCCATGCAAAACTCAATGAACAGACTCATGGACATGCTCAAGTTTGCCATGGTTATTGTGGCCCCCTACCCACATCAGTTTGGCTTACTGGTCCTGATTTCTTTCTTCTTCATCTGCATGGCTTGGGTGTTATACGCCGTGTACTGTCGGAGGGTACGAGGGCATTTCTTCCACTTTGAGAAAGTGACTAAATGTGTGGACCATCAGAATAATAATCTAGCTTCACCAGACGCAGGGTCTAGTCAAGCAGTGTAGCAGCAGCATTCAGTTCAATCACCCATTTGATTTTGAAATAAAACTATTTCAGATTCAGTTTTTAGCTCATTTGAGCTGAAAGCTCAAGTGAGCTATTCTGATCACCTTTTTGTCCATCTGTCTGTAAACTTTTTACATTTTCATCTTTTCCAGAACCATTGGGCCATTTTCAATCAAACTTGGTAAAATTATCGTAGAGTGAAGGGAATTCATGTTTGTTCAAATGAAGGGCCATGCTCCCTTCAAAGAGGAGATAATCACGGAAATGCATAAATAGGGTGGGGTCATTTGAAAATGTTCTGCTCAAGAACCCCTGAGCCAGAAAAGTTCAAATTTACATAAAAGCCTCCTGACATAGTACAGATTCAATTTTATAAAAATCATGGCCTCGGGGAGTATGGTGGGGCCACAATCAAAGTTTACATGTGAATATACAGGGTAAATCTTCTTCTCAAGAACCACTTGGCCAGAAAAGTTCAAATTTACAGGAAAGCTTCCTGACATAGAGCAAATTAAAGTTTGTTTTTTTTAAATAGTCCATGGGGGTAGGGTGGGACCATAATAAGGGATCAAAGTTTTAAATGTGAGAATATATATATGTATATAGGGAAAATCTTGTCAAAAACAACAGGACCAGAAAAATGGAAATTTATATGAAAGCTTCCTGATGTAGTTTGTGCAATTCATGGTTCTCGGGGATGGGGTGGGATCACAATAGGGGATCAAAGTGTTATATGCTGATATACAGGAAAAGTCTCTAAAACATTTCTTAAACTATTTAAACTAGAGCTTTCAGATTTTGTATACTGTACAAGTATTTAATTTTGTGTTGGATTAAATCTCATTATTTTTGTATCTAGGAGAAAACAATGAAATTAAATCTAACACGAATTTTTATTTCAGAAAATATTTACTTTAATGTTAAATATATCCATGTTGTGTTATTCGTCATTCATTCATGGATAACACATTAATCGTCACTGTTACATTCCTCATGCATAGATGTACCAACACTTTGTTAATATATAGTGAATTAACTCATTGCAAAAATACACAGGTGTAATAAAAAGTTCAATGTAATTAAGAATAATTACTATCAAAACAGTACCAATGATTTTAAGATTATAAATGTGGACAGTAATGTGACAAAGTGCAGACAGAACAAACTGCTCATGTAAATAATGCATGTGTAATTTGCTGCTAAGACAAAACCCATCTTTATGCCACATTTAATCTCATTTCTAAGACACCTGTACATCCACTACCACTACGTCAGTATCCACACCCTTCTTCAGGTAATTAGATTCCTGAGCTGCATACCACACCAGAAATTTATTTTTCGCCTTAGATTTCAACTGATAAATGTATGGTCATGTGGATAAATTCTTTTGTTCAGCTTAGGGGAGAAGGGGGGGGGGGGTAAATTTTGTTTGAATATGATGATATATGAATATTTATGTAGCAGGTTGAGGAAATTTTTGTTCTGATGTGCCCTATGAACATCGAACAGGGCGAGGTCATGAGCCTTGCTTTTACTAGTACGTCAGATTTCTTTACAAATTTTATTGACAAACGGAATACAATATAAACGCTTTAAACATTCCAATGAATTGAATACAATTTAATGACCCAAGATTACAAAGAGCACCAAGTAATGATTTGTTTGTGAATAGGTGATAAGGACGGCAAATGGTTATAGAAATGGCATGTTTATCATAACTGTATTTATACAAGTTAGGATTGCAGACAAGCAACACTGATTATACTTCATGACCATAATGTGTAATTTGTAAGAGATCACTAAAAACGAAAATTGATCCACACGAAACTGTGTTCACTACAAAAACAACAAAAATTTTTCCTAACAATATTATATACATTAACAGTATACATTTTTTATGGAAAGACCTTTCATGTGATGCAATGGTGTGTGACCTTGACCTGGAAGTTTGATCTACTTTTAGTAAAATCTGACTTATACAATATGTTCTGAACTCTTTTATATCTTGTATACATCTATATATTTCTTATGGCAAGACCTTTCATTTTTTATTATGACATTTAAACTTGTGACTTTGAACTTGAAGTTTGACTTACTTCTAAGAAAGCATAACCTATTAAATATATCCAGAACTGTTAAGATTTTAAGACCTTGTACACTAGGGTGTGATCATTTGACCTACTTTTTGTAAAAAAAAAATTTGACCTATTCAATATCTCCTGAACTATTTAAGATGGAACATTCTTTCATATACCATTATATATGACCTGTAACCTTGGTCTTATTCAGAACAGCAAAATCATGTTAATCATATTGGTGTTGAGGCATCTCTTTGTTTTGAGAATTCATTTTCAATTATGTTGTGATCCTTTGGGGCTAGGTTGGGGCCACAGTATGGGGTCAAAATTTTTCATAGGAATATAGATTGAGAAAAAAAAATCTTTTAAAAATCACAACAGCTAAACAAAGGCAGGGCCAAGGTAACTCAGGTGAGCGATGTGGCCCATGGGCATCTTGTTTTGAATAGGTGGTTGTGATCTTATATTAAAGAAAATTTTCTATTGCCTTATCCTCACATTATTTTTATACATTTATGATTCAAGTTTAACAGTGACACCATAATATTTTACCTCAGCACTATAATATAGAGTGAACGTGAAGCAGGGTCTTCATCACTTATATTTTTTATCAAGAAGGCATGAGCCATTCATATGTATATGTGTACATAATGCCTATTGTCACCTCACTAATGCCTGTAAATTATTTTTTTCATCTTGATATGAGTTCTTGTATGATATCTGAAATAGGTTTAAATTTTATAGTAAAATTACCATACTTTGTATGTCAACCTGGGTACATGCAAGTCAGTGTTAAATCACTTAACTAGTAATGCAAGGTCCTGGGTTCAATACCAGATTGTTCTCTTCTTCTTTGCTACATTTATACAACTTATTGTAATACACAGGAGCAAACTATATATTTTCTTGCAACAGCCAGGAACTATCAAAACATGCTAACTCTGAAACAGACATGGTAATAAACCCAAAGATTTTTTTTCGAAACGAGATAGAATGCAAGTAAATTGTACATGAAATGTCACAGAAAGTTATATATTATTGAGAAACATCGCACATGTCCTTAAACATTCTTAAGAATACATTTAGTCTTATTTGATTAAATTACAATGTCTGAAACAAACAGTTCTCACAATATCTTATAGAGCAATTTCACACTTGTCATGTTACATTACTTAATATGGAGGTTTTTGACTGGAAACAGTGTGTTAGATATTTAATCACAATTGTGTATGTTGGTATTTTATGGTTTTTATATGCTCATCTTTAGATAGGACATATTCTGGTACACCATCCATCTGTCTGTTTGGGGTGTTCTGCCACTATTTTCATTTCTCTTTCACATATCAAGCTTAAACTTGCCGTTTAGCTTCATTGTGGGTCACGCTAAACTATGTTGCAATTTTGATCCATGTTGATCTCTTGCAGGGATTTTGTCACTTTATTTGAATTTTGATGTGGTGTGGATGTACTAAATGATTTTTCTGTTTGACTCCTCCCCCAGTTTTCAAGTGAGGACCTTCTTATTGTACAGAATATTTGTTTGGGTATTGAAGATGTGCATTTGGAAAGGATTTAACTTTCAATTTTTGAGAAAATTTCAGGTTGTTGAAGTTAGTACGTGGTTTGTCTATATAACTTCTTTCACAGTTTTAAAACTACACCTTGTAAACAACTGAAAGATGTGCATATTGTAAGGATTTTGATTCTCAACTTTTTTTTCTTTTTGATGTTTGAAAAAATTACATAAATTGTTAAACTTGGACAACTTGAGCAAATATTTTACACACAACTCTTGGTTTGTCTGTCTACCTTCTGTCACAGTTTTTAAGCTAAGACCCTTTATTCATACGATACCCAAAAAAGTATCTCGGAGATTGATGATGGCCAATACTACCTTAAGTAAAATTCTACAACTCATGGCTTAAGAAACGCACCTTACATAAACTTGTGATGGGCATATTATGTACCATTTATTGCATATCCAAATGAATTTCTAGATACCAGTGAATTTAGAATGATGACACAATTATGTGTGTACTGTACATAACATTTTGTCATGTATGTAATATATTATTTAAAGCCTATGATTAGTCATTTGTTGTCACTTGATTCTGAAGATTAAATACAATTTTGTTTTTTTTAAAAGATCAAATATTGTTTTATACTGCTGCCAAATATTAGAATGCAGAACAGGAAAATAATTATAGATTTTGTAGCCCAAAAAAGTGATACTTTTAAAATTAATAAAACCTGTGGGTTTCTTGTTTAAAAGACATCAGGGAATGAACTTTGATGCTTCATAACAACATACTTCATGAAGCACAGTAGCACTTCATGAGAAGTATGCCAGTGTGAAATATTGTAGTTCATACCCTCATGTGTTTTTAGCTCACCTCAGCTTAAAGCTCAAGTGAGCTATTCTGATCCCTCTTTATCCAGCATCCGTCTGTCTGACCTTAAACTTTTAACATTTTCTACTACTTCTCCAGAACTACTGAGCCAAATTCAATCAAACTTGGCACAAATCATCCTTCAGTAAATGGGATTGAAGTTCGATCAAAGGAAGAGCTATCATGGCCCCTAGGGGTTAGGTGGGGCCACAATAGGGGATCCAAGTTTCGTATAGGAATGTATTGTGAACATCCTTTAGAATCTTCTCAAGAACAGGAGGACTATGATTAGTCTCGTACCGATAGACAAGTATCATCAGGTAGTGCAAATTCAAGTTTGTTAGATTTGGGAGCTCCCAGGTAGGGTGGGGCCACAATAGGAGATCAAAGTTTTATATGGGAATATACAGGAAATTTAAATTCTTTTCAATAATAGCTTTCAGTAGGAGCAGGGCCACACTAAATAATATCAAAATGCAAATATTTCTAAGTTGTGTGAATTCAAGTTTTTATTATGTCCCCAATTCTAAAGGTGTGGGCATATTGGTTAGTACGTTCTGTCTGTGTGTCTGGAACTATAATCTTGCTCCAAAGCTTTTGAATAATTCATGAAAGAAATCATATTTCATATGTGCATTCCTTGTAACGACATTTCTTTTGGTACCTTCTGACGACCTACTTTTCAGAAAACCTAACCTAGGCAATATCTCCTAAACAATTTAAGATAGAACTTTCATAGTTTGTGTAGATTCCTTATGGCAAAACTTTACATTTCATATAACGATCCTTGATCTTGGAGTTTGATCCATTTCAAAACTAACCTTGCTCAGAATTTTTCATTTGGGAAGGACATATAAGGGTGAGTCCGTAAGTAACCGGTGTATCCCATTTCCGATTGACCGAGATTTTCCTGCCTTGTTTTAATACGTTTTATACCTGGGTACAAAATTGCACATGTATCGAGCCATTCTTTAATAAGATATTGAATGTCAAACATGGCTAGTGATACAAAGGCATGTCTTCCCTCTAAAGTTGAGTACCATGCTGTAATTTGGTACTTGTATTTTAAAGGTAAAACAGGTAAAAAAAAAAAAAAACATGGTGAGTTAGCGGATGTTTATGGGTCTTCTGTATCATTTTATGCTCAGGTTATCAGGTTACATTCTGGGTTGGGGATTCAAACACGGTAGAACGTCTTTAGAAAATGAAGCCAGGTATGAATACCCACTGGATGACACCAATGAAGAAATCTGTAAAAGTTTGGGATCTGGTATACTCTGATAAGCGAATTCAGGTGGAAAGAAATAGTGCAGAAATTAGGCATTTCACATGGTAGTCTTACATGATTGTTTAGGTATGCAGAAGCTGTTATCTCAGCATTCCCCCCACCCCCCAGTATTTACCTGATTTATATTGCAATCAGGCTAATTTTCTACTCTATTGAACATACCGGTATACAAGGTGCTAGATTTTTACATCCAATCTACTCCACACACCTCTAAGTCTGTCGAAATTCACACATTTGAAATCTATGCTCTTACTTCACTGCACTTTGATTTTGTAAAATAAACAACATCTTGGGTTTTGTTAATTAACCCAACACGACCCTGCATGTTGATTACATGCTAGTCAATTGATTCAGAGTGTTGACTTAACAAATCACCAACGAATTATTACCTGTGCGCTTTAAAGTGAAAGTGTTCGGGATGATAACTCCTAGAATAACCATGCTCAACCGAAAGCGAAAGTATGAATTATGTTGTAATCGAAAAATGTACAGTCGTTGAATAAAGGTAAATTTCATGAAAATGTATGAAAACATTGTAAAAATCATGGTCATTGGTCATGTTAGACAAGTAGTCATTTAATACAGGTACAATATAATGGGTAACACTTTGGAGGATTTTTGATGGTCACATACAACAGTGAGTCACTTAATACAGTGGGTTGCTATGACAGTTTTGACTGTATATTCATATTGACACAAATGAAAATAACTGAAAATCATTTCAATTCAAGGGTTTTCAAATATAAAAATATAAAAAGGACTTCTTTCTGTCATTTATACAGGTAATTTGCATGGATTATTTTTACACAACCATGATACTTGTGCATATTAAACAAAATACATAATCACAGACAAAAATTATCACAGTAAAACAATTCAAACTATCACATGGATTTCATGATCAGGCACTGAAAAATACATTATGACAAATGCACTCAAATTCTTTGAAATTAAAAAGCAGGTAAAACAAAATTTATGATAATTATTATGATGTAATTGTTTTTGGAGTAAAAATGGATCTGATGAAATAGCACCATTTGCATTTCACACACCATAAAGACAGTATTTTACTGCTTTCAGGGAGACTGCACATGCTTCTATCCCAGAGCTGATTGGTATGTTATTGACTAGTTCACTCATTTACATGGTATACATTTCACTGACACCTATAAATACAGCAGTAGTATAGTCAATATTCTTTAAATCATAGTCTTGTAAAGTGATTAAATCCAATTTCGTGGTTCAGTTTAATTCTTGCGGTCAAGTCCACCGCATGAATACCCTGCATCATGGAATCCAGTTAAAATACATAAACATGTCATCTGCTCGAGGTCATACTGGTCTCGTGAAAATATGGCTTTGTGTCTCACATTTTGGACTTTGTCAGCCAATCAAAATCCTACAATGATACCATAAAGTATGGGTTGAACTTATTGAACAGGAGAACTTGTACAGTAAAAGATATGTCATTCTAATATTGTTTCATATGATACATATACAGTATGTTCCCAGCTTGCATATGAAAAATTGCATCAATGCAATTTAACCTAAGGTTACTGCAATTGTAAAGAATGAAGAGTCTTGCTCATATGTGTAATCAACTTCCTGGTTGTTAATTACACTTAATGATATAAACCTTTAAGTTCATGCTTAATCCATGCAAAGAGTAAATTTCTACTAGAACTAGCACAAAATTGTATTCTTAAGTTTAAATTATAATCTAGATTTAAAATTCTTTTCATTGTCCAATCTTTTTATTATTAATATTGAAGTTTAAATACCAATTTTATTTAATTTTCAAAAAACAGCAAACATTCATTAAATACAACTTTGCAAACCTGTTGTTTTCTCATGGACATAGGACTAATAAGAATGTTGACGAGTGCTACTCTCTCTGGATCTTTTGTGACCTCGGTTAAATATTTGTTGATTTCGTCTGTTGTCTTAGCAACATAACCTCGGCCTCCGAAAGCCTCAATCATTTTTTCATACCTAGCTGCAGCCATCAGGGCAGTCGGAGGAGACCTGCAATATGTTTGCTTTGTTTAAAACAACTGTTGTAACCCTCTTTTCTTCCTCAAACAATTTATATGTAGTTTGATTAATTTACATATATCAATGAAAGGTGAGCAAGCTTACTTAACCCACACTCCCACAATGAATGACAATGCTACACATAATGAATGACAATGCTACATAATGAATGGCAATGGTACATAATGAATGACAATGCTATACATAATGAATGACAATGCTATACATAATGAATGACAATGCTACACATAATGAATGACAATGCTACACATAATGAATGACAATGCTACACATAATGAATGACAATGCTACACAATGAATGACAATGCTACACATAATGAATGGCAATGCTATGAATAAAATACAACAAATTACCTTTATATTTTAATGTTTATTTCAATGGCAACATGTTGGGGATATGGTACTAGAATTACTCTAATATCCTTTTTGATTAGTGCAAGTTGTTTTAATTCCACAATACTAAAATTTAAAAATCTATTACAAGGGTACAATTGTGATGGTTTTTAATTTCATGTTATAGAAAAATGTACTTTTAAACTTTAATTTTATGAAAGCAATGGAATACTTTTATTTTTTACTATGGGTTTAATTTCAAGGAAAAATGATAAATCATGAAGATAAAGAAATTAAAACCCCCAATCTTGTAACACACAATCTGATTGGTTCATTTGATGTTATCAACATTCTTAATATCATATAAACAAAGTTGCTGTGTAGTCCCACGACATGATGTCCTAAGAATGATATTGCTTTTGATTGACTGTTCCGTTTCCATATTGTTGCTATGGCAATATTGGTATATGTCATGTAAAATTCATATTTTCTTTAGAATTATTCATCAAATAATATAAAACTCAGTTTACAAAATTTGATTGTCAGGAATGAAGTAATTTTAACTTTTATATGATATGAAGTAATTGGGACAGTTTACGCTATTTAATTATAATCTTTATTCTAATGAAAATTGTGGAACCCATATAATATGACCCTACCTAATCTAACTGGGATCACAACTTATCCCAACTTAAATCAACACAACATAGGGATGTCCTATATTCCCCTATATTCATGTAAAATTTTATCCCCAATTCTAGCCCCACACTAACCTCATGGTCCATATAAAAAATAAAAATTCTCATGTAAATCTGTATTGTGGCCCAAACCTATCCCCAGAGCATTGATTTGAAAAAAGAAAAAAGAACTTGAATCTGCACAACCATTCGGATGCTTGTATATTGGAGCAACTAATCCTGGCCTGCTGTTTTTAAGAATAGGATTTTTAAAAGATTTACTGATCCCATGTTGAGTTCCCCTTCCCAAAGCCAGGATTTGAATAAACTTGGGATCTGAACTACTTGAGGATACTTGCAAACTAATATCACTAATCATGGCTTTGCTGCTCTTGAAGAGAAGATTTTAAAAGGATTTTTTTTCTATATATTACCATGTAAAACTTTCAATGTAACTCATATTGTGGCTCCACCCTACCCTTGGGGACAATGATTTCAACAACTTTCCATCTGCTTTACCTGAGGATGCCTACCTATTAACTATTCATGACTTAGCTGTTCATAAGAAAATTTTTAAAGACTTTTTATTATATATTCCCATATAAAAACTTTGATCCCCTATTGTGACCTTATCCAACTTCCAGGAACCACAAGTTAAAACAAATTAACTGAGAATGCTTGCCTATTAATATAACTTATCATGACCCTGCGACCTGATTAAAATCAGATCCTTTGATCCGCTGACATATATCATCACTTTGTGTAGTGATCTACACAAGTTGATCAAAGGATCCGATTTTAATCAGATTGATACATGTATATCCCCATTTAATAATATTCCCTATTGTGGCCCCACCCTACCCTTGGGGGGGGGGGGGGGCATGGTTTGAACCATTTTGAATGTACATTCTTTAACGAAGCCTTCATATAGTTTGTCTTTTCTGGCTAAGTGGTTCTTAAAAGATTCAACCTTAATTCATTTCAAAGGTTCATTAGCGGTTTTTAAAAATAAACTAAAAAACAAATCTTTTTAAACTTGCATTTAATATGTATTTTGCTATTTATGTTAACAGTTAATTTTACAAAAACCCCCAAACAACAAAAAAAAAAAAACCAACCCAAAAACTACACACACACACACACACACATGCATTACATATGTCTGCTTACTTTTAGCTTAATCTCAGTTTAGTATTATTTTATGTCCTTTTTCATGTATTTATTGTTCTTCCTTTAAGTTTGTTTTATTGTTTTACATGTAAAGCACTTTAGGGTAATAGTCTTGATTTGATAAAATGCTAAATAAATGTAAAATAATAATAATTTCATACATTTCTTGATTATCTCCCCTTTCAAAAGGGTTTGACCCTTTATATAGAGAATTTTGAAACTCCTGTGTGCAAAGGATGCTTTATGGCAAGTTTGGTTGGAAATGGCCCAGTGGTTCTGGAGAAGAAGTAAAAATATATACTGTTTAGAACATTTAGAGATTGACAGATGGAAAGACAAATGGACCAACAGATGCCATAAAAAGACCTCAGTGAAGTTTTATTCCATAGATGAGCTAATGGGTAATCATGGTCTTACTGTTCATTAGAAAAAGACTTAAAGTTTTAAGTAACCCTATACAGTCTAATATAAAACATTATTCCCTTTTGAAAGGGGTGTGACCTTGAGTAATTTTAAATCCCCTTTACCTTATGATTTTTTTGACCAGTTTTGTTGAAATTGGCCTAGTAGTTCTGGAGAAAAACCAAAAATGTGTAAAGTTTACAGACGAATGAATAGACAGAAAGACAGACACCAGTCGATCAGACAGAAAACCTCACTTCAGCTTATAGCTCTGGTGAGCTACAAAGCATGTCTCTTAATTTTGATAGGCAAATTGAGTTTATTTCATATGTAATTGTGTACCTGAGATAAAGAAAAAAAATATATATTTATAGTTACTTGTTAATGTGTATAACCAGTATGCACAAAATTTCCAAGTACACATTATTCAAATGAGACAAATTGCACTGTACAATATATTCACAAACCATGTGGCATAACAGACCACAGGCTTCTGATGTATGTACTGAGCAATATAGTGCAAAGTAATATAGCACAGACTGAATCCTTTTCCAAACTGTTAGTCTATTTGATACTTGTGGCATATTATACATGTACATCTATTGTTTACTATGAAGTTCTTACGTCAGTGTAAGGTCCTCTTCCTGCATAGATTTCCAGACATCCTCTGGTAACCCTGTGTAAATCCCGCCATTGTTTATGATCATCAGAGTCACTGGCAGCTTGTACCTACAAAGGATGTAGTTTGTAATGTCCTTGTAGGTTTTGAGAGATGTGATTCAGCATTCACATAGCAAGGATAATTTTTTGGTATTTTCTTATCTATTTTTTTTTTTTTTATTGTAGTTAACGATTCAATATTTTTTCATGGTTTTTCATAGACCATTTTTGTTTAGAAAATTATTGACTGAATTATGGGTAAACCTCTGCTGGAGAGCATGTTATCAAAATATAATTCACACTATTGTCCTAAATCTACTGATCCAAAGTGTGCAAAAGGGGAACACACTGTGATCTCTTGGACCATTGCCAAGTTAAATTCTGACTTTGACCTTCACCTTTACATTTTTCCTTAGCTTTCACCTCGACCTTTCATTTCATGAAGTATGACCAAGTTTAAAGTTGCAGACAGACAAAAATCCAGTACACATATAAACAGACAAACAGATAGAAAGAAAGACCAAACCCCCCCCCCCCACACACACACACACAATCAACACAAATCTTTAATCTCAGGCACTACAAAAACAAACATAAATACTATCTTGGGTGTCAAAAACTAACTTTTTCTACCACAGGGTATAAAATCCACAGGCTAAAATGAAAACCTACAAGCTAAAAATTAAAGGAAGAATCAGTATCTTTTATCATGTTTTATTTAAGTCAAATGATTTTTCTCTATGATTATGGAGCCTAGTGACAGATATTGTTTGGATGAGTTACTGCCATGGCCATACCGTTCCGGTTTTGGGTCTCTTGACCCTCACATCTCTCATCCACCACCTGTTTACTGCAGATCTGGGTTCAAAGTCTTCCAATTTCTTACCACATGTCTATATTTGTGATTATAATTCAATGCATTTTTTGATTCTGAATTTCAAAAAAATCAATATAAAAGGAAAAATAAATATTTGTATGCCACTTTTTTGACATTATTAGTGTTTTTTAGATGTATATTGGCTGGGATCAATTTTTGTAATTTATATGCTTAGTTGTGCATTTGCCAATCTGGTCATGTTTGTATTCAGTCGTCCCAGCCAATTTGGCTGGGATAAATTTTTGTAATTTATATGCTTAGTTGTGCAATTGCCAATCTAGTCATGTTTTGTATTCAGTGGTCCCAGCCAATTAATTTGTAACATTTTATCTGTTACGTAATTGTATGTTTCTTTGTTTTCGCATCATTTGTTTTCATATCGATAATAAATGACATAATCACTAAAAATGATACTGTTATTTCATTATATATATACTCTCTGAGTTGGGACAAAAACCAAGCTTTGGAATGCCAGAGGCCTGTCTCATTGGATGGCTTATCTCAAAATTGTTGAATATGAATGGTTTTTGACTGGCATTTATGTAAGTGTTCTTGCAAGTTTAAAATTTGCAGATGGCGCATCACCGGAAAAAACAGATATCAGATGATCATAGACTGTAAATCACTAAGATTTTTGAGTGTTGACAATTTCCATTGGAAATTTTCCAAATTAACTTGCAATTTGTATGTATGTCTAATCTCTACCACTGTATCTAAAGTCACTGAACCAAAGGTTCAAATAAGATTTTCTGATCAAAATATGTCCATTATGATCATCATTGCTAATTTCTAACATAATTTTAATTAAAACTTTCTTTCAGAACTGTTTGACCAGTTTTAATTGGACTTGACACAAAGCATTCTTTGATTAAGTGGATTCAAGTTTGTTCAAAAAGTGGTCCACACCTTCTTCAATGGGAAAATAGTTCATTATTGTTCAATTTAAAAAATGATAATGTTATACAGGACAAAATAAGTTAGGGATCATGGACTATTTCACTGATTAAAACTAACCCTTTGTACGTACATTGCAGAATATATGAAACACAAACGTTGACATCAATCAACATTTAATCAGAAATCTTGATTTCATTTATTGATATTTTTTTGGGGTCATAATGCACACAACATGTCACTGAATGACGTGAAGAAATCTGGCAAGAAACACAACTTTAAATTTACAGAACATGTCCAAAATTGACTCAGAGTTTCATCAATACTCAGTGTGACCTCTGTTTGCTCTCAGAACAGCCTGGCATCGGCGTTGCATAATCATTTACTCATTATGGAATTCGCAATGCTCTGTTCTGGGAGATTGTTCCATCCCTCTCTCAGCCAGTTTTCAAGGTCATCCAAAATCTGTGGTTGGTTTGGGTGCTGTGAAAGTTGATCCCACACATGCTTGATAGGATTCAGATCCAGTGAGACAGCCAGCCACTCCATACTTTTGATAGTTTTCCTCTGCAGATACTCCTAAACCACATGAGCACAATGGGGATGGGTGCTGCCATCCATCAGAATGAAATTTGGCCCTATTGCACCTGAAAACAACCTGACGACTGGTGAAGAATTTCATCCCTGTATCAGAGAGCAGTCAGTGCACCATTTCTGATGGTTACCATGTCAGTGCGACCCACCAGAGAAATCCCTCTCCAAATCATCACAGAGCCACTCCCAAACCAATCTTGTTCAGCCATCAATGCCTGACTGTATCTCTGTCTAGCCTCTCTCCACACAAGATGAAACCATCATGGAAGTCCAAACAGAATCGGGACTCATCTGTGAACACTACTGGTTCCTGTTGTCTATCCCAATTCACATGTTGACGAGCAAATTCCAAGCATGCTTGTCGGTGACGTGGGAGAAGTCTGGGATGCATTACTGGCCTGTAAGCCCTGAGATTAGTAGCATGAAGTCTGTTTCCCAAAGTCTGGGACATAATGTGCAAGCCTGTGGCAACATTAAACTGATGAGTCAGTCTTTGAGCAGGTTGAAAACACTGTCTTCAAGCCAACGTTAAGATGTACTGGTTTTGGCGTTGCATTGTGGCACGGGGTTAGCCACTCCTAGGCCTCTCATTGACAGTGCCAGTCCCCTGAAATTGTGTCCAGAGTCTAGAGATGACACTCTGGGACACAACAAACCAGATAGCAACATCTCCCTAGGTTTGTCCAACCTAAAGCATTCCAATTGCTTGATGGGACTGATTTGCCTGTAAATGATATCTTTGTGGTGGCATACCTTTACTTAAGTCACGTTCAATCACTGCTCACTTTATTAATAACGTAGTGATGTCTGCTGACTGATTGTCTGCCTTACACAACTACCCAAAATGTATCATATTTTTATTGTATGGCTCATGGGAACATGCAAATTGAAACAGGATTCAAGTCATAAATTGTTTTCTCAATCCATGTATATATGGTATTTCACTAAAAAAATTCTCCCAAAAATTTTATCAAACCAAAATGCTCATGATCCCTAATTTTTTTTTGTACAGTATAGATATATTCATATTGATCTACTGATATTAATGTAGAGTTCAAGTCGTATTACCATTTGGGATCAATATTCAGAATTTCATTCATCTATGGAGATGATTTGACTTGGGCAAGTACTGTAGCCCTTGGTGAGTCTTGGACCTTTCTGTATTTTACCTGCATATAGTTTCAATTTCCATTCCAGAAAATCCAAATGCACTGTCTCCTTGAATGGAGATAACTCTCTTCCCTGGTGCATGATCCCTGCACCAAATCCCAGCAGCCACAGCAAATCCTAATCCCACTCCCATAGTCCCAAAGGTTCCTGCATCTAATCTGTGAAACAAATTGAGTTTTGCAGAGTTGAGATTTCATGTGTTTGACTAATACATGCTTACATATAAATGGTTTTGGAATTAATAAAGTTAAGATATGTCAATAGTATGTCAACATGTTAGATTTAATGCTAAATTTATTAAACACTTTTCTGATCTGAATAGTACATGTATAAGTGAAACTTGGTCTCATATTTTGTATAGTATTCTTTTAGTAAGAATTCATAAATGTATATTAGCTCACACATAATTTTCACACTGATACGAGGGCTGATTGACATGTTGTGAGTCTTGTATTGAAAGAGGTTAGCATCGATGTCCTTTTTCTGCCCTGTTATTCCCTGATTATTTAAGGCCATTTACCCAAAAGATGCCCCTTCAATTCTACAGTAAAAAGTGGGTGGCAGAATTTAAACGTGGCAGACAGAGCCTTGAAGATGACCCCCCATCCCCTTCATCCTGGAAGGCTTGATACTGTTGCAGCCCCAGGAATGGTCAATAAAGTCCACGATATTGGTGTGACTGACAGGCAAGTTACAGAAAGATATATAGCCAGTATAGTTGGCATTTCACAGGAAAGAGTACATTCCATTCTGACAGAGGATCTTGCAATGGGAAAGCTTTCAGCCCACTGGGTACCAAGACATCTGAAAGTTGATCAGAAGCACAACAGGCGCACTTTGTCGCGTGCTAATCTAAACCCTTTAGAGGTAGATCCTGCTAACTTTATTCAGAGATTTGTTACTATGGACGAAACGTGATTCCATCATTTCACCCCAGAGGCCAAAGAACAGTCTAAACAATGGAGGAACCTGGTTCACCCCCGCCAAAGAAAGAAAAGACTGTTCCATCAGCTGGAAAGGTTATGGCCTTGGTTTTTCTGGTATTCTGATGGTAGATTATCTCCAAATGGGAGATCAATGACACATACTATGTATCAATTCTGAGGCAATTACGGAAAAATGCTATATTCAAGCTCCACGGAAAACTCAGTAAAGGTGTGTTGTTCCACCAGGACAATGCCCCTGTTCACAAGTCTGTCATTGCATGGTTGCCATTAATAATTTTGGCTTTAATTGATTGAGCATCTGCCTTATTCACCTGATCTCGCTCCACCAGACTTTCATCTATTTCCAATACTAAAAATGGCCATTTCTGGAACCCACTTTCAGTCTGATGATGATGTCGTACATGTGGAGGACTTTCTGAATGGCTAAGGAAAAGACTTCTTTAAAAGTGGAATTGAGATCCTTAAACATCTTATGTTGAAAAATAATGCAGTATGTCTGCCAAAATTCAAACCCTTACATATGAGGCTCACAACATATTTATCAGCCCTTATATATAAAAGAATAGCATTTTCTTCTGAATCAGTTGAATGTAACTGGGTGCTCTCATGGACTTTTTGTTGGTTGTTAATGTTGCACTACTGTTGATGTTTACCTGTGTCTGGTGTTTACCTGTGTCTGGTGTTTACCTGTGTCTGTATTAATGTAGTACTACAGCTGGTGTTTTTCTGAGTCTGTGTTAATGTAGTGCTACAGCTGGTGTTTACCTGTGTCTGGTGTTTACCTGTGTCTGTGTTAATGTAATACTACAGCTGGTGTTTACCTGTGTCTGGTGTTTACCTGTGTCTGGTGTTTACCTGTGTCTGGTGTTTTCCTGTGTCTGTGTTAATGTAATACTACAGCTGGTGTTTACCTGTGTCTGGTGTTTACCTGTGTCTGGTGTTTACCTGTGTCTAGGAAGATAGTTAGGAACCATCGTCCTGCTGATGTCCATTGTGTTGGCCCCTTCACTGACAATAATGCAGTCTTTGGGAAGAAACTTTTTGATCTACAATATGTCCATTTCCAAACACATGAATGATAATGATACAACATTTTTAACACAAACCATTTTTTAAGTACATGTAAGACATTTAACAATACAGTAAAAATCATTAATCAAGCAAATAGTTTAGTGTATCTGTATTGAAGTAAATGTTGTCTAAGGCACAAAGTAATGAAATTATTTACAGACCAGAGACTGTTTTTGTGAAAAACAAATGTCTCCCCAGCTTTCAAACTGAAATTGCTCCAAATTAAACCTCCTCCCCATAATGTACTGCATGGTATGGAGAAGAAATCATAAGCAAGGACATAGACATTATGAACCTGATAAGCCATATAGGAGAAGTGTTCACAAGGCATTTTATACCCTCCTCCCTTAGATCCACTATAGCTAATTGGATCCACCTGTCCAGACAATATGCACATCTACATATGGCAATGAAGCATTGTATAAAGTTTCTAGTCTATCTGATAAGCCATACACAGACATGATTTTGGTTTAGAGTAAAAATAGAGCACTGCTAAACTGGTACATAATACGCCTGCATACGTTATTGACACAAAAAATCTTAGTCCAAGGACCATAACTCCTCCAAACATTTTGAGACAGCATCCCTCATGCTATATGCACGTCTACACATTGTGATCTTTCTTTGTACCAAGTTTCATTAAAATTCCTCCAAGGGTTTAAAAGGAATTGTGAAGGCAAAGTATTTTGCATAGAATAAAACTTATGTCCAAGGGCCATAACTCCTTTAAAAAAATTGGACAGCGTTCCCTTTATAATATGCATATCTACACAAGGTGATTTTTATTTGTACCATTTTTCATTAAAATCCCCTCAAGCATTTAGGAGGAGTTGCAAAGATAAAGTTAACAGGACAGACGGATGACAGCAGCATAGCATAATACACCCATATTTTATGCAGGCGTATAAAAATGTTGGGAAATAAATGGGTTGTGAAGCCACATATCTTGCCTGGTGGTCTTATGGTCAGAGGTTTGTGGGCCACTTAAGGCCCATAGAAGCTATAGAAAAAATGGTGCAAAATCCTGCATTCTGGCCATTTCCTGGCATCTAAATAACATGGTTAGTGACAGAAAAGACTGGAAAATCCAAATTTTATGACACTGGTAAAAAAAAATCAGACTTTCAATCTGAAAGTTGGAAAGCTGCTCAGAAGTAATTGGATTTCTGATTTAATTGCAAAAAAAAATAAATCATGTCTGCATAAAGGATGAGTAGCGTTCAAAAGATTTTGTGACAGAGAGAAAGTATGAAAACAATATGTCTCCCCCTGGAAGAGGTGGGATATAAATAAAAGAAAGGACATTATCTGTTATAACCAGGTTTTACTGTATAAACTGTCAATACATTCTTACCTCACTATAGGCTGCATAGTAATTGAGAGGTTCACTTTTATCATCCATCATAGCCTGCAAAAGGGAAAGTCGTAAAAATGAAATTTGAAATGGACTCCTGATTTACGGAAGGAAAACACACACTGAAAGTTGGTTTACTACGACATGTTATTTCATTCATTAAGTCTATTACTTGGACAGCCTTTTGATTCTGTTGTACTTTGCTGTTGAGAGTCTTCCACCATGGAGATTTGGGGTTGAAATAAAACTGACCTGGAAGTTTGTGTAGTCGTTCATTCATCTAAAACATTTATACAAAGACCAAATGTAAACTACATGAGTATTACCATGCTTATTTTTTACCTATATGTGTGATAAAATACACCCCTCCCAGAGAGAGAGAGAGAGAGAGAGAGAGAGAGAGAGAGAGAGAGAGAGAGAGAGAGAGAGAGAGAGAGAGAGAGAGAGAGGGGAGAAATCCTTTATAAACTAATAATCCTCCTGAAAATTCAAAAGACAATGGAAATCAGTCTTTCTATTGACAACCAGTTAATATCCCCTAATTTTGCAAGACCTTCTTTTATATTTAAGAGTTTGTTCATGAGAAATAAAGTTTTATGAATGACAAGTCTCATGAAATTATGCATAAATAATGTTTTCATATATAAAAATTATGAATATACACTACCTGAGTCATAACAGCATCTAAGTCTCCCACCAGAGAAACAGCATTCTGTACATTGTTGTTCATTTCCTCAGCACAAATGTCCACCTACAAACAATAGGCAGCTTAAGTATTTCTAAGCATCTATCAAAATGCTTGTACAATATTAGTGCTGTCAGTACACATGAATTTTTTAATACTGTTTAAAGAATTAGTAAAAATTTGATAATGTAATAGGAAAAGAGGGATAGCCAAGTGCACTAGACCCAGATCCAGGAATCTTACCACAACCGCAAGATCCAGACCACACAATCTAACTTGTTGAATCTTACCACAACCGCAAGATCCAGACCACACAATCTAACTTGTTGAATCTTACCACAACCGTAAGATCCAGACAACACAATCTAACTTGTTGAATCTTACCACAACCGTAAGATCCAGACAACACAATCTAACTTGTTGAATCTTACCACAACCGTAAGATCCAGACAACACAATCTAACTTGTTGAATCTTACCACAACCGTAAGATCCAGACAACACAATCTAACTTGTTGAATCTTACCACAACCATAAGATCCAGACAACACAATCTAACTTGTTGAATCTTACCACAACCGCAAGATACAGATCACACAATCTAACTTGTTGAATCTTACCACAACCGCAAGATACAGATCACACAATCTAACTTGTTGAATCTTACCACAACCGCAAGATACAGATCACACAATCTAACTTGTTGAATCTTACCACAACCGCAAGATACAGATCACACAATCTAACTTGTTGAATCTTACCACAACCGCAAGATACAGATCACAAAATTTAACTTGTTGAATCTTACCACAACTGCAAGATACAGATCACACAATCTAACTTGTTGAATCTTACCACAACCGCCAGATACAGATCACACAATCTAACTTGTTGAATCTTACTACAACTGTAAGATTCAGATCACAAAATCTAACTTATGGAATCTTACCACAACCGTAAGATCTAGACCACACAATCTAACTTGTTGAATCTTACCACAACCGTAAGATCCAGACCACACAATCTAACTTGTTGAATCTTACCACAACCGTAAGATCCAGACCACACATTATTGACTTCAAGAACCTTATTACAATATACATCCACTGCATCTAACTTGTTGAATCTTACTTCAACAATAACTTCCAGACCACAAAATTTGACTTTGGGAAATCTAATATTGGGAATCTTATTACAACTATAAGATCCAGACCATGCAGTATAACTTCAGCAATCTTACTACAATGTACATCTATAAGATACCGACCACACGATCTAACTTGTTGAATCTTACTACAACTATAAGATCCTGACCATTTAATCCAACTTCAAGAATCTTACTATATCTACCAGATCCAGACCATAAAATCTCACTATGGGAATCTTACTACAGCCATATGATCCAGACCATGCAATATGACTTCAGCAATCTTACTACAATGTACATCCATAAGATTCAGACCACATGATCTAACTTGTTGAATCTTACTACAACCATAAGATCCTGACCACTTAATCCAACTTCAAGAATCTTTACTATATCCACAAGATCCAGACCACACAATCTTACTTTGGGAATCTGATTTTGCTCCATACAATACAGCATAAAAAGGAGGAGAGTATTTAGTCTCAGTTTAAATGAACACCTCTCTCATCAATAACAAAGAAAAGACATTACCTGTATGACCTTCACCTTGGGATTAAATCTAGGTGGCAGACCAAAGTGAAGAATCCAGTTTAATCTTGCTCCCAGCAGAAGAATGACATCAGCTTCTTGCAATGCTCTGTGGATCAAATACACATTGAAACATATTATGCATATTTTATTTGCACAAAATTATTGTGCTCTGTTTTATAAATAGTTGACCTATAACCTCATGAATATTCTTACTTTGACCTTGCAGGAGCAACACAAAGGTCATGGTCATCGGATAAAACTCCTTTTCCCATTGGAGTTGGTAGAAATGGCAGACGAGTGGATTCTATAAACTGTCTGACAGAATTCTCTGCTTTGGCATAGGCAGCACCTTGAAGTTATTTTTCACTTTTAAAAATGTTTGCATTATAAAGATGCTTCCTATATTCATGCAGAACAGTGATTGTGTACTTCATACAGTTTAATGTCTTTAAGTAATGACAATATGAAAATCAGAAGAGCAAAATCACAGAATTGCTATACATGAAGTTGTTGAATTTCGCACTTTTTTCATAGAAGTCAGATGTGGAAATTCCCCTTTTTTCATACAGTGCTACAGATGGCAAACATGGGATTTTCTGCAATCATTATGAAAACTATCTACCTTTTCCTACTATAACAAGTGGTTTCTCAGCATACTGAATTAAGTCAATAGCCTCTTTAATTTTGTCCGGATCTGTCAATGTCTTTGGCGGGTCTGGGCACTTAACATGTGGACTGAAAAATCAAAGTCTTTAGATAATCACAATTATCATGTACAACACACAATTCATTATTTATGAGTACATCTATACCAAAAACAAAATGTACTTGTGAGAAACTATGCACCTGGCCAAAGCTAAACCTTCTAATGGAAATTTGACCTTTGATCCCAATATTTGATATTCACAGACTTGGCATATAGCATTAACCTTACAATACATGTATATGAAGAGAGTTTATCTTCTGAAAGTATAATCTGAATTTACTGCATCTAATTTCATTACAACTAACTGGAGACTTAAAAAATAATTTGTTGTAACCAAAACTTTCTGCTCATTGTGTTCTTTAATATTAATCCATTCCTACTGTATGTATCTGTATTACTCTGTAATTTTGTAGAAAAATAATAGTGCAATTTTATTAAATCAATTCAGCTAGTGATTAATTTTGTAAATATATATATAATACCCGAGACCTGCAACTCTGACTTTCTGTGTGACCATATCACCAGCCAAGTCAATGTAACTCACACCTGGCCTGCCATAAATACTGTGTCGAACTGCCTGAAATAGTAGGAAGTTTAAGCTGTAAATCCATGCTCTAATGTGCACATTCTAAAGAACTAGGTAATGTTGTGTCCACTTTGTATTATCAATTACTTTTTCTGTGTAAGTGCAGATAGCTGGAAGAACTGGAGTGAATATATGTATCTTAAAATTTGTTAAAAGAAAAGACCAGTTTTTGCCAGACCCTGAGAAAAAATAGTCGAGAAGACACAGAGCTGTGTGAGTTTATTAACAATTCCTTAATATTAACAAGCAAGTAAAATGGAGCACTTACAATGTTCATTCACCCGAGATGAGAGCACAAATTGGAAAATATATACTAGAAAATGAAGTTATGAATGCATCAAGACATTACAGTACTGAATTAAGTTCTCCACTACAAGAAAGTACAGTCTGAAATTTAAAAAAAGTGCATCTTAAAACCCGAGAGAGATCTTACGTGATTATGTGGTTTACTAACTTGTGTTTTCACTCACTTGCATGCGTTTTTAACTAATTTATTACATACATTTTAGTGAGTGACAATGTTGTGTTCTTTATACAGTACAAATAATGATGCAGAGTTTTATACAGGAAAATCGTAAAATCACATTTGTAGCATGTCCAATTATCATACTTGATTATGTTTTCACCTCCAGTCACTGAAGGTATTTGCACATGTATGAGTTCATAAACAGCATACAAAACACAAAATGAGTAAGTTTGTTAATCCAAGTTTATTTAGTAATTATATCTTAAAGGAGATAATAACCATTCATTGTATTGGTGTGTTTTCACAATGGCTTGACCTTTGACATTACATAAGCGAATGCATCCCGTATGAGGACAGGAGTGAACAGATTGGCATAAAACATTGCAAAAAAATATTTTAAAATAGAAAACCTCTGGCACACAACTAATTTTAGCACTGAAGGTTTTTTGTGCTAATGGAGTGCCAAATTTTCTCCTTTTACAGTATATCACAAATGTTCAAATTGTAGTATTTAGAGCTACAGTGTATAGATTATATGACAATGTTCAAACTGTAGTATTTGGAGCTACAGTATATGGACCACGGCATTGGCCTGAATACCTAACTGGTTACAGTACCTGACTAGTAATGCAAGGGTCCGGTTTGATTCCCAGTCCAGCCCCAGTCTAATTAAAATCAAACCTTCACTAGCTCTTTTTTAATTTGATTGTCGCAACAATCAAAATAAAAAGGAGCTAGTGAAGGTTGGATTTTAATCAGACTGGGTCCAGCTCAGTATTTTCTCTTTTTCACTCACACATCTATTTATATTACAAAACCTTTGCTGGATGCCTGCATTCTGTATCTTGTGATAGAAAAACTAACACATATAGACATGTTTTCCTGTCAATTTTTATAAAATATGGTGTAATCAACATATTTATGACATTATGACTACTGTAAGTGGTAATCAATAGGTACTGTGAGCACTGCTCACTCCAATCTGCCAAACCAAAACATGTTCCTTTGATCTTTTGACCCTAAAATTGATAGCGATCATCTTTGTCCCATGGGTAGTCCATATGTGTGATGTGGTGACTCTAGGTAAAAAAGGATAACATGTAAGAGCCCAGAAACCATTTTGCTATTTCAAATGTCCAGTACACTTGACTTTTGACCTTTGACCCCAAAATCAATAGACATGGGGAGTCTGTATGTGTGATATGTTGACTCTAAGTGAAAAGGATAACACTTTAGAGCCCGGAAACCATTGTGTCTACAGACAGACAGACAGACAGATGGAAGACCTGATTCCAATATACCAGCCCTCAACTGTTGCAGGGATAGACTAAGTATTTAATGGAAAATGTACTGATTACTGACTTCAACACTTTGTATCATCATCATGTATTAACTAATTTTTGACATTTCTAGCATTACCTTAAAATTTTGAGGCCAAACTACAGTAGGAGTTGTATCTATTTCTTTTACATGATCAGTCTGTCAAGCTTATACCAAATTTACATCTAGCAATTTAATATGTAAATTCATGTTACACTGAAGCAGTCATTCAACACAAGATTTAACAGTCAGTATAAGTTTACTTTCCAACTATCATTACTGTATAAAGATTATAGTAAAACACATGCTTATAGCAAAGTCCTGTGACAAACAATTCTGATTCGTTATAAAAGTACTTTGTTACAATAAGCTTATATGTTTTCAAAATACAGGGAATGAAAATCAATTCACTGTAAGCATGAATTCATTATAATCATGTTCGCTGTAACCATATTTTACTGTAGTTTGTATTATTTACCTTTTCAATGTAGAAAGGAATCCTCTCCACTTTACTTGGACGTGCACTGTATTTACAGTATGGTCTGCACAATTCCACCTGTAAAATGAAGGGACAGTCACATCATTCTATACACATCTAAAAGGTTCAAACTGAGATTAGGTAGTAGTGACTGTAGTACAATGGGGTGCCACAACTAAAGGGTACCTGTGGATATTCCTGAAAGGCTCCCACTAGGGGGATGCTGATAACTATAAGTACCTGTGGATATTCCTGAAAGGCTCCCACTAGGGAGTGCTTATGTCTAAGAGTACCTGTGGATATTCCTGAAAGGCTCCCACTAGGGGGACGCTGATAACTATAAGTACCTGTGGATATTCCTGAAAGGCTCCCATGCTCTCTTGATGCTGTTCACTGCTACCACCAACTACAATCATTGGCCTGAAAAATAATTCCATTGTCATGATTAATCATGATCACTTATATACTCAATCCTGAGAAAAAGGTAAGGTCAGAACTGATTTTCAATTACTTGTACTTTTTCTCATGGTCATAAAAGAAGCGACAACTATATCTAACATTCTGTATTCTATTGGTAATCAATGCCAATTCTATACAAAACAAAAAAACATTTTGGAAGGTCAGTGGTCTTTTCCCGGGTACATTGTATCTGGGTTCTCTCTTCCACCAATAAAAAACTGGACACCACCAGATAACTGAAAAATTGTTAAGTGTGGTGGAAAACAACACTCAATCAATAAATCTATAAAAAACAAAAATTCCCAGATCTATACCAGTACTATCATTGTGTGTGTTTTTCCTAGCCTTTTACTCCCAGCAACTTACCAGCAGTTGACCTGTGCATTAGACATTCCTGCCAAGGCATGGATGAGTCCTGGGCCTGAGACGACCAGGCACACAGCCGGCCTCCCTGTCATGTATCCAATAGCTGATGCAGCATAGGATGCCTTTAGTTGAAAATAATTCATTTTCTTCAAAGTACGCTGAGTGAAATTTACAATTGTATATTACATGATGAAAATGTCGAGTCAGAGTATCTAGAAATCAAAGGGGCATGGTCACAATTTAAGCTTCAAATTTTCAATTTTATTTTTTCATTTTTGATCTTTACAATGCTTAACTAAGGTATTTCTAGTGGTCAGCAAAAATTTTATTGTCAGTTGTCAAGTTACAAGAGATACTGAGCTCACAACTTTTTATATAAAAAAGGCTTCTGTCTTTTTTCTATCACATCTTCAAATCACCAACATCTCAAAAATTCAGCTCAACAATACTACATGCTCATATTTTTAGCGTTCTTTAAAAGTGATTTAAGTGAGAGAAAAATAATAGGACATTTGGACCAACATATTTAGCATTTATGTTGAACATTTCTATGCCAGTTTTGACTTGCAATTTCCTGACTTTTCTAGATCAATTTCTTCCTTGTATCACTTTCGTAGGCTTGAGTTGACTTATCCATTCTGGGAATGACTTTACTTTTTTAATATACATTAGGTATAAGTTCAAAATAAATCAGTGTTTATCATATTTACATACCGCTTGTTCATTTCGCATCCCAATGTACTTGATGCCATGAGCTTGTGCTGCATATGCAACTTCAATGACTGGAATGCCGACAATGCCAAATATATACTCCACACCCTGTAATAAAAGAATCAGTACACGTATTATTTGTAGCAATCTACTTATACACTGTATAATCTTTCCTTAGCTTGTAAGGTAACGACTATGAAGTAATCAAGAAAAAATTCATATCTGTCAAAATGTTAACATGGTACTTTTATTGCTTTTGATAAATTTAAAATTTACACTATTAAAATAAAAGAATATGTGAGCAAACTCATATAATCCATGCCACAACAATAAATGACAATGCTACACGTAATGAATAAAAATCCTATATGCATAAAATACAAAAGATTCTTCTGCCTCTGTGCTATATGGTACTATTTTCACCCATATAAGTAGATGTCACAACTCAAGTAATATGTAATATTGTTTAGAAATGTAAATTGAGTAAAATATTAATAAAAAAAACCCAGAAATATTTCAATTACATATGGCTTCAAAACTGGTTTTACATAGTGTTCTACCGATAATCAGAAAACATCAATTGCTGACAACAAAAAGCTACCGAATTTGATGATCGATTATTTTTTTCCATAATCGATCATTGGATGTATATACACTTCTTATAGAATGCATTCTGGAATTAGCCCATTTCCACTTCTACAAAGTACAAAGATTGCAATATGAACTGCTAAACATACATAACTGTCTTAAGCAAAGAAATATATAATATGAAGCACAGAAAAATTCACTAGATTTGGATACCCACTTCTGCACCTGCCCAGGTTTGAACTCACAACCTGCAGAATCAAATCTCTGAGCAGCCTTTGACTAGTGCGTTAAACCACTAAACCATCTATGTAAATAATTAAAACTTGCTTTTGATGATGATGGAATTCTTGGCACATTGTCACTCACTACATGGTCATTGAGAATGGATATTTGATGTAAATTTAGATGCATGCTGCATTTGAAAGATTGCAATGAACTTTTGAACGAACATATCTGTATATATAATCATATATGTGTGTAAATATGTAAATATACATATGTAATGGAAAAAAAAATAATAATCAAGAAATACTCATGCTTTTACAGACTAAAAAGTTTTCCAATTATAATCAGTAAAATCGCATTGGAAGCAGCAACCGATTCCAACTGATGATCGATTATGAAAATTAACCGATGTCCCATCACCAGTTTCACACAAATTGCACTAAACAGTACTTATAGGTTCAAAAAGGGTATAACTCCCAGGAAAAAAATCAAATAAGAATTTCTTGTAAATATGTACATCACAGTTTCAGAGGAATACAAAATAGTATATTTTGGCCAAAGTTTTAGGATCAAAGGGGACATAACTCCCAGAAAAAAACAAATCAGAATTTCCTGCATATATGAACATCTACAAAAACATGAAATTCTGTTCAGCAGTTTCAGAGGAGTTCCTGTGACAAACTTGGCCAAATTTAAATACATCTTCTTAGGTCAACAGGAGCATAAATCCTAGAAAAAAATTGGCTCAGAATTTCCTGCAAAAATGCTACATAGTATGTCCTTTAATATCAAAGGTAGATTGAATTCTCACATTTTTGTGGATAAAGTATTAACAATAGGCCCATGGACTACATCACTTACCTTGGCCCATATTAAACATTTTCCTTATATAATCACATGTAAATTTGTAAAAATTTGATTCCCTATTGTGACCCTCCAGGGAGGGGGAATGATTTAAACAAACTTGAACCTGTACTACGTCAGAAAGCTGTCACACTTTTCTGGCTTAGTGGTTCTTGAAAAGATTTTTAAATGACCCCACAATATTTTTGCACACATTTGTGATTCTTTCCCCTTTGAAGGGGACATGGTCCTTGACTCAACAAATTTGAATCCCCTTTACCCAAGGATGATTTGTACGAAGTTTGATTGACATTGGCCTGCTGGTTCTGGAGAAGAATATTTTCAAAATTTGTCAGTGTTTTTTCATTATTTTGCTATTATTTCCCCTTGGAGAGGAGAGTTGCCCTTTATTTGAATAGACTTGAATCCCTTTCACCCAAAGATGCTTTTTGCCAAGTTTGATTGAAATTGGCCCAGTGGTTCTGGACAAGAAGCTGAAAATGTGAAAAGTTTATGACAACACTGCTGACGACAACAACACCTTATCATGGACAACAGAAAGTTTTGATCAGAAAAGCTCACTTAAGCCTTTAGCTCAGGTGAGCTAAAAAGGTCTAACTCCAGTGGATATTTGATAAAAAAAAGAAGAAAGACAAGCTGTGATACTGAAATATTAATGTGTAAATGTTACTCAAAACTACAGTACCACATATACCATCCATACTTTTTGAAATCTTAAGTTTCTTAGCATCATCAACATATTCAGGGGAATCAAGGGAAGCTGTTTTAAATGCTATGATTGGATCCTGTTCCTAAACTTAAAAATGATAAGGTTGAGGATCAAGAAATAGGGTAGGCAGTGACACCGGAACCCCACAGTTATCATTTTTAAGCATTAACTACAAAGTTTCATGAAATTCAGTTACCAGTTTTATCAGAGTTGTGCTGACAAGAACAGGATTGACAGAGGCCAAATTTATAAGTTCAAAAGAGGTGATACTTTCACCAAATAATCTAATTAGATTTTCTAGTGTGATGCACTTAGAACAACAGTGTTCAAGTGCCATCAGCCCAGAACTGAAAAAGTCAGGGTACTTTCCATTGACCACTCCTCAAATGCCATCATGACTTCTTCGTCAAACTGGAAATGACTTCCATGGATATCCTTTTCAAGTTTGGAAATAGGAAGAAGTCACTAGGAGCTAGGTCAGGTAGATAGGCAGCATGTGGTATTAATTCATACCTGTTTCGCTCTACAGCATCCATTGCAACTTTGCAAGTATGGACTCTCACGTTGTCCTGTTGCAGCAAAACACCTTCAGAGAGTTTATCTCGGCGTTTTTCATGTATGGCGATTCTCATCTGGTCTAGGAAGTTTGCATAGTCTTTCCAGCTCCTCGGCTCAGGCAACGTTACAATCCTACCTCAAAAAAAAAATGGTGCCCTCCCTGCTCCCCGACGGCAACCCCAAATGGTAGAATCCGTACACTCCAGTTATTGTACTTCTCTTAGGTAAAAGTCCAACATAATAATGCCTTTTGCGTCCCAAAATACTGTGGCCATCACCTTGCCAGCAGATGGTTGCGTCTTGAACTTCTTTGGCCTCAGGGACACCAGCCCTATCCATTGACGACTCTGAGCTTTATTCTCTGGCTCATAATAATGAACCCAAGTTTCATCTACAGTCACCTGATGCAAAAGAAAATCATCTTTTGACTTAACATGCCTCAATGAGGAGCTGTATACTGATGCTCTGGTTGCCATTTGCTCATCGCTAACGGGTTGTTAGCTTCCGCATACCTAAACGATCATGTAAGACTGTTGAAACACTAACAAGTGAAATACCTAATGCCTGTGCTATTTCTTCCACCTGAATTTGCCTATCAGAGTATACCAGATCCCAAAATTTGTTACACATTTCTTCGTCGGTGGCATCCAGTGGGCGTCCAGACCTGGCTTTATCTTCTAAAGACATTCTACCGTGTTTGAATTCCTCTACCCAGAATTTAACCTGAGCGTAAGATGGTGCAGAAGACCCATAAATGTCAGCTAACTCATAGTGTATTTCCTTGCCTGTTTTACCTTTTAAATACAAGTATCGAAGTACAGCACAGTACTCAACTTTAGATGAAAAACATGCCATTGCATCACTAGCCATGTTTGACATTCAATATCTTGTTAAAGAATGACTCCATACGCGTGCAATTTTGTACCCAGATATAAAACATGTATTGAAACAAAGCATGAAAACTGTGACTGTCTCAGTCAACCGGAAACAAGTTAGGCTGGTTACTTGTTGCCTTGCCCTCGTACCATTAAAAATAATTAGATTTCTCCTCATATATCATAAACCCACACAATCACTACTTTGAAATAAATATTTGCATAAACTAAACTTGTACCCCTATAATGATTGATATATTACACATAAATTTTAAAAGTTCAATCATAAACCTGTTAAATAATACACTCCCCTTTTTTTTAGCTTGTGCTTTGATAAATATATTCCATTTGTATTATGTATTATGTAAATATTAGAAATGTAAATTTGTAAATATTAAAAATGTATATTTTTATTTTTATTACAGATTTTCTATGCTGATTTTCAATTATCAAAAGGTCAATCCCTCTAAATTGAGTACAATAAAAGGACCCTTCGGGATGTGCCAGAATGACCATTTATACGCCGCAGTCATGTGATAGTAACTGGTACTGATGAATGGTACCATTTCAAATGCCAAAACATGTTGATTTTTCCCAATTCTGAGACTAGAGATTCCCAATTCACTTGCCAAAAAACAGATTGCTGACATCATAATTTACTTTGTCTGAAACGTTGTACAAGTTAACTAATATGTTCACTTCCGGTATTATATTGAAATTACAGATCATGGCAGTGCGCATGTTTTAGGGCTACAATGATCCTAGAACAAGCCTATGACAATTGCTGATTTCTCACAACTGCAAATATTACCGTAAAAATTGAAGAAAGATGATTCCTGCAGAAAAATTACTTCTTGCTTTGTTCTTTTTTTTTTTTTCTTTTAGCTGAAATCATTTGCTGATACATTGGTAGAAAATTCCTAATTTCTTTAATTGTGATGCTATTTTTCCCAATTGAATGGGTACTGGTACCAGTGGGTAGAAAGAAACCCGCTGATTTAGATGTGTATCTTTGGATGGAAGCCATGAAGTTTTACTGATATCCTTAACTATGTCAGTATAATTGTCTTTCATTTTTATGTCTTCGAGATTTATTTCCCTTGCTGACTCGCACAATTTAATCAAATGCATTTTCCTATGAATTGTTAAGTGGTCCCTTTCTTGGAAAGGTAACCTCTTCCAATTGTGAATTGCCCTGAAGGTACGTTCAACACACCATAAAAGTCAAAGTGGATCCATATCTCGAATGTCCCGTATTTTAGTCTATAAATTCCCTTTGATATAATCTAAGTTAAATATAAATTTCTCAAATGATTACATTTTGTTAAAATATAGAGAAAAAGAACTCTCTATGATTAAAACACAAATCTGGGCAATGGTATGTTAGTAAAAAACTCATTAAATTTCCCATTCTAAAGAGAAAAATCTGCAAAAACTGTAGAGACAGCCCTGAAGGTTTTGCATGTGAATAATGATACTTTCATGCGAAAAAGAAATTGTTAATTTTGAAACAGCTTTCAAGAACGAAATGCTAGATCTCCATTATTTATCATTTTAAAAAAAAAAAGCAATAATGTAAAAACCCCTAATATTCTGCAAAGGTCACCAAGTGGGACGGACTGGGTTCATAAAAGAGAATGACTGGCAGTGAGTGCACAGTTGAACATTTATTATGCTCGGTGATAATAAAGTTTTCGATGTCATAAGTATACAAAAAACCAGCAAATTTTGCAAACGGTAAGTAAATAAAATCACTGTAATATATGCATATTTACCTGAGCTTTTAATGCTTGGGCTAAAACACTTGCACCATCAATTTCGTCTGCCATCTTGATCTCATGTGGTAAAATGTTTGTAGCTCTCCTATTTATAGAGGAGAGAAATCGCCTTAAAAGTGACACTCTTCTGTGTATGGAGGAGAGAAATGAATTAGCAATGGCAGCCTGCACACTTTTCATTGCAATATCACAAGCTAATCGGTTGATATCCAGAAAGACTCTTAATTTTGTGGAATATCCGATATGTAACGTCAGTCATTATGGAAACAAAAAACTGAAGAGGAAGAAATTTCAAAAAAAGGAAGCAAGAACTCAGGAGTTGTCACAAAAACCCAAAAGAAATCTTGGTGGAGAAGACGATATTGATGAGGACAGTAGGAAAGATAATACTGGGAGGAAAAAGGTGAATTCCTTTCATTTATTAAAATACAGCATTGAAATAAATACTTTATTAGTGTATAATTCCAAACTACCACGAAAACCCCGCGATTATTAGACATTAAATTAAAACAAGACTTGCACTGCTTAACAATTATTTACATGGAATCCTAGACATGCATTTTTTCATGAATCCTTCATTTTCTAAAACACATATGTGATTGTGGAAGTCATTAGTATTTGAAGAAAACATGTTTACAGATGATGGGGAATTTTCAGCTTTCCAAGAACTGATTGTCATAACAGCTTACGTTGGTTGTGGGGATTTATGTTCCAGCACAGGAACCATTAATTTTGTCTATAATAGTAAAAACAGGAGTTTATTTGTTTTTATTAGGGGGTGGAATGGTATGAACCCCTACTATTTAATATTAATATGTCTTATGGCATGCTTTGAGAGTGAAGCAAAAGGTACATTTATTGATATTAGTATTCAGGATAAATAAAATTCTTAAGCTACACTGAGTGGCCAAAAGTATTGCAACAAACATGGCTGACGTCATCACAACTTTACTCGCTTCAAATTTTATTTTTATTGCTGACGCGTTATAATGCCAACTAAGATCGAAATATCAGGGGTGTGAATTACCTAGGGTTCTAATCATACCTGCAACCGTTTGTTGTTCTCGGTAGCAGACGATTTCGGGTGTTGATAGTGATTGAAAACAATGTCGTCGAACAAGAGAGAACTGTCAACAGAGATCAAAGAACGTATTGTAGTTTTGCATTCAAATGGGTTTAATGATAACCAAATTGGCAAATCACTTGGAATTCATCGAAGCACTGTTTGGCGAGTTTTGAAAAAGTTCCGAGAAAAAGGAAGTGTAGAAAACAATCCCCGAAGTGGAAGGCCCCCAGTGATAGATGAGAGGGGTGATCGGAAACTTTATCGCATTGTGAAAACTAATAGAAGACAATCTTTACAAAATATTACATCAACTTTTAATCGAAATGAAGGAACACATGTGTCTAGGAGAACTATTCGTCGAAGGCTACACCAGGAAGGATACAGGAGGGGCAAGATTCAGAAAACACTTACGATAGGCAAAGTCAACAGTCAGCGCCGAATTCTGTGGTGCCGAGGCAAAAGACACTGGAGACCTGAACAGTGGCAGAAAGTTATTTTCTCAGACGAAACACAGGTAGTCGTTGGACAAAATAACTCCGTAAGTTTGTGGAGAAAATCGTCCGAGAAGTGGAAGCCCTACTGTCTGAACCAACGTAAAACGCCCGTGAAAGTAAGTTGTAGGTTTTGGGGGTGTATTACCTACGATGGTATTGGTGTACTTGTGCCAGTTGATGGAAATCTGAATTCAGCAAAGTATATTGAACTGCTTGATAACCACTTATGGCCTGTAGTTGCAAAAGTTTTAGGAAATCGACGGTTTATTTTCCAAGATGATAATGCCACCCCCACGCCTCTAACAGACCAATACTTGGAAACAAGAAAACGGCATTCCAAAATTCAACTGGCCTGCGCAATCCCCAGACCTTAATGTTATTGAAAATGTCTGGCGTTCCATCAAAATCAAACGGTCCCGTGAGATTGATGACATTAAATGTCGGGATGACCTAGTGGCTGCTGTGACGAGAATTTGAACTGGCCTATCTCAAACTTACATTCGGAGCTTATATGCCTCAATTCCCTCAAGACTACGCCAAGTCATAATCCAAAAGGGGTTTGCTACAAAATACTAGAAGAAAATAGTAAATAAATGATTCTTATTTCATTCAAACTTGTTTTTTCTCATGCATATAGTGTTTACATCGTGATGACGTGAGCCATGTTTGTTGCAATACTTTTGGCCACTCAGTGTATCTGGATGTGGATGTACAGCTGTCAAAGCATCTTAACATTTTGTTACATGACTATGGTATTCATTGAACATGAAGAATATAACAGTTGATGTGAAAAGTGCATTGTGACATCATATTTAGTGTTGTTGTTTTGCAAATATACAATTGTAGGAGACCCATTGATTACATGCTATTACAAATTTTATTTAACAACTTTGAATGTTATGAACTTGATTAAATGAGATTCAAAATGACAAAAAACATGTTCTCACCCCTGCATTTTAATCAAACCATTTTGACCAAAATTTTGAATTTCAAGTTCTATAGGTATCATATGGTTTAATTTTATTGAAGTTTTCCTTTTAAAATATGTATGCATGTGTTACCTATATGGAGAGCTCACTCTTACAGCCTTTTTGGGCTTCACCCTCAATTACAGACAAAATTACCAGTTCCTATGGTTCTAGATATAACTTAAAGTGCCAGGAAGAGCCTGATATTGTAGTGTAGTGGTAAACCATGATACCTCTGAAATCTTAGAGCACAATGTTGGTGGTTCAAATCTCAGCAAAGGCAAATTATTATTTTTTTCCCATTACATCAATCAACTGTGGAATTCCATCAGAAACAAATACAGAAATTTGTTTGCTGGAAAAATAACACTTTCCAATTTTCCTGACCTGATGAATGTACAACCAGAACTATAATCTTAACATTTCTGATGCTGTTTGAGAGAGCAATGTAACAAGTGAATAAATACACTTAAATTATGAATAAGTCTTGAGAAGTTGTTGAAAATTTCATCTTCACAATGTGCACACCATTGAAAGTGATCCTGGATGCATTAGATTATATGTTGTCTGTTATTGTAAATAAAAGAACTCTCAGGAGAGACTGAGAATAATGACCCTTTAATATACATTTTTTTTTCTTTTAAAGGAATAGAATTTTATTATGCATATTTATGCATTTTGAACAGAATTTATTAGTGGACAGGCTACATGTGTTCATGAGAGGGGGAACTGGGGGTCATGGTTTGGCTCGCTATGGGGGAATTGGAGGAAATGGTGGAAGTGTGATTGTCAAAGCCTCAAAAACAGTAATGCTGGAAAATATAAAGGCCAAATACCCACAGAAACGATTCAAAGCTGCGGATGGAAAACCATGCAAGTGAGTAACATTATCAATGATATTAGAATAGACACATGTATAGATAGTTATCTGTGTGATTACATTTCTTCGATGATATGCTGACATTTTAAATCTGAATTGAATACTTTGATTGTAGAAAACTTGCTCTTCTGGGAGAAAATGGAGATGATTTTATTTTAGAGGTACCAGTGGGCATTACAATTGAGACAGGAAATAAAATAATTGGTATATCAGCACATTTTTCATGTTGTACTCAGTTAATGTTTTAGTCCAGTATTAAAATTTGATTCTGAACATTAAAATAAAACCCACTGACTAAGTTGAGTTTTCAGACATTAATGTTGTTGGTGTCATTTTAGGTGATTTGGATGAAGAGGGAAAGGAATTCACTGTAGTGAAAGGTGGATTGGGTGGAAATGCCTCCAATGGGTTTGAAGGAATGAGAGGAGAGACAAAAACTGTGGATTTAAACCTGAAGTTGATTGCAGATATTGGTCTCGTGGGGTAAGTAATAATTAAAAGGATTTCAAATCATTTAGATATCTACTCTGTTTGCTGGGAAATTTCAAACAAACTAAATTATTATTTAGACACTGGGGAAATTTTTTATCTTGAATATATAGCATATAGCAGAATTTCTCCAGAAAGCAAAAAGTGTTTGCAATTTTTATGGTTCATTTTTAGAGGTAATTTTCATGTTGCAAAAATAAAATTATCTGGATGGAACTTTAATACCTTAAATAATGGCAATTTTTCTTTTTCTTTATCCACTATAAATTCTATCAAGTTAGTTTGTAAAGATTCAAGGTTGTCACTAGGAATTTTTCAAGACAAGTCCTGGGCTAATGGTTTATGAGCCCCACAAAAATTTGATGAGTCCTATTTGTATAAAATATTACTAGTGTGGATCTAGAGGGGAAGGGGTTACAAGCCCCTTGGGTTAAACTTTATAATTAAAATGGTTAGTATTTGCCATTTTGGTATCATAACATCCCCCCTACACCCCACTCCTCCCCCTGTTTTGGGTGAAAAAAGATATAGACTTGAATTGCAATATCTCCACCTACCCCACTTTTGAATATTTTCTGGATCTATCTTTGTTTTACATTCAAGAAATGAAAACTAAAATGATGTAAAAATATGTTTGGTTTTTTTTTAACTTAATTTACTGTTCAGAGATCAGAGACACATATATATAATAAAGTGTGTGAGTTTATTATATAAAGAATATTGCATGTTAAAATCTATACCATGTCATATCAGCCCTCAAGGACCCATATCAGCCCAAGAGACTACAGTCCATTATAGTTTTATTACCCTAAAGAATCTGAATTTAAAGAAACAGGAAAATTAATTGAATTTATTAAATTTTATTACTTTATTCAAAACAACAAGAACAAAGAATCTTAATACTTATTTTTGTAAATCAACAGTGCCAACATGACCTGTATTGTATTTTAGAACTTCAGTCTTGAAAATATGACAAAGTACTACTGAAATATAAATTATTATTTAATCAATAATTACCAGAAAACTCTCTTCACTTTATCAGATTTCCAAATGCGGGTAAATCTACATTTGGCTCTGCTGTGACACCTTCAGGTGGATGGAAGATTGCAGATTATCCCTGTAAGTTCTGAAATCTGAACCAAGATATGAATGTACAGGTTTTATACACAATATGGAGGTATTGCCATATGGATGCAAAATTCACGATGTTATTACAATTGAATGGGATGGCTTTAGTTTCTCCATCATTAACTTTCCGTATTCATGTAGCGAAATTCCATTATCACCTGCATATAGTGTTTGTCTCTTAACTGATTCAATACTCAAGAGCTTGTTCTGCAAAATGGATCATTTTTTAAATTGAGGCAGGCTACAGACAAACAAGTTGATGTTACAGGGGGTTTCAAGTCTCATTTCAAATCAGCATTTTCCAAATTCTGTGGTCATTAAAATAATCAAGTTTGCCAGTACAACCTGTCACTGGGTCAAATGCTGTTTGAAGTGTTTCATACCAATTGTTAGGCCATTCTTTACACACTGATTTTGACTACAGATTATTCCATTTACCTGATCAAGATGTAGGACTTTCGGTGGGTGTGGCTGGTTGACAGGGAATACTTTCTCATCCTTGGCACCTGATCCCACCTCTGGTATATCCAGGAATCCGTGTTTGCCCAACTCTTAATTTCGTATTCCTTACAGGAGTTACAAGATTGATCTTCACTGTTTCATTATTGGATAGAATATGAAGTTACAACTGAAAATATTTTTACTTCTTTCATATTTGTAGGGGAAATGAGTACAAATGAACGATCTTTCATTAACATTAATTGATAAAGTAATTAATATACTAATTTGTCATATTTCAATATTGCATGTGGTACTAATAACATACATATGCTTCTAATTTCAGTCACAACAATAAAACCAAGGCTTGCTTGGATGGATTACCATGATGGCAGGAAGATAGCAGTGGCAGATCTGCCTGGTCTCATAGAAGGGGCCTGGGACAATGTAGGGATGGGGCACCGATTTCTCAAACACATTGAGCGCACCAAACTGCTGCTTTTCCTTGTTGACATAAATGGCTTTCAACTGAATCCCAATTTTCCATTCCGTGATCCCATTGAAACCATACTCATTCTGAATAAGGTATATTTTCCTACAGATTTCAAAAATATGTTGGGTTATAAAGGACTTTATATGATAACAGCCTTTCTGTGCCTCAATAAAACTCCAAATTTCAAAGCTTTAAGCAAAGACCAAGTCTACTTTTATTTAATAAAGAAACCATGTGTAATACAATTTCACATAACTTAGCTCAGGTATTTAGTCATTTGGAATACATAGCATTGAAAATGGTGCAATTTCTCAGAATGTTATTTTTGTGAACATTGATCTTTCAGGAAACAGAGTGTAGCATTGGACAAACAAATTTTACATTTATAATCCTTTAAAACACTGAGATGTTGTTTTCATTATCATTTTATTTTTCAACAGGAAGTAGAATTGTATAAACACCACCTCGTAGAGAAGCCTGCAGTTTTGGCACTGAACAAAATAGACTGTGATCCAGATGGATCTCTGGTGAAAGACATTGTAGAGAGAGTCAAGAGATTACCAGGTATACTGAGTTTTTTTCTATCAATATTTGGTTTGAAATTTTTTTTCAAGATTTACAGCATTTTAAGCAGGTAACAAATCACTCCATAACACATCTTGATAGTGGCTTCTCTCTTTGGCAACCTTTTTCTACATTGTGCATTGGCTACTAACATTGTAGAATATTTTCATTGTTTTGAAAAATAAATGAACATATTCACAGGCAATGTCTACCGAACAAGTTTTTTTTCTTTTTTTCCATACCTTCTTCTCTATCAATGTCTAATTTAGGGTCACATTTCCTTTTGCAGATAGCAAGTTTTCTACTAGAATGCCCTAAAAAATGTCATTTGGCAGTGTTTCTCACTCAGAAATATTTACTATCAATAACTATATGTAAAATACCAATACTGTATTTATTCATTATCCAATTCGATTTTAGTCTGCAAAATAATCGACCCAAAAATAATAGTATCGGTTCAGCATAAATCAACAAGTAATAAACAAAATTTGAGTGAATGTTTTATAATGATGAGAATTAAAGTAAATGTTTTATAACTAGTGATGAGAATTAAAGTAAATGGTTTATAACTAATAATGACTAATTTTTGTATCTATGTCAGCACATGCTGACCTCACATGACCCTACATAATTTGCATTGTGATTCACCTGTGCTATTAGTGCATATCATTTTTCCAAACCTGTGTTATGAACTCGGAAACAATACTGTTATGTGATAAAACACATTAGTACTTTGGTACTAGCATGAATTACAGATAAAATTTGCCGTGATAAAATTATGAAATTCATTTAAAAATTAAGGATTATCTCCCTTTTGCATAGCTCTGATCCTTTGCCAGATTTGACTCACTGTTTGGTATTTTTGGTTCTTTCACTTCTTCCAAGTTTGTTCTTATTTCGGATTTCCAACATTTTTGACTTGAGTATCACTGAAGAGACATTATTTGTCAAAATGCACATCTGGTGCATCAAAACTGGTACCGTTTTTATGTTTTGTATTATTACAATATTTCAAAAGTCAATTTTTTTCCACTTACCTGAATTTGCCATCTGCAATTTTTACAAATGACATGGACTTGATACATATTTTAAAATGTGCAGTTTGATTGGTTGATATCAATGTCAGTAAATCTCTAGTTGGTCTAGAGGAAAATCCTGAATTAACTCGAAGTTAATATTGAGATGAACTCACTCCAAGGAACACACCAGAAAAGATTGTCTGGGCCAATCAGAGAGCATCAAAATTCCTGATCATTTATCAATGGTTCTTTTTGTGGTAGATGAGTTGTTGTTAAATGTTCTGTGTTGGTGTCCAGTTTCTCTCATTCGTAGAAAAACTTAAAATTCATAGGTATGTCCATACGAAAATTAATCTCCCACAAAAATTTATGATACAGTTATTAAGAGATTCAAAACAGACGCTGTATAGCCTATGAATATGTAATAACATGTTTTATGAATTGCGAATTGTAGCAAGAAAATTATTCTATGTTTGTCTTCTGAAGTTCTGAACATAAAGGCAAGACATTTTGTATCATGGTGTCATCTACTGGTAATGATCTCTTGCAAACTGCTTCTGCAAATATCCAAAATTAATGTGTTTTTCTTAGGTTTTATTTCATTATTGATGCAGGTGAGGAACTAATACTGTACATTTCAGAAAATATTTCAAGCTTTCCTGAAGAGCTGCAGCCTGATAAATTAATACAGTTTGAGGACATTCTTACAATTTCCACCAAAGAAGGAACAAATATTTCACAGACGATACTAAAGTTACGTGAAATCCTGGACAATCATTTTGCTGAGGAAATGGAATATCCTCTTGAGAAATGGAAACATGATCTAACAGAACACAGGAAAATAAATGAAAGGTAGCACTCGTTGGGGGATAGAGATTAATATGAAATAGTTTCCATTTGAAAATGTCCATTGGTTTTTATCTTGCCTAACCAAAAGTTCATTGTTTGTCTGGAGAATATCTTTAATCTGTGTAATGATTTGCTTTTTCTTTCACAAATTGTAGAAAATGAAACTATACACCTGGAATAATTTAGAAATATTTTTTTGTGAAGGAATTGTGCAAGTCTGTATTAATGATTCTTAACCAAGGATATTTTTGAAAATGAAGGTCACATGGATTGACATTGTTTTTGTCTGATCCATAAATTGTGGTGCAGGGACTGAGGAAGTCTATAGATGTACTGCTTATGGCCAAAAAGTACTAGTGTATTGCGATCCTTCACCAAGGTCATTTAAAAAAGGTCAAATTGACAGAGATTAGCAATATTTGTACATGTTAAAAAAAACAATGACCATAACTTTGCTATATCAGCATGATGTATTTGCTGAATGTTTATAACCATCTTACAAGCTTTTATCAGTCTAAATACAAGCTCCACTTCATCAAATCAACTTCATGAAAACACAATGTCTGTTGGATATCCTACATTTGAAGTGTAAATATGTTTTATTAACACTTCAGTGTGCATGTAATTTGAGCATAAAATGTCTTGCCATGTTTCAAAGATTTTTTGATATGAAACCAATAATTTGAAACATGAAAATGTCTGTAAGAGTCAAATACATTTATACATGTAATAAATTCTGATTCTGCAACTGCTGTGAAGAAGTATGTGACTTTCAAGTTTTTTCTAAGGTGTTAGAACACTTCCTGTGAAATGTAAAAATGATTCGATTTGGCAAGGATATTGTTGTTAGGTGTGTGTGTATATTCAGTAATAAATGCAAACTTGTGGTATGCAACTGTAAATAAAGATTGAAGCATAAATGGTTGCTTATTTTTGTTTTATCAGTGGCTGAAAGTGACATTTGAATCATTTTGTCCACCACAATGTAATATTTATTGGTCATTTTTAAAAGTAATGTGAATATTTTTTTGATTTCCTACAATAAATTTTTCACCTTTATTTGAATTCTTAATCCACTTAAGATGTGATTATTTATATTGTGAATCTGGAAATTTTTGCATAGATTTATTTTTAAGAAACTGGATCAAATTTGCTATCGACTCATTTTTCTGTTCTTAAATTTTGTGAGTTAGTTGTCGCCTAATTACAACATAGATTTTATTTCTCTGGAAAATATTTTTGTGAATTCGATCTATCGACCTGTAAAATTGTCAAAAAATTTTCTGGCACAAAAGTAACCAGATTTATCATATTTCCTTATGCACTGTGTCCATTTTCCAATCAGTTGTGATTTATCATACACTGGTTATGAAAGTCACAATGACATGGACTTCAAAGGAATTCCTTAGACAACTGCTCCTTGCTACCTTATGCACATAAAACAAGAAATGCTTCTAAAACATATGCCCCCCTTGGCTGTACCATTTGTACTTGTGAAAAATGTTTATGCTACCACAGTCAAAGCAAAAAAGCGCCAAGAGAATTAAGGCGATGAGTAAGCTGTCAATGTGTTGTTTCTTTATTACAGTTCGTCAAATTATGGTGAATGGTTAAAGGTGGAAAACTGAGTATTCCCCTCTTTGAAGGTCGAATAGACATCATATGTATGGAGTACATCACTGCACTTGGTGACTTTATGAACTGAAAATCACCAGAGGTCTCTAATACCAGTGATCAATCCATGCATGAAATATCACTATTGTACTGGATTGCCATGGCCGTAGGAATGGGGGGGGGGGGGGGGGGGGGGGCAATATTTTTCCAAAAAAAAAATTATATAGTAAAATTCACATATAGTGTAATATATAATTATTTTTAAGCAGAAAGTTCATTTAATTCAATGTGACTCAGAGTCAGTCAGTGTGACTGTCCTTTAGCTTAAATAAAAAAAAAAGAAGGTATTATGAAAAGCACTTAATGCCTTAACATTTCTTACGCAGGGTGTCAAGTGGTCCTATATTCCTATATTTTTCCTATTTTTTCAGAATATTGCTATAATTCCTATATTTCACTAAATTTTCCTATATTTTGACTTTAACTCCTATATTTTTAGAACTTTGGACAAAAAATAATGAAAGTGGAGATTTTCATATGTGAAATTTATTAGTATTGATATATAAGAGTATTAGAGTTTGAAATGAAAGCTGTAGATGGTGTTAATGCTTATACTGGTCTGTAGTATTGAGCTAACCTAATGCAGCAATATGGTTTCAGTGTTCTTGGAGTGTCAAATTATATTTGTTGATGTTTATATGAATGATTTACAAATTTTAAAAATATTTTCTATATTTTGACATACAGTATTTAATGAAAACTTCTACATTTCTTGAGTCAATTGTTATTGATAAAAGAATATTACTATCTAAGATTCAATTTTTTTACAATGTAACTACATGTGCAATACACTAGGAATCTGTCATATTGTTTCTTTTGTATTTTTTATACTTTTTAAACTAAAATTAGAATTTAATTAAGTATATTTTTATATAATGATATGATCGAGCATTATGCAAGCGAAATTTTTTATGAGTTTGATACATACAGGTAATTAGTAAATAACTATTTGATAATTTCATAAATTGTTACTTAACAAAATAATTACTTTCAGTCAAAAAGAAGTTACCAACCGCAGAGCACTTGTATCAATTAATAAATAAATTTGAATTTTAAGAATAAGTGACATGAATGCCCACTCAGTACTAGCTATATTTCATTTTAATTTGTACAGTAATTAATAATAATCTGCTTTTGATAACAAAATCTGTCATCTTTAAAACATATTTCTTTCAAAATAAAAAAACTTTCTACAAGTCAAAACATTATTATATTTCTTGAGGTATAAATGCTCTGCAGTTGAAGCTACCTATGGTCAGATGTGCAATATACATGATATTTCAGATAGTGTGATTTGAAAACTTTAACTGGTGACCAGCCACCTAAAAAGAAATTGAAAAAGAAGTGAAAAAGATATCATATGGTCAACTGATGTTTGATTATTAAGTAAATTGTAATACATGTAGCTAACTGCTATTTTTTAGTTGTTAAAGAGGTGTTATAAGTAGTAACAATATGTTTCTGTGTTTCAAGTAAAAGGGAGGTGAGGTATGGCTAAAGGGGAGGAGGAGGCCAAACATTTATGCTTGAAATTTCAATTATTTGCAAAATTTTATCCTATATATACCCTATATTTTCATAGTGAAAAATCCTATTTTCCTATATAGGATTGGTCAAAAATGGCTTGACACCCTGCTTACGGCATCATCCAAAAGGTTGTAATCATAAGGTAATGGTTCGGTTCTCGTTCCCAGCTCCGCATCTGGCGTCAAACCTATGATATGTAGTGACTGTTCCTTTGCCAAGTACCCGGCACTAGGATTGAAAGTCAAGGATATTTCGGATATGACCCTAAGTTGTGTCGCGAAAGGCGTTTGCTCGGTAAAGTACCCTCACTGTTCAAGTGTTTAAAGTCCTTTACTGGTGTTTATTGACGACTCATACGAGTGAAAAAGTCTCGCAAGGGACAACTGATCAAAAGGTATCCAATATGTGTGACCTTGACTAACTTTCAAGGTCTAATAATTCATTAGATAGCTTGTTCATAGAAACTTCGTCTTGATACAAAAATGACTATGCCCAACAGTCCTAATATCAGTTCAGCGTTTGTATATATTTAAAATCTTTTTGTAAAGCTAATATGATGAATTGTTGACCTTTTTTATCGTCACAGTTTTTATGGTAAAGGTAAACCCGACAATATGTGAAGTATTATTTATCACTGACGTACCCCACCCCCAAAGTGACGTAGATCATGACGTGTAACAACTTTTTCAAAGCTTGTAAAGTCTCAGGCTGTCAAGACCTGTTTCATTTCTTGGTCCAAGAGTAGACACTATCGTATCAGTGTAAGATCATTATTTCGCACAGTTTTAACTTTGATTATATTTCACAATGTATGCCCACAAGGACGAAAGAAAGTCATTTTTCGAAAAAGAAATGTAGGACAAAAGGGATGGGGAGCACTAAGTTTTCTTGTTAGACTCAAAGGGCAAAGTTTTAAGAAATATCCTCTTCCAACAGGCATACCTAATATCCCAACTTCGAATATTCGAAAAGATGCTGTTTTCTCAGAGCTTTATCCAAATGATGCTCCTTCTGAGCTTATCCCGATCCAGCTGTATGGTGATGGGAATTGTTTATCCAGAACGCTCTCTCTTTTTTGTGTTTGGGACAATTTTAAGGAAATGAGGGTATGAATTGTATTTGAACTTGTTTTAAACACGAATGAAAACACTTTTGTAACCATGTCCACAAAGAGAAGTTCACTTCAATATGACTTTGAAAGTTCCCTGTCAGAAGAGTATTTAATTGATTTGATTGCTTCGTTACAAAAGGAAACAATAAAAACAACTCAGAACGGTTACTATTCAAGCCTTTTACATATGTTCATAGCTTCTAACGTTTTGCAGAAACCAATCATGTCGATTTCCCCCGAGATGCAAAACCCTGGTGTAAACAGACAAGATCATAATCAGCTTATTGTTCCTCTTGACCGTGCTGATGCTAAAGAATATCAGGATGCTATCCACATCATGTGGACTCAAACAATTGCTACAAAAATAGAAGGTTGGACACCTAATCATTTTGTTGCCTGTATTCACAAGCATGAGGAACCTCTTTCAAAGCGTTCGAGGTTATCCTTTGAGGATTCTGAACCTCATCGCTCATTTGAACCAAAACAATCACAAGATAGTCCTTCCCCACTCTTGGAGTCTAACACAAATGAGGAGTCTATTGAAACAGGTAAATTGGGGGAAACTGCAAACAAAGAAACAGACAAACATGTTAAGATTGCTTCCTTTATTGATTGTTCCTCAGAAGATATCTCAGAAATACCAGTTCAAAAGGCCCAGGTTGTACTTGAAAAATGGCATACACCAGAGATCGGTAGTACCCCAAATCAGCCACGGAATATTTTCTTTCGAGCAAAAAAGTTTGGTGAAAAGATGAGAGATCTTTCAATGCCTCCTGGTTTGATTAGTGGTCTTGGTTACATTATGTAGAAATCAAAGATGTTGTATTCTGTTTTCCTTGCATAAAATCATTTCAGAAGAAGACTCAGTTGTCACAAGAAAGAAAAAGCTCTCATATCAAGTGGAAAAAAGCAACAACAAAATTCGCCACACACGAGAAAAGTGAATGCCATAAAGAGGCAATGGAAAGGGAGTTTACTATAAAGAAGGAGGGTAAAGATGTTGGAGAATGTCTTTCAAAGACGAGAAGTCTAACAGAGAGAATTTGCTTAAAATCACGCACATTTTGAAGTTTCTTGCTCGACAAGGAATTGCTCTTCGGGGTCACAAAGACGAGAAAAACTTCAATCAACTTCTCGTGCTAGAGACAAAACGCGATCCCAAGCTTCAGGAATGGCTACAACGCAAGACAGATAAGTATGTTGCTCCAGATATACAAAATGAAATTTTGCAGGTGATGGGGTTGCAGGTTTTGCGACAAATTGTTGCTTTCATCAAATCGTCTGAATTTTTTTCAATAATGGCAGACGAAACACAAGATATTTCCGACAGAGCAGCTTGTTTTATGCATTCAATTTGTTGATCAAAATTTTACCGCTCAGGAAGATTTATTAGGGATGTCCTGTCTCTCTGACATTGGGGCTAATTCAATAGCCCTAGCAATTAAAGATGCCATTTTGAGGTTCGATCTGCCTATCAACAAAGTATGAGGCCAGTGTTATGGCATGGCTGGTTCAAAAACAGGTGTTGCAACACAAATTCATGCACTTGAACTCGGAGCCCTTTACATGCACTGTTATGGTCAAGCTCTTAATCTAGCTTGCAGTGATTCTATTAAGGGATGTGCAGCTATGAAAAGGAAACATTTCTACGAGGCATTAGATCTGCTTTTCTGGCATAAAATCTAGAATTGACCAACCAGGTTACAAAGCTTATGTTAATCTTGAAAACCTCGTAATTAAGGCTTGCACAGGTCAAACGTTTGAAGAAAAATTCAATTTGTCACGACCTTATATGATACAGATTTGAAGTCAAAGGATCTTCACTGCCAGCTTATAATGTTAAAGACTGTTTTGCCAAAAGACTTTACGCCAGATATACCAACTGTGGTTGAATTTTTCAGACATTCAAATGAAAAAAAAGTCTGTTTGCCGAGATCCTCAAACTAATTTTGGTACTTTCAGCAACTAACGCTACCAGTGGGCGCTCATTCAGCGCCTTGAAAAGATTGAAAACATCACTGAGATCAACAATGAGTCAAATACGAACAAACAATTTGCTTTTATTGCATGTTCATGAAAATGAGACTGATGAACTGAATCCAGAAAAAATAGTTGAGTTCGTAAGTGAAAGTGAACACAGACTGGCGAATTTTGGAAAGTTTACTGAGTACTAAATACCTTACGACTCAGAAGTGATTGATAACAAAATGATAAAGATATAAACAAAAAGAAAAAGATAAGAAAAAAATCCTTAACCCCCCCCCCCCAAAAAAAACAACAAAAAAACAAAACTTAAAATTAAAGTTGAGGGGTTTTCTGGGAGACTAATTAGATTCTATGTACATAATTAGATTTATGTACACGACGTACACCTCAATGCTTGCACATATATATGCAGTTATCTTTTTACTAATGGTTTTGTCGATATCACCTTTTTGTGGCAAATTACTTTGGTGTGGTCCCCCCCCCCCCCCCCAGTGAAAATTGCTTCCTACGGGCCTGATTGCACTTGCTGACCTGAAAATCATTAGGGGTCATCTAGCTACTAGTCATAACCAATTCACATATGAAATATCACAACAGCTGAGCAAAAGGTTCTAAAGATATTGGGAGGACACCAATTGTATAGAGTACTACATTACACCTAGTGGTGTTATTGTAAAGAGTACTACATTACACCTAGTAGTGTTATTGTATAGAGTACTACATTACACCTAGTGATAGTATTGTATAGAGTACTACATTACACCTAGTAGTGTTATTGTAAAGAGTACTACATTACACCTAGTAGTGTTATTGTATAGAGTACTACATTACACCTAGTGATGTTATTGTATAGAGTACTACATTACACCTAGTGATGTTATTGTATAGAGTACTACATTACACCTAGTGATGTTATTGTATAGAGTACTACATTACACCTAGTGATGTTATTGTATAGAGTACTACATTACACCTAGTGATGTTATTGTATAGAGTACTACATTACACCTAGTGATGTTATTGTATAGAGTACTACATTACACCTAGTAGTGTTATTGTACAGAGTACTACATTACACCTAGTAGTGTTATTGTAAAGAGTACTTCATTACACCTAGTGGTGTTATTGTAAAGAGTACTTCATTACACCTAGTGATGTTATTGTATAGAGTACTACATTACACCTAGTAGTGTTATTGTACAGAGTACTACATTACACCTAGTGGTGTTATTGTAAAGAGTACTTCATTACACCTAGTGATGTTATTGTATAGAGTACTACATTACACCTAGTAGTGTTATTGTATAGAGTACTACATTACACCTAGTGGTGTTATTGTATAGAGTACTACATTACACCTAGTAGTGTTATTGTATAGAGTACTACATTACACCTAGTGGTGTTATTGTACAGAGTACTACATTACACCTAATGGTGTTATTGTACAGAGTACTACATTACACCTAGTGGTGTTATTGTAAAGAGTACTTCATTACACCTAGTGATGTTATTGTATAGAGTACTACATTACACCTAGTGGTGTTATTGTACAGAGTACTACATTACACCTAGTGGTGTTATTGTAAAGAGTACTTCATTACACCTAGTGATGTTATTGTATAGAGTACTACATTACACCTAGTAGTGTTATTGTACAGAGTACTACATTACACCTAGTGGTGTTATTGTAAAGAGTACTTCATTACACCTAGTGATGTTATTGTATAGAGTACTACATTACACCTAGTGGTGTTATTGTATGGAGTACTACATTACACCTAGTAGTGTTATTGTACAGAGTACTACATTACACCTAGTAGTGTTATTGTATAGAGTACTACATTACACCTAGTGGTGTTATTGTATAGAGTACTACATTACATCTAGTGGTGTTATTGTATGGAGTACTGTTATTGTATGGAGTACTACATTACACCTAGTGGTGTTATTGTATAGAGTACTACATTACACCTAGTGGTGTTATTGTATAGAGTACTACATTACACCTAGTGGTGTTATTGTATGGAGTACTACATTACACCTAGTAGTGTTATTGTACAGAGTACTACATTACACCTAGTGGTGTTATTGTAAAGAGTACTACATTACACCTAGTGATGTTATTGTATAGAGTACTACATTACACCTAGTGATGTTATTGTATAGAGTACTACATTACACCTAGTGGTGTTACTGTATAGAGTACTACATTACACCTAGTGGTGTTATTGTAGAGTACTACATTACACCTAGTGGTGTTATTGTAGAGTACTACATTACACCTAGCAGTGTTATTGTATAGAGTACTACATTACACCTAGTGGTGTTATTGTAGGGTACTACATTACACCTAGTAGTGTTATTGTACAGAGTACTACATTACACCTAGTAGTGTTATTGTAGAGTACTACATTACACCTAGTAGTGTTATTGTATAGAGTACTACATTACACCTAGTAGTGTTATTGTACAGAGTACTACATTACACCTAGTGGTGTTATTGTAAAGAGTACTTCATTACACCTAGTGATGTTATTGTATAGAGTACTACATTACACCTAGTGGTGTTATTGTATAGAGTACTACATTACACCTAGTAGTGTTATTGTATGGAGTACTACATTACACCTAGTGGTGTTATTGTATGGAGTACTACATTACACCTAGTAGTGTTATTGTACAGAGTACTACATTACACCTAGTGGTGTTATTGTAAAGAGTACTACATTACACCTAGTAGTGTTATTGTATAGAGTACTACATTACACCTAGTAGTGTTATTGTATGGAGTACTACATTACACCTAGTGGTGTTATTGTATAGAGTACTACATTACACCTAGTGGTGTTATTGTATGGAGTACTACATTACACCTAGTAGTGTTATTGTATAGAGTACTACATTACACCTAGTGGTGTTATTGTATAGAGTACTACATTACACCTAGTAGTGTTATTGTATAGAGTACTACATTACACCTAGTGGTGTTATTGTATAGAGTACTACATTACACCTAGTGGTGTTATTGTATAGAGTACTACATTACACCTAGTGGTGTTATTGTATAGAGTACTACATTACACCTAGTGGTGTTATTGTAGAGTACTACATTACACCTAGTGGTGTTATTGTAGAGTACTACATTACACCTAGTAGTGTTATTTTATGGAGTACTACATTACACCTAGTAGTGTTATTGTATAGAGTACTACATTACACCTAGTGGTGTTATTGTACAGAGTACTACATTACACCTAGTGGTGTTATTGTAAAGAGTACTTCATTACACCTAGTGATGTTATTGTATAGAGTACTACATTACACCTAGTGGTGTTATTGTACAGAGTACTACATTACACCTAGTGGTGTTATTGTAAAGAGTACTTCATTACACCTAGTGATGTTATTGTATAGAGTACTTCATTACACTTAGTGATGTTATTGTATAGAGTACTACATTACACCTAGTGGTGTTATTGTAAAGAGTACTACATTACACCTAGTGGTGTTATTGTATAGAGTACTACATTACACCTAGTGGTGTTATTGTATGGAGTACTACATTACACCTAGTAGTGTTATTGTACAGAGTACTACATTACACCTAGTAGTGTTATTGTATAGAGTACTACATTACACCTAGTGGTGTTATTGTATAGAGTACTACATTACGTCTAGTGGTGTTATTGTATAGAGTACTACATTACACCTAGTGATGTTATTGTATAGAGTACTACATTACACCTAGTAGTGTTATTGTATAGAGTACTACATTACACCTAGTGGTGTTATTGTATAGAGTACTACATTACACCTAGTGGTGTTATTGTATAGAGTACTACATTACACCTAGTGGTGTTATTGTATAGAGTACTACATTACACCTAGTGGTGTTATTGTAGAGTACTACATTACACCTAGTGATGTTATTGTATAAAGTACTACATTACACCTAGTGATGTTATTGTATGGAGTACTACATTACACCTAGTAGTGTTATTGTACAGAGTACTACATTACACCTAGTGGCGTTATTGTAAAGAGTACTACATTACACCTAGTGGTGTTATTGTACAGAGTACTACATTACACCTATTAGTGTTACTGTATAGAGTACTACATTACACCTAGTGGTGTTATTGTAGAGTACTACATTACACCTAGTGGTGTTATTGTAGAGTACTACATTACACCTAGCAGTGTTATTGTATAGAGTACTACATTACACCTAGTGGTGTTATTGTAGAGTACTACATTACACCTAGTAGTGTTATTGTACAGAGTACTACATTACACCTAGTAGTGTTATTGTAGAGTACTACATTACACCTAGTAGTGTTATTGTATAGAGTACTACATTACACCTAGTAGTGTTATTGTAGAGTACTACATTACAGCTAGTAGTGTTATTGTATAGAGTACTACATTACACCTAGTGGTGTTATTGTATAGAGTACTACATTACACCTAGTGGTGTTATTGTATAGAGTACTACATTACACCTAGTGGTGTTATTGTATAGAGTACTACATTACACCTAGTAGTGTTATTGTAGAGTACTACATTACACCTAGTAGTGTTATTGTATGGAGTACTACATTACACCTAGTGGTGTTATTGTATAGAGTACTACATTACACCTAGTGGTGTTATTGTATAGAGTACTACATTACACATAGTGGTGTTATTGTAGAGTACTACATTACACCTAGTAGTGTTATTGTAGAGTACTACATTACACCTAGTGGTGTTATTGTAGAGTACTACATTACACCTAGTAGTGTTATTGTATAGAGTACTACATTACACCTAGTAGTGTTTTTGTAGAGTACTACATTACACCTAGTGGTGTTATTCTAGAGTACTACATTACACCTAGTAGTGTTATTGTATAGAGTACTACATTACACCTAGTGGTGTTATTGTATAGAGTACTACATTACACCTAGTGGTGTTATTGTATAGAGTACTACATTACACCTAGTGGTGTTATTGTATAGAGTACTACATTACACCTAGTAGTGTTATTGTATAGAGTACTACATTACACCTAGTGGTGTTATTGTATGGAGTACTACATTACACCTAGTGGTGTTATTGTATAGAGTACTACATTACACCTAGTGGTGTTATTGTATAGAGTACTACATTACACATAGTGGTGTTATTGTAGAGTACTACATTACACCTAGTGGTGTTATTGTAGAGTACTACATTACACCTAGTGATGTTATTGTATAGAGTACTACATTACACCTAGTAGTGTTTTTGTAGAGTACTACATTACACCTAGTAGTGTTATTGTAGAGTACTACATTACACCTAGTGGTGTTATTGTAGAGTACTACATTACACCTAGTAGTGTTATTGTATAGAGTACTACATTACACCTAGTGGTGTTATTGTACAGAGTACTACATTACACCTAGTGGTGTTATTGTATAGAGTACTACATTACACCTAGTGGTGTTATTGTATAGAGTACTACATTACACCTAGTGGTGTTATTGTATAGAGTACTACATTACACCTAGTGGTGTTATTGTATAGAGTACTACATTACACCTAGTGGTGTTATTGTATAGAGTACTACATTACACCTAGTGGTGTTATTGTATGGAGTACTACATTACACCTAGTAGTGTTATTGTATAGAGTACTACATTACACCTAGTGGTGTTATTGTAGAGTACTACATTACACCTAGTGGTGTTATTGTATAGAGTACTACATTACACCTAGTGGTGTTATTGTATAGAGTACTACATTACACCTAGTAGTGTTATTGTAGAGTACTACATTACACCTAGTGGTGTTATTGTAGAGTACTACATTACACCTAGTGGTGTTATTGTAGAGTACTACATTACACCTAGTGGTGTTATTGTAGAGTACTACATTACACCTAGTAGTGTTATTGTATGGAGTACTACATTACACCTAGTAGTGTTATTGTACAGAGTACTACATTACACCTATTGGTGTTATTGTAAAGAGTACTTCATTACACCTAGTGATGTTATTGTATAGAGTACTACATTACACCTAGTGGTGTTATTGTACAGAGTACTACATTACACCTAGTGGTGTTATTGTAAAGAGTACTTCATTACACCTAGTGATGTTATTGTACAGAGTACTACATTACACCTAGTAGTGTTATTGTACAGAGTACTACATTACACCTAGTGGTGTTATTGTAAAGAGTACTTCATTACACCTAGTGATGTTATTGTATAGAGTACTACATTACACCTAGTGGTGTTATTGTATGGAGTACTACATTACACCTAGTGATGTTATTGTAAAGAGTACTTCATTACACCTAGTGATGTTATTGTATAGAGTACTACATTACACCTAGTAGTGTTATTGTACAGAGTACTACATTACACCTTGTGGTGTTATTGTAAAGAGTACTTCATTACACCTAGTGATGTTATTGTATAGAGTACTACATTACACCTAGTAGTGTTATTGTACAGAGTACTACATTACACCTAGTAGTGTTATTGTATAGAGTACTACATTACACCTAGTGGTGTTATTGTATAGAGTACTACATTACATCTAGTGGTGTTATTGTATAGAGTACTACATTACACCTAGTGGTGTTATTGTATAGAGTACTACATTACACCTAGTGGTGTTATTGTATGGAGTACTACATTACACCTAGTGGTGTTATTGTAGAGTACTACATTACACCTAGTGATGTTATTGTATAGAGTACTACATTACACCTAGTGATGTTATTGTATAGAGTACTACATTACACCTAGTAGTGTTATTGTACAGAGTACTACATTACACCTAGTAGTGTTTTTGTATAGAGTACTACATTACACCTAGTGGTGTTATTGTATAGAGTACTACATTACATCTAGTGGTGTTATTGTATGGAGTACTGTTATTGTATGGAGTACTACATTACACCTAGTGGTGTTATTGTATAGAGTACTACATTACACCTAGTGGTGTTATTGTATAGAGTACTACATTACACCTAGTGGTGTTATTGTATGGAGTACTACATTACACCTAGTAGTGTTATTGTACAGAGTACTACATTACACCTAGTGGTGTTATTGTAAAGAGTACTACATTACACCTAGTGATGTTATTGTATAGAGTACTACATTACACCTAGTGGTGTTATTGTATGGAGTACTACATTACACCTAGTAGTGTTATTGTACAGAGTACTACATTACACCTAGTGGCGTTATTGTAAAGAGTACTACATTACACCTAGTGGTGTTATTGTACAGAGTACTACATTACTCCTATTAGTGTTACTGTATAGAGTACTACATTACACCTAGTGGTGTTATTGTAGAGTACTACATTACACCTAGTGGTGTTATTGTATAGAGTACTACATTACACCTAGTAGTGTTATTGTAGAGTACTACATTACACCTAGTAGTGTTATTGTATAGAGTACTACATTACACCTAGTGGTGTTATTGTATAGTACTACATTACACCTAGTGGTGTTATTGTATAGAGTACTACATTACACCTAGTGGTGTTATTGTATAGAGTACTACATTACACCTAGTAGTGTTATTGTAGAGTACTACATTACACCTAGTAGTGTTATTGTATAGAGTACTACATTACACCTAGTGGTGTTATTGTATAGAGTACTACATTACACATAGTGGTGTTATTGTAGAGTACTACATTACACCTAGTGGTGTTATTGTAGAGTACTACATTACACCTAGTAGTGTTATTGTATGGAGTACTACATTACACCTAGTGGTGTTATTGTAGAGTACTACATTACACCTAGTAGTTTTATTGTATAGAGTACTACATTACACCTAGTAGTGTTTTTGTAAAGTACTACATTACACCTAGTGGTGTTATTGTAGAGTACTACATTACACCTAGTGGTGTTATTGTATAGAGTATTACATTACACCTAGTGGTGTTATTGTATAGAGTACTACATTACACCTAGTAGTGTTATTGTATAGAGTACTACATTACACCTAGTGGTGTTATTGTATGGAGTACTACATTACACCTAGTGGTGTTATTGTATAGAGTACTACATTACACCTAGTGGTGTTATTGTATAGAGTACTACATTACACATAGTGGTGTTATTGTAGAGTACTACATTACACCTAGTGGTGTTATTGTAGAGTACTACATTACACCTAGTGATGTTATTGTATAGAGTACTACATTACACCTAGTAGTGTTTTTGTAGAGTACTACATTACACCTAGTAGTGTTATTGTAGAGTACTACATTACACCTAGTGGTGTTATTGTATGGAGTACTACATTACACCTAGTGGTGTTATTGTAGAGTACTACATTACAACTAGTGATGTTATTGTATAGAGTACTACATTACACCTAGTAGTGTTATTGTAGAGTACTACATTACACCTAGTGGTGTTATTGTAGAGTACTACATTACACCTAGTGGTGTTATTGTAGAGTACTACATTACACCTAGTAGTGTTATTGTATAGAGTACTACATTACACCTAGTAGTGTTTTTGTAGAGTACTACATTACACCTAGTGGTGTTATTGTAGAGTACTACATTACACCTAGTAGTGTTATTGTATAGAGTACTACATTACACCTAGTGGTGTTATTGTATAGAGTACTACATTACACCTAGTGGTGTTATTGTATAGAGTACTACATTACACCTAGTGGTGTTATTGTATAGAGTACTACATTACACCTAGTAGTGTTATTGTATAGAGTACTACATTACACCTAGTGGTGTTATTGTATGGAGTACTACATTACACCTAGTGGTGTTATTGTATAGAGTACTACATTACACCTAGTGGTGTTATTGTATAGAGTACTACATTACACCTAGTGGTGTTATTGTATGGAGTACTACATTACACCTAGTGGTGTTATTGTATGGAGTACTACATTACACCTAGTAGTGTTATTGTATAGAGTACTACATTACACCTAGTGGTGTTATTGTATAGAGTACTACATTACACCTAGTGGTGTTATTGTATGGAGTACTACATTACACCTAGTGATGTTATTGTATAGAGTACTACATTACACCTAGTGGTGTTATTGTAGAGTGCTACATTACACCTAGTAGTGTTATTGTATAGAGTACTACATTACACCTAGTGATGTTATTGTATAGAGTACTACATTACACCTAGTAGTGTTATTGTATAGAGTACTACATTACACCTAGTGGTGTTATTGTATAGAGTACTACATTACACCTAGTGGTGTTATTGTATGGAGTACTACATTACACCTAGTGGTGTTATTGTACAGAGTACTACATTACACCTAGTGGTGTTATTGTAAAGAGTACTACATTACACCTAGTGGTGTTATTGTAGAGTACTACATTACACCTAGTAGTGTTATTGTATAGAGTACTACATTACACCTAGTGATGTTATTGTATAGAGTACTACATTACACCTAGTGGTGTTATTGTATAGAGTACTACATTACACCTAGTGGTGTTATTGTACAGAGTACTACATTACACCTAGTGGTGTTATTGTATAGAGTACTACATTACACCTAGTGGTGTTATTGTATAGAGTACTACATTACACCTAGTGGTGTTATTGTATAGAGTACTACATTACACCTAGTGGTGTTATTGTATAGAGTACTACATTACACCTAGTAGTGTTATTGTACAGAGTACTACATTACACCTAGTGGTGTTATTGTATGGAGTACTACATTACACCTAGTGGTGTTATTGTATAGAGTACTACATTACACCTAGTGATGTTATTGTATAGAGTACTACATTACACCTAGTGGTGTTATTGTATAGAGTACTACATTACACCTAGTGGTGTTATTGTATGGAGTACTACATTACACCTAGTGGTGTTATTGTATAGAGTACTACATTACACCTAGTGGTGTTATTGTATGGAGTACTACATTACACCTAGTGGTGTTTGATCTTTCAACCTGAAAAATCAGCGGGGCTCATCTACTACCAATGACTAGCCCCATTTCCTTAAAAATCCTTTTCCCCACTTGAAACTCCTCCAAACCAGTTTCAAATATCTTCATTATCAAAAAAAAGGGTTCTTAAAATACTGGGCAGAACCAACTGTACAGAATACTACATTACCTCAAGTGACCTTTGACATTTTGACCTGAAAATCATAGGCGCCATCTACTAGAATGACCAACTCCTGTGTGAAATATCATCTCTATCAAAGATGAGGATCAATCTCAAATAATATCATTACAATTCAGTGAATGGTTCTCAAGATATTGAACGGACAACGTGTGGTCTACCAATAGGTGGAAATCAATATGCCCCTCTTCTAAGAAAGGGAAACATATATATCGACAGTCACAGAAGGGGTGGGTGTAGGTTTTGGAGTAAAATGTCATACCTATTATACAGAACAAAGAAGTTGAATGCAAAAGGTAAAATGTTATATTGAAGGAAGTCCACTTCTTTGGTCACATGAGTCTGCATCTGTCGTCATCCATTGAACATTTTTCATAGTTCTGAAGATATTTAACAGGTTAGTTTCCTAAAAGAAGGTCAAAGGTTATAGTATGAAATAAAAGGCCCTGTCATAAGAAATCTATATACAAAATATGAAAGATTTATATTCAGGAGATATGGAATAGGTAAGATTTTTAATAATTTAATAAAAGAAGGTCCAACTTCCATGTCAAACTTCATAAAAAGATATTTCTAAAGATTTTCCCTATATACCAGAAACACTTTGATCCCCAACTGTGGTCCAACCCTACACCTAGGGACCATAACTTGCACAAACTTGGATTTACTCTGTCAGGAAGTTCCACTTTTCTGGTCCTGCTTTTTGAGAGGATTTCCCCCTACATATTCATATGTAAAAATCTGATCCCTTATTGTGGTCCCACCCTACCCTCAGGGACCATGATTTTAACTTGAATCTGCACTATACCAGGAAACTTTCATGTAAATTTGAACTTTTCTGACCCGGTGGTTCTATTTTCCCTATATATTTGCATGTAAAGCTTTGATCCCCCATTGTGGCCCCACCCTACCCCAAAAAGCTATCATACTTTTCTGGCCTCATGGTTCCTTAGAAGATTTCTAAATGACCCCACCCTATTTTGTAATTATCTCCCCTTTGAAGGGGGCATGACCCTTCATTTGAACAAACCTGAATCACCTTTATCCATGGATGATTTGTACCAAGTTTGATTGAAATTTGCGTAGTGGTTCTGGAGAAGATGAAAATGTGAAAAGTTTACAGACAGACAAATGGACAGCTCACTTGAGCTTTCAACACAGGGGAGCTAAAAACCAAGTGTGTAACTGTGTAGAGCAGGAAGGCCTCTACAAAATTGTAAATTTCAGAGGTTCTCACTCCAAGAGTGAGGCCATACTTCACATACAGTGTTTATGTAAAACATTTCTTTTAAAGCTACTGATACTTTGAATACGCATGTAGTCCTTTTCAAAAATTGCAATTCTCATGATCCCAGGGGTTCATGAGTGGGGCAAAAATTACCATATAAGCAGAATCTTTAGCAAGATTTAAGTTTGGAATTATCAGCGAGTGATAAGATCACTAAAATTGAATATCACTCACAACTTATTCCGTATCAGAGGTAATAGTTATCTTTCCTGAATTATAAAGTTGCTAAAATTAGCTCTTGCTAAATATATATATCTCCATTTTTATGGAAAAATTGCTGTATTCATGTCTCACTAAAAATTCCATTAATACAATATATATAGTGAGACTTCCTTAATTTTGCTGATACTATTTAAAAACTAAATACATATTTAATAAACCCCGTGGGGATCCGGGTTGTTAGAATAGATCCTAGTAACCCTTGCTTGACGTAAAAGGCACTAAATGGGGCGGTCCTTTGGATGAGATCGCAAAAACCGAGGCCACGTGTCACAGCAGGTGTGGCACGTAAAAGATCCCTCCTTGCTCAAAGGCCATAAGCGCCGAGCATAGGCCTAAATTTGCAGCCCTTCACTGGCAATAGTGAAGTCTCCATATAGTCCAGTCAAATTAGCCCAAAAAAGGGTCAAACTTGCAACTAATTGCAAAAGAATTGTTTTCAATGATTTTGAACTCGCTAATATGTGTACTAAAACATATAAAAAAATCTAATGTTTCAGTTGAAGTGGAAATACCATTTTTTGGGGGTCAAAAACAGAGAAAAAGAGAAAAAACGACAAAAACTGGAAATTAGCTTTCCATCATTACCTATCAAATAAGAATGCAGTTTCTTGATTGGCATTTATAAATTTTTGTAAGAAATAGAAATTGTAAAATTTCCATGTAATAATTTCACCTTTAAGAGGCTTTTTTGGAAAAAGGGGGGGGGGGGGGTAATTTCAGTGAACAGACCATGGAAATCAGTTTGTTTCTTCTACTTCCTCCGTGTTCCTTGTTGAATTGGAACAACTTGTTCCTCTACAATGGCCACATCCAATAGTACATTCTAGGCCATGTTTTCGGCACGTACACCTCTTTGTGTCACAATTTACCTTGCAATTACAGTGGATAATACTCAGAAGACGATTGGGAGCAGGCGGCAAAGTGTTTTTAAGCGGCATGCACATGATAACCTTCCATGAACTTGCTGTGTACATCGGGATGAGCTTTTTGAAGATTGATCATTGACATGACATAGATGTATGCTGACTTTGCATACATATTATGCCCAGCTGCAGCAAAATAGGGAAGCATTGCGTGTAGAGTTTGTATATGGAGTAACCAATTGCCTGTTCTTTCAGCTGTGATAAAAGCTTTTAAGAGACTTATCATTTCTAAGTACTGAAGCCAAAGGGCTGCTGTTCTGAAGCACTTGAGAGAGGATTTTGTGTCCGCAAGTTTCCCCAGTACTTGTGTAATGGTAGAATTATTGCACACGTCTTGTGCAGTAGCATCTCCCTCTAGCAACTGGTCATACAAGGCAACAGCTTTCTTCAGCAGATGATCTTCTTCCATTTGGGCTGTGGAAACGTCTGCAGATGGAGTAAGGACGTGATCAGGGGCCTCTGTGTCAATGGGTGTTACAAGATAACCTGAAGATATATTTTGGGGCACATCATTATCAGGCAATTCGGCACCAAAGGTTTTAGCCACGAGCAAGGCATGAAGGGCTGTATCAACTAGAAAATGGGCACGGGTTTCTCGAGCTACTGCTTTTCCACTAAGAATATGGCCAACTGCATTTGACGCATATACAGTCTCTAAAACTTCCAGCAATCCCAATTCTCTCATAATGCGCCCGATACATCCTAAAAAGCTCATTTGTGTGTGAAATCCTAACCTGAGTATAATGGAGCTTAAGTCTTCACACTGTGACTCATGAGTGACAATTGTAACTGCTTTCATGTAGAGAGGCTGGTCAAATGTCAGAATTGGAGTTGTACCATATTTTCTAGCTTGGCGAGACACAAACTTCAGTGTAGAGTAGATACATGACATATCGCTTGCGTCCATATCTATCATCGGCAGAAAGGTGATGGTGGACTTCCCAGGGTAATCTCCATTTTGAGTACACTGCATCAGTCCTGACCAACTTGGAGTTGGAGATCGAAGAGGCTATACAGCCTTTGAAAGAAGATCTAAACTCAAAGATGGATCTGGTACTTTCTGTTCTTTATTAATTTTGGCGAATTTCATCTGCAGTGACGATTTAGGTGGTTGCTTGTAGAAATGTATATTAATTTTCCCAGCAGTGACCAGGTCAGCCGATGAAACGTTCAGTTTAGGGACCGGTTTGCTAACCTTTTTACCAGGTGTAGAGCCTACAATAATGCCCATGCCATGGAATGTACCATACCCATCAAGTGTGCGCACATTGTGATCCACGTTGTCAGCAACGAATTGCAGAAATTGTCCATTTTCATAGCTTGGAATATCTGTTCCTTGTGAAATGGCTGCACTTGTTTCAAAACGTTGTATCTCCGAATATGAGGAACAAAATCCTAAGGAATTCAACGTATCAATAAGAAATTTTGATGAAAAATGGTGATGAAGCTGCACTCCTAAACCTATTTGTAGTGGTGCAATATGCATACGTGGCTTAGCCATCTGCATAATTGTCTGTCCAATCGATGCAATTTTCAAGTCAGGGTCCTTTTCTCGGACGAGAATTTTCAAAAAAGTTTGAAGACTTTCAGGAACGTACTGAAGATTCTTTTCAAGTGATTCAATATCTGACGACAAAGGGTACAGATCAGAAGCTAGATGAAGGGACAGGATATCAGATTTTATCAACTTAGCAGCAGTTGTAATGATGTTGAGCTTCTCCAATGTCTGGTCCACTGTTTTAGGCCGATTGTAGAAGCTCTGAAGAATTGATCTTGCCATTTTTCGTACCGTTATTACAGTTGATTTTCCTTGTTCTTCTGTCATGATGATTTCATCCCCAGAACGCTCATACAGTTTCTTTTTCAAGTAAACAGGCGAGTATGCATCATCACCACAGTGGTCCTTCATTTTAGCAACAAGATCTAACAGTTGATGTTGTTTGTCATCATTCTCCTGCAGATAATTCACCACTTTAAGAAATGCGTCAGTAATATCACTGTCAACAGGTCTGCCTCTCTTGGCTTCCGTCGAAGAGGGTGAGAATATTTTAGGTATGTGTTTGCCTGTGCGAAAATTTACGTTACAAGTTTGATGATAGATGGCATCAGCAGCATACAAATCATTTACAGCTTCTAGTCTACCATAAATTTGGTTTGCCCAAGCGTCTTGTCTTGTAGAACAGACGGATTTTATACAAGCCTGAAAATCATGAGTTCGCACAGGAAAAACATCATGCCCTCTTTTACTTTGATTAAGTTTGGCAGTTTGTCCACAAAAGAGGCAGTGGTCACGGAATGAAAAGGTCTGTTTTGATCTAAGAATTGGTGTACTATCAGCAGGAGGAATTGGCTTGCTTTGTTCTTTTTCCCTCAGATATTTGCTAATTTCAATCGCATTTGTAAATAGACGCCTACATTCGGTGTGCACATATTGCCCAGGATGTGTGCGAAGATTGCTACCCCTTTTCTCAGCAGCAGTATTGATACCTGTGCTACCCTTCCCACGAAGACAAACTAGACCATTCTTGTCCCCCGATTCACAAATTACACAGTCTTGTAATCTTTCCATATTCAACACAAGGTTAGAACAGATATAATTAAAATGGAAGAAATTTTCTACAAACACAACATAAAAGGTTAAATTAAATTGGTATCGTATTAGTTTTGCATATTACAGAAACCGCATTCAAGTTGCAACTAATAGCGTCACTTCAGGAAAAAGATTTACTCCGTCGGATGGGACGTTAAAAGGCCCCCGTGTACCCCAATCAATAACGAGAAAGATGGCTTTGTAACGCGAATGGGTGTCCTTACATAGAAAATAGAAATAAGCAGTGCAGTATAGAAAAAAGCCTTTTCACTTTCTTACTTATCAATTTTACCTTGAAGAAATGATGCTCTGCGACTATTTAGTTTAAAAAATGTTATTTTCCGTTACATTACGGCACCTTTCCCAAATTTTGAATGAACCCAGTAGGCCTATACGTCTACATGACGACACGTGTTGTGACTTTACCAACCTGTTTTTTTTTTCTAAACTTTTGAGAAGCTTTAGAACGTCTCGTTTGTAAATAAATTTATAGTATTACACCTAGGCTATATTGATTCAAGCGCTTACACGCTTGTATGAACATATGTCATAAAATTCGAGCAAAGACTTTGATCAATGTCTACGTAATGATAATGTATACGTCACGATTTCGGGGAAAGCACGCTATGATAGCGCGGCGGTGACATAAAACAAAGGGAGCTATCAGCAAATTTGATGCATCAAAATATATTATTTCTGCACATTAGATAAAATTAGATTTTTTATATGTTGTTTTACTGATACTAAGGAATACTTTGCAAAAAAAATTATTTCTTTTGCAATTAGTTGCATGCGAAATCGTAAATTGACTGGACTAATATGAGTGAAAAATCTTCGAGCAGGACGTTAAACAATACGAGAGACACTTTTTAAGTTCGTAGAGTAGGGCGATCTTTTTAAAACCGCTTGAAATATAAAAATTTTATTTATCCAAGACCTTCGAAATATGCCCTGTCTGCCTCAATACACATTTTACACCGATCTACCCATTTCCGGAACGCCGCACGGAACTCCTCTTTAGGTATATGTTACAGACACTGGTAGACCGCACTGCCTATATGACAACGGGATTCAAAATGGTGACCTGCCAGCATTTCCGTTAGTCTTGGGAACAAACAAAAGTCACAGGGGAACAGGTCAGGGCTGTATGGGGGATGATCTAAGACATCGAGCCCAGATTCTTTAAGTTATTCCTGTACCGTAGCGGATTTATGGGCCTGTGCGTTATCATGGAGTAATTTGATGCCGCGGACACCTGTGCGCGGTCTGCGTTTCTGATAGAAATCAACAAGTTGAGTAAGAACACTTTCTCTGTAAAACTTTCCAGTGACAGAGCTACCTTTCGGGACTAGAATTTGAAGGACTGGACCTTTCAAATCAAAGAATATCGCATACAACATGCGATTTGATGTTTTGCAACGGACAGGTCTGTCGCCCTCAGATGAAACCCAAACCTTATTTTTAGCCTTAGAATCGGGTTGAAAATGATAGTTCCAGGTTTCATCACCTGTAACTATCTCTTCCAAATGACGTGGGTCACATTTATCATATTGTTTTTATAACTTGCAATGCAAGTCCAACCCGACTTTTTTTCTGCTCGTCAGTGAGCAAATGGGGCACCCAGCGCGCGCAGATCTTGCGTAGCCCAAGTCGTTTATTGAAGATCTTCAAAACACTTGACGAATGAATGCCACTTAATTCTTCCATCTCTTGCACGGTATAACGTGCGTCTTCCTCAATTAACATTTTCACAGTAGCAATGTTCTTTTCCGTCAAAACGGAAACCGGCCTACCCACTCGAGGATCATTTTCAGTTGACTCCCGACCATCATTAAAACGACATACCCACTTGCAAACTGTAGCATATTTTAAAGCACCATTCCCATAAACCTTTTGCAAATCAGCATGAATTTCCGTTGACGGAAACCCAAGATGTGCTTGAATATTACAATATACCCTCTGTTCAGAGATTTTTCCATCCATGTTGAACGCTATATTTTACTATAGTGTATAAAACCACTTGTTGAAAATACCCAGTGCAGCGCGCATGTGGACCTCGTGCGCCGCATACCGTGATACCATTCAAGAGAGGAATGATTACGCAAGTTCTGTGTAAAAAATCATGCAACTTCATAATCGCGTTGAAAAGTTATAGGCTTACTCTACGAGCTTAAAAAGTGTCCCTCGTATATAATCAATCATATTTAATAAAAAACAAAATGGGATGTACCAAACTTGTGAAATTCAGAATCCCAGGGTTCCGACTCTAGGGTTGGTCCAAAATAGTTAGTGTTAATATAACATGTGTAAAGTATATCATTATAAATATGGGCAATTCCGAGAGCATTTGTGTTTTAAGAATGCATCTTGTTTTATACAGCTGCTGAATATTAAAATTTAACTTAGATATGCAGTACAGGAAAATTATTATATATTTCATAGCCCTTGGAGCTAGTGATACATCCAACTAAAACTCAGGTGACCAATTAGGCCTGTGGGCCTTATGTCTAGGGAATTTTAGATACTAGAATTGGAAGTCCAGATTTCATGCTGCATGAACTACTCTACAAATAGCAGATTAAGCCATGATATGTTATTCTGTTTTATGTTGGATACATGGGTACTGAACGGCTACCTAAATTCAATTACAGACTTTGTCAACAAGTAGTAGCAGATGTATGTACACATTTTCAATTAACAAATTATATACGTGTATAGTAAACATAATTTCATCAAATATTATATTTGTTTTATTCAAACATCAGTGACATCAAAGAATATTTAACTAATCATTTATAACCATTTCTTGCAGAGCAAGGCATGCACTTTTCCCTCACAAAATCAGATTTCTGCTTTTAGAAAAGGATTCCTTCATCAAACACTGGCAGTACTCACAATGCGTCATTTGAATGAGACCTTAAAACCTAAGGTCATGGTAGTGTTGGTGCAACATTTAAGAACCTCACTGCCTTGGTACAAGTCAGTAGTAGAGACAATACTTGGTATAAGTCAGTACTTGGGTTTTATTCTGGCATTAACCTACACCTGATGTTAAATGAGCGAAATATTATCCCAAGACATATAGCTATCAAAAAATCATATCACTAATCCCTAGGACCCTGATCTGTTTCTAAGAATCCTTGCCTCGGCCATAACTTCAAAAAATATTCTTGCATTGTTGTTTTGAAAAAAAAAAAGAATATTGCATTTGAAGAGATAAATATTCCACTTCATCCCAAAAAGTTTTTGAAATTAAAGTCAATATTTTATAAAAATTATAGAATTATAACCAACCAATTACTAAATTATTTGTAATCATCTGATACAGTCATTATTGGATCCAATTTGTTAAGAAGTACCTATGAATAAATCATTTTTGTATTGACTTCACAAAAATCAAACTTGTATTACTGGAAAGTTTATTATGACAATACTGGTTATCTTTTCAAACACAAAGCCCTTTACATACAGTGCAGTACCTTAATGTACTTGTATCTAACCTTGCTGAAATTTTTCATTTCAACAAATACATACCAAAGTGAAACAAATGTATATTTGTTCTAAATAGACAAGTACATGGAGAAATTTCTGTGCAATTTTCAATCAAACAAAAAAGACTGGATAAAGGGGAAAAAATCAATAACACTAACAACACTAAAATAAAGAAATTATTACAAATAAATACAAATTATGATATACAATTTTACCACCATCAGTCAGGTGATTAATAAACACTCTTAATTTAGTAAACAGCACATTTAAAACATCACTGTAGTTCTTCACATGCCACTTGTAGACCTTTATAAAGTCCATCTCACAAAACAAAATGCACTATTATCTGCATACACATCTGTCTATTTTTCTTCACACCATTCATTCTCTTTTCGAACCTGCAAAAAAAAAAAAAAATCATTTTTGAAAAAGTCATGTAGAAACCAGAAAATGCCTTGCATTTTCCCATCCAAAGCAACATTATCACAACCTTGGAATTCACTACAACCTGAACAAGAGCTCCGCAAGATGGGGCATCCCCTTGCAATGTAGTCAATCAGTAAATGTAAATTTTTTCTATGAAGTCCAAAGTGACCTTGACCTTTTAACCTTAAAATCAATAGGGTTCTTCCTCTCTTGTTTTAATAAAGGTACAATTTTAGAATTACAAAAGAATTTCACAAGACTATATTATATGTAACACACTCCTGGTGCTGCATTATAAAGATGAATACATACTAGAAATTCTCCAATAAAGCAGACAAAATGCATTTCGCAAATAAATTCTTTTACTTTATCCTTTGACTTTACAAGTGATTTTCCAGATAAACATTTTGTGAAAGAAAAACTAGACCTTGTACACAAGTACCGTGCATAAGCTATCCCCTGAACATTACAAATAAAACATACAATTAAAGCCCCTGGTCATGCCATAAGAAAGGGCATAATCAAGATACTATGGAGGTCTCATATGTTGGGTATTAAATGAAAATTCTTCAAATAAAGAAATTTGAACTGTTTTCACAGAGTAATGGTCCAGTAGTTTACCCCTGCAATTTTCATTTACAACAGTGCAGTTTAAACGGTGTATTCTACAAGTGTAATTCTTATATTTCAGGAATAAGCATGTATAATATAAATGTAAAATTATCAATACTTCACATGGATTAAACTGTATGGGGAAATGAACAGTATTATTTATGGCTGAACATCTTATAAACATGATCACCTACATTTACTATGTTCACACCACCATTGCCTGTTTGTGTTACACCTTACCTGTTCTTCTTCAGCAGGTGTGAAGTCATTCTTGATGTTAAATGTCTTCCTGATTTCTTCGGGGGACTTTCCTTTGATCATATTTGCTACAGTTTTACAGGTCACATCCAACAGTCCTTTAATATCCAAGTAATTTGCTGCCTATAAATTGTATATAGACAAAAAATAAATTTTTAATTAGGTATATGAAGAAATCAAAGAGAATAGATAACCTAGATTTGAAATTCATGACTGAATCTCATAAAAAATTTGTTCTGAACTACTGCATATGGGGTCATATAAAATTCATCCAAATGTCCTGAAAAAGAAAAACAGAAGCAAAATTTCTGCCAAGTATAAGCTTCTATTATCTTTCCACACAATTCAAGCCCAAAACAAAAATTTTCAAATTTTTTTGTTCCCTTGTGACCTTGACTAAAGATCATAATGCATCATCTGGCCACAAGCAACCTCTGTGCCTTTGATGTCTCTCCATTAGAAGTTCTGACCTGCATAAAAATAGTGGGAAGTGCAAACAGAGAGATATATGGATATGCTGATTCTTATACAATAATGCCCAAACACTGATAAAGATTAAACATTTCTTGAAATATTACAACGAAAGGTGAAATGTTAACACCCAAATGTCATTTTCCACATATGTTCAACTTTATTGCAATGAAGCTAAAAATACAACTAACAGGAAATCCACACTATAATGAAGCAGGTATATAGTTTCATTTATTCACATGCCCAAGTGACCTACCATATACATCATATTTAGGCATGATAGCTTAAGAGGGTGTAATCTGTTGATTTTACTGAGTAACTGAAGAATTTCTAACTTGGACACCAAAATGAAATTTTTAATCCCTCTGATCATGTGTGTATTAAGAAATTCAAACTTCTAAGATTTCTTACTATATTACCTATCATTAAGTCATCCTTCAAAAAAATGTTTAGAATTGCTGCCAGGGGTAGTGGTGGGTGTTCAGACCCAAGAGGGAGGGAGGAAGTTTAATTTTTTTTTTCCTTTGAAATTGGGTCGAATGTCAAACAATATACAATCTACATATTTATTTATCGGATGTTTTTCCTTTTATTTTTGAATCAAATAAGTCAAAAGAATGGTGATAAAAATCACTTCAAAATTTTATGATAAAACACTCAAAAGTTTGACATAGGTGACTGTTCTACTCAATAATTTGCTCACTATTGCAAAGATCTCTTTGTATTTTAAAGATCAAAACTGTAAATTCTGTTGTTGACTTCATTATCTATGCAACAATACTCTAAGGTATGGACACTTTACACACTGGTTCGACATTTTGGCAGCTGCTGCTTGTCAATGACAATCTTATAAATGCTTTATTACAGATAGCAAGTAAAAAGCATTTTACTGATCTGAAGGTTGAATTAATGTGGATGTCAAACCCGATATTAAAAAGACAAGTAATTTGATGAGTGACGAAAATAACAAACTTTTTAATCAATGGAACAATAAAAAAAAAAAAAAATAATTTTGTCTTTAAAATTTTCCAGCGGGAATAATTTTAACAAGGCGGGCAGCAATAGATAGTTTTCAATAGACTATATTTTGGTGAATGTTACTGCTCTTTGTCCAAAATGATGGAGGTCGACTTGCTCGAATCCATTCATTACGTTACCAATTTTAACTTTTTATACTGACCAATTATATATGTAAATCATTGTTTTCCAGAAACATATACATAAGTCAAAGTTCTACTTATTCACAATTTTTATACAAAGTGATAATTTTATACAATTACATGTTTTGCAAGTTTAAATTTGGTTACACAAAGAACAAATATCATACTCTGGACCTCCAACATGGTGGCAAAGGGACATAACTTTTGGTAAGATGATCTCACGCGAAAACTATCCATTACAAACAAACTATAATAATTATTTTACTTTGGCCTTATGTATTGACATCACCAAGTGGGTATACAGCCAAAATAATAATAATAAAAAAAACAAAAAAAAAAACAAGCAAACAAAAAAACCCACAAAACTATTAACAATATCAATACTAGAAAATACTAGAAATGAACATGGAAACTTACAAGAATGAGTTCAAATAGAGTGCCCTGATCAACTTTCAGGAATTCTGCATCCCATGAGCAGATGTCATCTGTTCTTTTCTCCTTGTTCTCATCATCCTCTGGAGGAGGAGGGTCATCTTTGTGGTAGGTGCACCATGCAATCACTTTTCTGAGAATAGCTGCATTGACATTGGGAAGTGGGACAGGTTCTTCATCATCATCTTCTACACCCAGATCTACAACACATATTGATAATAAAAATCACCTCTATGTTAAATTATGATAAAACACATGAATTATTGTAATCAGTGGCAAATTTTCTGCATAAAGTTTACAACAAGACTAAGGCACAACCAGAATATTTTCACTGCACCATTCTTTTCAGAGACACACATTTACAAAAACCTTCATACATGTAGGTCTAACAATTGCTTTGCATGTTCAATATAGTTAATCAACAAGTCTTTTGGCAATTAGACACATAACACTTGAACAGTGTTTCAGATTCAATACACAGTAATATCAGACTATGTCAAAGTCATCAGATCTGACAAAATTTTCTTTACCTGCCCTCAGTGATATGCCCAACTTTCTTGACCTGGGGTTGAATAAGAAAGAGTGTGACAAGCACACAAGTTGTGACTAGGAGGTCAGACTTCCTTTCCCAACATGTATATGGTACTGGAATGCTGGCAATACCTTCCCCCATCCTTTTGCCATTCACATTGTTTTTGATATACAAACTGTATTACCCAAAATGTTTGAATTGTCAGATCAAACTTTAACATTCACCGTGCATTTTGACAAAATCTGTTTTCCTTTACAGTTATATTAAGGGTTACAAAACTTAAGAAAATCCACATGTACTGAAGTCATTTGAAATACAATACTAGATTTATAAGTTTTTACTGACAAGGGTCAATGACTTGAGTGACTTGGCACCAGTGGCCAAAGTGTATTTTCCAAATAATTGAATATACTCTTTGAATTAAGTTTCTTTGTTGCACTTTACCTTCAAGCATAGTTTTAATTGTAACAGATTGTCTGGCAATCTCCACATCTATCTCAAACACTTCTCCCTCCAAACTCTGCAACTTTATCATAGGCATCTGAATATAAAGTATTAAATGGGTATCAATCATCAACTCTCAAACTAGGTAAAAGAAAATGAATGAATTATGAATAAATATCACCAATAAGAAGCAGATAAATTACTAGGCATTACTAATGGTGAGCTCTGAGAGTCCCTGTAAAGAGGATCAGTGAGCTCTTCATGTTAGTAATTTCAATTCATTAGAAATCACCTCTCTTTCAAAGAATAAGTCTATATCAAAGGAAAATTCCATACTAAATCATAACATCACCTTTTATCTAACAAGCTCGACACATGAGTCAAAAGATGACTTGGCAAAGAATCATTTCTATCTTTGGGTTTTCTCCGCCATCTTTGTTGGCAAGAGAGAACACGTTTGGTGACCAAAACAAATCAATTTATACAGTTTAAATTCATAGATTTCACTCAAATGTTTTATTGATACAGATTCAATAATATCTAAATTGCGTTAAATATTGAAATATTCTTACTTTGGTTTTAGATTATGCTATCCACTCCACCTTCTGAATTGACGACCAAAATATCGCTCGCGAAATGTTTTATCAGAATACCGAATCCGATGAAATTAATATCGTTCAAGGGATGCAATTCTTGACATGTTTTCAGTGTTTCTGTCTTGGTTACATTTGTTAATAATGAATACAGATGACGATGATGATGTGTCATAATGATAATTAATACATGATGAATAAAAGGGAATCATTCAGCACATCTCTCAAACTTTTTGAACAGGCAGGACTGAGTCCGAGTCTTGCAAAAAAAAAAAGCAAAAAAAAAAAAAAAGCAGGTCTGGATGTAATATTATTACTTGGGTCCAATATTTATAATCACACTTCTTTTAGACAAAATTAAATCAGTTCAAGGTCATGACTCAATGTGTTCTAAATTCTAAATACGAGCTTCTAAAGCCTCTCTTTAAATTTGTAAAGTTACAATGTTCTTTACGCAAAGTATAATTTTCAAGTATAAAGTTGTGACCTGAACAAATATTAAAAAGTATATATCAAAAGATTGGTCTTAGCCAAATGACCTTGGCTAGAGGTTAAGACACATTTCCTGGTCAACTTTTGTAACAGGTACATGTATGTGATTGTACGCGTGTTTTTTATTTCCAAGTTTTGATAGCTCAGACACGAATGAAAGGATAGCATACACACGTTATAATTCCCAATCTTTGCAGGTCTATATATCTATACACCCGGTGTGTTTGCTATATAAAATCTTCTGGGACATCAACCTCCGATCTGGGGTCACAAGTTCCATAGTTTTGGAAAAAGGTCTCTATGCTTATTATAAATTAATACGCTACCTGTTCGAGAGTCAAAAAGGACAACTAATTAGAGAGGAAATACATTTTTTTATATGACCTTTGTCTGTAATAATAATAATTATTATAATAATAATAATAATAGGGGTCTATACCATACAATAATAATAATAATAATAAAGAAAGAAAGAAATGGAAAAAAACATTGGAGGTGTGGGTGGTATGGTATTGACTCCTACAAGCAAAATTACTGTTTCCTGTGCCGTGTCTTACTTTCTCATCTGTTCAAAAATGTTCGTTAATTCCAGTTTTAGTGGACGCTTCCAGTCGATGATAACTATATGCACTCATTTTGACTGCTGCATGCTTAGTACTAAGAAATCCAGTGGGGATCCGGGTTAGAATAGATCCTCAGTACCCCTTGCTTGTCGTAAGAGGCGACTAAATGGGGCGGTCCTTCGAATGAGACCGCAAAAACCGAGGTCCCGTGTCACAGCAGGTGTGGCACGTTAAAGATCCCTCCCTGCTCAAAGGCCATAAGCGCCGAGCATTGACCTACATTTTGCAGCCCTTCACCAGCAATGGTGACGTCTCCATATGATTGAAAAATTCTCGAGCGGGACGTTAAACAATACACAATCAATCAATCAATAGTACCAAGAAAGACTTTAAAAAATATCATGGTGGCATATATCTGCCTTCTACATACAAAATAATTTATGCAAAATAATTATGTTAACATGCGACTTATGTCAATATGCAAAATAATTATGTCAACATCTTGCGTGTGATGCCAGATACTGGCGTGAGTAAGTAAATTTACCGATATTAGAATCATAGTCATTCTCTAGAAAGATTGGCAACTTGATTAACATAATTAATCTGGCATGTAGGGGTAGAAATATATGCCACCATAATATATTTCATGTATTTTCTAAAGTTATGGTCCCACCCCTGGGGCTCTATTGTAAAAGTGACCACAAAATTCCAAATATATGTTCGTATGCAGGGGGATAGCTATAAGGAAATAATGTGCACGCCAATAAAGGCAGGAGGTCTGGGTGCATTGCGAACCCCCGAAAGCTCCTGGGTTTTAGCGATTTCTGTGGATGAAATCTATGATCATATTAAGTGGAAAACGCCTTGTTTCAGAATATCGGTACCGGTTGAAAGCAACCTAAATTTAGATTTTTTGGGGCAATGATAGACATAATATATCGGCAAAAAGTAGCTTAAAACGTTTTAAAAATGTTGAAAAAATCTTGATTCAGTATAACAGCTACCCTTCTACATGTACATTCTATTCTTTTTAAACTGATAAATAAATAATTCGGCAAAGATTTTTTTTTTATTTAATTCTGGAATTATCTTAAAATTCTCCAAAATCCATTCTTCGAGATTTTGCAGCTGCAAATTGCTCCATTGCTTTACCCAAATCAATATCAAAGTCCCCGTGAATATGCAACAGGCCAAGCAACGTCCGTCTATCATTTTTCATGGTGGAACGGACGTAAGTTTTTTGTCACCTAAGAACACTAAAAGACCTTTCAGCGGTTGCACTGGCCACTGGCATAGTCCATAAAATGCATAATATGGAATGTATTGACGGATAGAGAACAGAATCAAGTGTGCTGCAAATAGTCAATGGCTTCTGATCTTGAGGTGTAATTTCTCATCTTGTGCGCCATCTAGTGACTTCTCTCCGAAACCCTCCAAACACAATGCGAGATCAGCCTTGTATGAGTTGTAGATTGTTGCAACTTGATCGTTGCTAATGTTTTCTACAAACCTGAACAGCAGTTGTTGCACCGAAAAGTGATCTTTGGATTTCAAAAGTCGAGATTCTAGTTCCATAATCATGATCTAGAAATGGGTAGAACAATGAAATTCGCCAGTACTGCTTGGGTTTATCAGCAGGATGATTGGCTCTTGCAGTCTGTCTACCACATCGTTTTGGCATGTTTTCAGCTATCTCTAAAGGCTCTGCTAAATCTAATGCTGTCTGATACAGTTCGTCCCATACCAAAACATCTTGTCTTTCGAGTCTAAGCATTTCAATTACAATTTTGCAATCTTTGGAAGCTTCGAGCAAATCGCAAGCCACGCCTTGGAGAAAAGTTGACAGATAAACTGTGCTTTGTAACACATGCTCTGATACAACCAGAGCAATAACAAACTCAAATCTCATAACTGAAGCCAACTGATGTCCTGTCTTGTCATCACCCTGATCATGTAAGCACCCCAGTGCGAGTACAACCACTGGGAAAGATGACTTGAATGTATACAATGCGTCGGCGCGACTGGTCCACCTAGTCTCACATAGAGTCCGTAGTTTTGTTCGTTTTTCCATCGTTTCTTTTGTTGGCAGCATCTGATTCAAGTTCATCAAGATATGCTTGGAGTTTCTTTGCTGAATAGTCGAAAGAAAAGGCAACCTCTTGAATCGTAGTCATAACATTTCGAACGGACTTATCATTACAACTATGCACATGGCCAAGTTTAAACAATGAGATTTGCAATGAACATACAGTGCACCTGGGACAGTCTGGCGTATTCTTGCCTGCACCCCATTAATCTTGCCAGCCATATTTGCCACCCCATCATACCCTTAATCTCTCATATTTACAATATTGATGCCTGCCCCTTCAAGAGTTTCAATCAGTTCAGCCAAATGTTCACCTGTTGTGCTAGTTGCCATGACAAAATCAAGAAAGTCCATCTTGATAGACATTTCCTGACTCACTGGATCCCTAACTAAATAGCGAAGGCATTCAGATAGTTGCTCACGTGTCGATTTCTTCCACTATAAGAGCAAAGTACTTGCTTTTGTTACAGTTAGTAACAATGGCAGTTCGAATCTGGTTTCCAAGTATATTTATTATCTCATTTTGAATGTCAGGAGAAGTATAAATGGCCTTATGATTTCCACAAACAAGATGTTCTGCGAGTACCGCGTCACTCTGTGCCAGAGAACTCAGAATAGCCATAAAATTACTTCGCTTCGGAATGTATCCACGAATTGGGATGTTTTGCTTCCCACAGAGCAACAGCGATTTTTCTTAATATACGCCGAGCCGATTTTTCATGACTTTGTCTTTTCTAAACTTTGATAATTTGTAAATGATGGCCTCGTCCTCCGTATCTCTGGAATGAATTTGGATGAAATCCTCAGCCATTGCCTGATATGTAAAATGTGACGAGCCATCCTTTAGATGTCGCTTGATAAAGCAAGGTAAGTTGGACCAGTGTGTGACTTTACATTCCTTTCGACCAAACAAAACACAAGGACCGCAGTACAAAGCATCACCTTCAGTGTTGTATCGTAACCAAGGGTAATCTAGAAGCCATTTAGTCGACAGACGCCGTCGACGATTACCAATTTCCACGTGAAACCAAAAGTACAGATGCAGTCGCAACTGTACGTGTTTTTGTATTTTTTAGCGGGGGGGGGGGGGGGGGGGGGGTTGCATTTAGACGAGGTCGTCAACCCCCAATCCCCATTCTATTTTTAAACAATTTAGATGTTTTTCTTAAAACATTGATGGTTCCGGATTTAGAAAGGTTACCAGGTTTTACTTGGTGTCAACGGAAAGGATACTCTCGTGAAATATAGAAGCCTTCAAAAGCAGTGGCGGATCCAGGATTTAAACAAAAAAAAGGGGGGGGGGGGGAGATCACACGAGAAAGTCAAGTAATTTAATCATTTTTGGTGCCAAATCTTAAGTTTTACTACCGTCATTTTAAATTTTTTGTCGAAAAAAGGAAGGGGGTGGGGGCTCTCTAAATCCGCCACTGACAAGTTACGGCAAAAGTGAAAGTTTTTAAAAAGTATACAAATAATTAGTTTTCTGCGAATTTTCCTTAGTGTGATTTCTTTACTATGTCAATACGTCAATAAACAACGGGATGTTTTAATAATTTTTATTAGGCGTGTAGAAAACACAAAGTATGGAAAGGGGTCCGAGGCTGCCTTGAGGCCGAGACCTCCCCCTCCCTTTCCTGGGTTCCTTGGTTTTAATCAATAAAATAATCCTTTCCAGTTCACAGACACACGTTAGGTTTATTGTCCATTTCAAAAAGAAAACAGTTCACAAAATTATTTTTCTAAAGTTGTTTTAGACACCATCTTATCGTGTATACACTGACTCTCTCTCTCTCTCTCTCTCTCTCAGCAAATACATGTACACAGTTGCATACTTGGATCTAGGATTATTTATGATATATATAAATGTATTTTGGTCTTAGCAAGGTTAAAGTTTTGTTTTTTTTGGGGGGGGGGGGTTTCCACAGATAATTCAAAAAATATAAATATCCCAAATCTTCGATTCCGGGGGCATAGATACATAGAGAATAAAATGGCCTAAACTCTCTCTCTGTCTCTGGCTTTATTTTCCCAAGTATCTGTCTAAACTTTGTAAAGCATTTCACCATGCTTTTTTTTTTTTTTATTATTGGAGGGGGAATTGTTTGGTTTTCTGGGGGGGGGGGGGGTGGTATTCGAAACTCAACATTGAAGAGCAATTCTAATTTATCTAAACTGATGTAAATGATAATAATAATAATATTAACAAACTCGGGAGGGGACCAAAAAATAGGGCCGGTCGGGTTACTGGAAACGGATTTTTTTTAAAGGTAGTTTGTTTCAAGTCTTAATATATTGGAAAAAAACATTCTAATTTTGTTCTTGTATCATATTATCCTGTTTTCATTAAATTTGACCAAAACTTCTAGATTTATTTAATTGATTTAATATGATTTACCTTACCGGAAAGTTGAAGATATGGACATTTTCCCACCTGCCAGTGAGATTGATTGTTTTGTTGTTTTCCGCCACTCAACAATTTTTCAGTTATCGGGTGGTGTCCAGTTTTTATTGGTGGAGGAGAGAACCCAGATACAATGTACCCGGAAAGAGACCACCGACCTTCCGAAAGTAAACTGACAAACTTTCTCACATACATCGGCGCGAGCGAGAATCGAACCCGCGCCGACTAGAGGTGAGAGGCCTTGTGATTTTGAGCGCGATGCTCTAATCACTCAGCCACGGAGGCCCCTCCTGCCAGTGAGTACCATCATCTTAATTTCTGTAGTTAGCATTTCTATATCCTTCATCTTTGCTATGTCTGAGTAGGGGGGTGGGGGGTTTCGCAGTGGAAAGAGGAAATGGCGCTTCTGATTCGGGAATCATATTTGGCTTCTTTAGATTCTTTGAAAGGGGGAGAACGTGAATTTCATCTGTTGACTCATGTTCCTTGCTAAATAATTTGTCGATAGTTTGACAACATTTAGGACGTTTGGGTTTTTCACTGTCATCACGATTTGTTGATACGGTGTTTTTGTCTTCTGTAGCTTCTGCAGCTCACGCTATGTACAGCATCGAAAATTTGAAAACGCGCATTTACTTCGAAATCCAATACGGCAGAAATAGTATACATTATTCCGTAATTTGAATTTAAACTAATAATATCTGGCAATATGAATCATTCTATAAATCAATCTAAGTATTTGGATATTTTAATCATTGATTTTATTGCGTGTAACATTAATTAATTATTATTATTATTATTTTGCCTCTTCTTCTTCTTTTTTTTAAAATCCAAATGATGTGCACGCCATGGCGTGCTGGTGTATAGGCAGTTACGCCCCTGGTACGACAGCAAAGATGTTTCACGCCTAATTTCAAGGGGGGGGGGGGGGGGGGGGGTGTCAAGCGACTGAGAAAAAGTTGAAGATCTTCAAAAGAAAAAGACGCACCGTGACGAACGGGCAAGAAATTATAATTAAGCGTTAGGTCACTAAAGTTACCGATCAAATCATCATTGAGTTTCATACAGTACATGTATACATATAGATTATCAAAGAGTACGGGATATCGGAACTAAGAAAATTGGAAATTGGAAATGAAGTTACGAAAATTATGCTGCATTTTATTAGCTGATCACTTTTTATAGTTGTGATAAATGGTAATGAAAATGCAAGATGAACCGATAAATTGAACTCGTGTACTTAAGAATCCCCCCCCCCCCCCCCCCCCCCATTTTGGACAGAACTACTTATCTTGCTAACCAAGAATTTTCAGACAAATATAAAAGCAACTTTAATCTCCGTTTGCACTCCCCTTTCCACAGCCAAATACGACGCTTAGTGCCTGAACTCAATATATCTACTACATGTAGTGCACTTATTTATTGAAAAGTTGCCCAAGTTAACGCAGAATACGAGATCTCGTTCAAGCCCCGGTCAGCTGAGTATTTCCGTTACGCTATAACTCGAATACCACGGGCATTATTCAAAGGGGTAAGTAGCCCGGAAAATTGACACTGCACGGAGTTATGGATCTCGCTGGTCATACAAAACATCAAAACCACAACGGAATCGGGATGAAATAGCGGTTCCGATATTTCGTATTGAAAAGATTCTTGATTTAATCATATACTTATTAGTGACGACAGCTATGGAGACGCCAAACATAAACTCAGATAATGGGAAGACATCTCTAATTATTTGAAGATATCATTGATTCAATTATTGTGCACAATAATTGAATTACTGTGCACATCAAATAAATTTTTGCTTTCATCAATTGAATTAATACGCGCATCAATTCAATTAATGCGTGCAATAATTGAATTAATTCGCGCATCATAATTGATTTGACGCGCTTATTAATTATTACTCTCACCAATTCACTTGATGCGCGCATCAATGTGGTGGAATTATTGCTTGCAAAATTTAATTTGCAGATCGGTATAAATGCGCGCATCAATTCTTTTAAAGAGAGCAACAATTCAATTAAAGATATCATTAATTAAATTTAAATGTGGTTCCGTTGAATCTAATATATCTCTAATTTATTATTTATGACATCATTAACAGACGAGAGCACTGATTGCGCGCATTCGTCGTTCATTACATCTTTTCTAGTCACCCGTTCAAGCTCGCACTTCCAACCATAAAAAAGCAAGTGCGGAGGATCTACCGATTCATCTTCCTTGCATGTGAAAATAATTAAAGAACTTCGTGGAGTTCCTTGCCTTGTAGATAATAAATTCCCTACGCCTTTTACCACAATTATTTCTGCACATCATAGTCCCTTGGGTTTCTTCTGTAGCCCCCATATTAAAAATTGATTGAAAACATACATTAAATACATTTAACCATCTTAAATGCTGATAAAAGACTGATTATGTATCTAATCATCCATTACAGACAGAAGATTTTAAGTTTGGACCAGGTGAGCTACAACAACCCAGTGAAAACTTCATTCTGTATGCACTGTACCATTCCATCGCAAAATCAAACTATGAATAGACAGCAAGTAAATTATTGACATTTTATTGAATTATTGTACATCTCTGTATAAAGCAAATTAAATAGCAGCAGTGGAAACCATTCAACATCATATACTGTTGGTAGTTTACCCATATGACAAGTCGCATGTAAATGTCATATAGAAAGTCTACCCAATAAAAAAAAAAATTACAAAGGCAAGCTTGGTATACTTGATTAAATACAAGGAAAAATCTGCATTTGTCCATTCTACCCAATCTCTTTACACGGTAGTAAAATCTTGCCAGTTTTTTTTTCTTCTTCACAACCCTGCAACAGAGATCCTTATAAACCTAAACATTAACAATACACAACTTAAAAAGTTTTTAAACTGGTCAATATATATGTCCAGGTTGGTGTTTTCAGAGGTTTGGGGCAACTACACTGGTTATTTGTTTAGATAACATAGCTATAAACCTGAGCAACAGTCTGAATAGGAGAATACAGTTACACATATGCTTTGGTCACATACTGTAGTTGTCTAGCAGCTTGGTCAAAGCATTAAAAATCAAAGGACTACAAGTACTGAGAATTGTACAACAATTATAAGAATAAACTTAACCAAAATCACTTAATTTTTTCTGAACATTCCTTCAGTGTAGAGCTCTGGGTATTGTATGGTCCACTACTACAAAAAAGTATGAAAAAAGTACTTTGTCTACTTAATTACATGGCAATCTCCCATTGACTTACCTGACAATGAACACAGTGTCTTTTTAAATGGCATTTTACATGATTATATGAAAGACACATTGAAGCTTTGGACTAGAGAGTTTCAAGGGGGGGGGGGGGGGGGGGATCTCATTTCAAATTATGATGCAATCAGTCTAAATTTGCACAATAAATATTGCCCAATCAAAAGTTTTTCTGTATTTGTACTTCAAGAAGAGTCAAAGTCATGGGATTTATTTGGCAACTTCAATACACACAGTTGATAACCTGAAGTAAACTGATCACCATCAGATTGAAATAATGTGAAGTATTCTTTCCCTCTCCATGGCACATAGCTTGTGTTTTAATTATCTTAAAAAATCCATCAAAATTGACATTAGTATCAACTTCCTTGCATCTTTATCAGTGTTTTCTTAAAATCTTTATAAGCTATGCTTACAATATTTGCTCTGAAATGTACAAACTACAAGATACATGTAAAACTATTTTTAACTGGGATGAGTATCACGATATGCAATTGGGTATGCAGTTACATATAAATATATAATAAATATGACTGACTTTATGCATTTTTTTTAGTATACAAAGTAAAGTTTACATGGTGGTTTTAAATAATAGAATACAGGCAAAATAGGTCTTGGTGAAATTTGGATATGAATACTCAACATGTTTCAAAAAAAAAAAAAAAAAAGAGAAAGAAAAAAAATCAATCAAAATTTGTCACTATTTCATAACTGATAATATTAAAGCCCTGTAAAAATGACAAATACTTAGATAACATATGACATTGTATATATCACATGTAATAAACTTCCATCTAAAATCTCCATCTTATAAAGCCACTATAAAGAGAGAAATAAACTCGCTAATTCCTATTAATCTTTTATCTTAGAAGATTCAGATATAGCATCATGGGAAATCAGGTCTACAAATTCTAAGTTTTGGGTATTGCAATATTCATCACAAGTATCTACATATCATTACAAAAAAAAAAAAAAAAAAAAAAAAAAAATATAAAAAAATCAAAATATTTCTTTTCCATCTGGGGAAAAATGAGAGCAAATGAAATCATGATTCTCCAAAATGAACAACAGTTTCAATATAGAGTCCAAAATAACACAATATATGAAACAGATATCACAAAAAATCAACATTATCAAATCACAGTTGAAAAGGGTGTTCTCTAACAAAACAGCAGAATGTCAAACATTTCATAAAAAAGAATAAGAGATTTGAAGTTTGCTATCATATACAAGACAATGACTATTATCATTTGGTATTCAAAATCGTACAGCATTTGCTTTATGTTATACTTAAAAAGTCAAACGGTATACACTCATAATGAGTTTCAGCATAACTGAGAATTACCATAAGACTCCAACAAAATTTCTAGGTTGCATACATAGCATTTTCAAAATGGACATTATTAAAATTCAATCTGAATATACAAGTAAAACAATTCAAAGAAAAAAAAAATTGGATGAGGCGGAATATTTGATATCATTGACATTAATAACAAAGCATCAATCTTTTCCATTCTTTTGCAACAATCTCCCACACACATATTATGCACTGGTATATTGGCCCACTAAAATTGTAATAAAACACTCTATAATAAATGAACAAGAAAATGCCTCTGAAATCTGCCAACCTATTGAACAGTTAGCTGCCGAACACCTCCTGGTGACAGTCTGCCATTGCATGGCATGGAGAGCCGGTCTGCTAAGTTGGCAGATATATTTCTTTGTGCGGCACAAAATTTCTGGCACTACGTCTTGCAACAATGATTGCTCACGTAATCTCTCCATTACTGTATCCTACAGTGATATGAACTAAATAATTAGGCTTTACGTTCTCACAGTCTGAACAGCAATCTCTCCCGTACTGGTCACACAACCTCTGAGATTTCATCTTCACCATGGAAGAAGAATCCACACTGTTCTATAAGAGTCTGTACTATGATAGCGGGAAGTTTAGTCATCTGGGTCATGTCTGTGTACGTTTTACCGGTAAAATCTATCCTTAGAAGGGTGGGCCATAAACAAATGGCCAGGTTGGAACTGTTCATGTTATGTGTAGCTTTGAACTGGCTCACCCTGCAACAGAGAGAAGATCAAGTGGTTATGCTTGCCTTTGTAAACAATACAACAAGAACAAAACTCTTACATATGCATGTATTCAATTCAGTTTCATGTATATTCAAACCAACTGTCGTCTACTTGTGAGAGGCATCACAAGACTTGTCACTGTCTGCCACTTAGAAATATTACTCCATTTGTACAAATGTATGGTAAAACTAATCATTACTATAAAAAATAATCGTACATCATTTCATGAAGAAAAGTTTCTTCACAGTAGTGTTGCAATAACTCCTCAGATTTAAATTTAAGAAATAAAATACGAATTTTCATGAATTTTTTGAGAATAACCTTTGAGGTCAAGAAATGTTTTTTTGTAATATAAAAATGAAGGCTTTATATTTCAAACAATATTTCAAGACTGAGAAGGTAATTCTCAATCTGCATCACTAATGAAAACAAGAATTTATATACAGCTGATTGTTTCGCTATACAGCTATGAATTAGGTCACTTTGTAATGGTGTCTCCTCTGTTGGCTGTTCTGTGTCACTCCCCAATTTTTATGCTAAGGATGACCTGTAAAAGCAGCTTCCACAATAAAATACTTGGGGTTTTTTTGCCAACAAAAGAAGTGAAAAATATATATAAGTATTTAGTTTGGTGTTGATGGGTTATATCAATACAATGTATCCATCAGATCTGCTTTCATTTCTGATTTCCCATGTATAGCCCAACAAAACTATACACACATGGAAGAGGGTCAACTTGTCTCTGCATCAACATGTTTATTAACACATATATCAATCTTTGGAATACACATGATAGATAATTTTTTGAATTTCAAATATTCTTAAAATAAAGTTATCGGTTATCAATTTTACTGTTTTATTTGCAAAACACAAAATCAATAGGGAGGTTTGTCAAAAAGCCATAAAACAGACAATTAACACCTGTTTTAAGGCAATACACCATGTCTAATTGGGTAGAAGACATGAAACATATGGTCTCAATAAGTATTACATTTCAAACCCAAACATCTATTTCTCTTGTGGAAGCTGAAAATATTTGACTGTTCTGATAATCTTTTGATGATACAATCAGTGTATTGTAGAATAATGGCCATAGTATTTTTTCTTAATCTCTTGAATAACCATAGCAGAATCTTAAAAATGATGATTAAGTCTAGCAGTGTCAAGCATTAAAATATGTTGACTTCTTTGTTTCACGATCTAAGCTTACCTTTGAAGATGAGTAATGAAATACTTTAGTACTTCATAATTTGTGGGATAAATCTTTTTGAGGACACCTCTTAATGCCAGTAGCTTTGAGCTCTTGTCAGGCATACCTGAAGAATGAAAAACCACATGATTAAACACTCATGTAAGAACTCAATCTCCAAGGTACATTTTGTTGCACTCATTTATTAAATTGTTTGATGTGATAAAACTCTTATGTGATGCTATTGTTATCAAACCCAGAAATCTGTGTGTGTCCTTCGATATAAATTTATATAAAGATGCAGTGCACAAAACTATAGCTTTTAAAGTTGAATTTTGGTTGACAGGAAATAGAGAATAAGATAGTATATGTTTTCCTAAACTAATGTAGATTGTCTCAGTAAGGCATTAGTAAAATGTTAACACATGCAAATTTTCCCCATAACATTTTCAATAGATGTATCCTTTTAATATGTTTTCATTAGAAAGGTACATCTTCACAAACTTTTGCTCTACAATATACAATGGGCATCAGAGCTGGTCTCTGCATATTTCTGCAGGAAATATAACCCCAAACAGGTAAATATCTTCATATAAGATTAAAATTTGGTTGAAGATAAAATCCCAGATCCATTTCTTAATTTCAATGTTAGTTGCTTTATAGAAGAATGCTGATTATTAATAAAATGAAATATGATGTCTACCAGTAATATTATACCATGGAAAGTCAATGTTACACCATGAAAAGTCAAGGATAACATCTAATGATGTGTCTACTAATAAGCTTCTGGAGTTGACTGTAACACACAAAGTTGTGAACTACAATTACACATATTTCTTCTTCTTCAAAGACAAGTCTATGATTAAACAAACTGAATGGAAATATCAAGAATGTTCATTACAATGATGTATACTAGTTTTGTACACATCTAAACTTCCTGGTCGAGTACAAGGAATCTCTGCCAATAGAATGTTTTAACGATAATAGCAATGTCTATAATATATAAAGATATATGTATGTTTTAATAGTCATGCACAGAAATTAATGTTTCATTCATTGCTATCGAATAATACCGCCCTGTAATGGCTACATATACAAATATGTGTGGATGCAAGTTCAAAATACAGTAATATATTTTAAATGGCATGGGAAAATTACAGAATTAATGACAGAGATGGTCATGGAAAATTTGTTATTAGTGTATGTCAGTGCTTAGAAAAATAATGAAGCAGTAAAGCACACAGGCAGGCACGCCAGATGTGACCTCTAACATGACCTCAAGCTGAATTGTGATTGGTTGATATTTTTACCTTCAGAATCATCATCTTGTTCAGTAATCTTTTCTGTAAAGTGTACACAACATTAAAACAACACACCATTCAGCTATAAGATGATGCATTACAGAGAGTTTCAAACTTTCAGTTTTTAAAATATATCACTTTTAATATAACAAATGACTTCACCAAATACACATCAAGACAAGCGTCTATCACAAATTACATAATTTCTTGTCAAAAATGCTGCACCGAATTTCCAAGTTTTCAAAAAATCTTTCTATCAAAGAACAACAAAAAGGTTTAGGTATGGTCAAATATGATCATGCAACCAAATGATCAAAGGTTTTTCTCACAACAAAACCAATGACAAGCACCCTTTAGTGTGAATTCTCAAATTCCAAGATTTGATAGAAAATACTTATTCAAAATTCAAAGCACAACATACTTAGCTTCTGACAGTTTATTATATTTGAGAATATTTGATACTAAGTCAGAGCTCATATAACTGATTAACAACATCCATTTCACATTTTCTGGTCATAATCAAGAAAAATATGTTGGACAAACCTGCAGCTTCAAGCAGCTCATCGTGCAAATGAGGGGGGATCAGGGGCTCAGTATCATTAATGAAATTCTTTAATACTGTGGCCACTGCATTCACTTGAATGTCCAATGTTCGGATTTCTATAGACGGATCTGACAATAAATAAACATGCTTGTTTAATACATAGCAAAACTGCTTTTATTGATTGATTTTAGTTTTGTTACTATCAATATAAAGAAAACTTTGTTTTGATCATTTCATATATACAGGTACAAATATATACGCGTGTACATTGTCAACTTCCTGTACATACCCTCCTGTAATCTACTATGCAGTAGTTCCACTTGTAGCTTGTTGCCAGGGATACGATAAATACCCTCGGTATTCATACCTGTTATTATAAAACAAACAAACATAAAGGTTTTACTTTTCCACACAACAAGACATTTTCACTATTTTTTTTAAAATAAAAAATGATTACCATAAATTTTCACTATCATAAAAAATATTTTTGTTTTGTATAATTTTTTAATTACAGTCCCATTATTTTGAACATCATCTAAAATCACAGAGATGATCATCCTTTTCACAATTTTCCAATAAAACTGTTTCCCCACCTTCTTTGTCTATGTACTCCACACATGTCTCTACAAACTGTGGCAGTGAGGGGTTATTACTGGACATAGGGAACTCGCTCAGCTTACAGGCACTCTCAGATGTCCCGGGCCGGCCATCTTTCTTCTTCTTCTTTTGAGCTTTCTGCTGTTCTTTTTGTTTTCTTTCCTATAAGACATTTAAATAAGCTTTACAGACTTACAAACCAGAAAAATCAAAATAACAAACACGAGTCAATATCCTGACTGACTGACTATTAATGATTAAATAGCAAAAATCTATAGTGTCATGCGATGCCTGTATCAAATTATGAAAATCCTGCAATCAACTTACAAATGCAGATAAATTCTGTCAACTGAATTCTTGTCAGTGTATCTCCAATGGAAATTAGCATTATTGCATTTTCCTTATTAATTAATTGTGCACATAAATTCAAGCAAAACTTTTGCGACATGAATGTAGAACAGAGTAATAATCCTTATTATTATTTTTATATATTTTACCAACAATCAATTACCATGTTCCTGTTAAAGAAAAAGAACTGACATTTCATCTTCTATTAATTTGCAATTGACAAAATAAATCTGATGTTGTAAAAAAAAATTATATAAAGGAATGATTTTATAATAGATCTTTTTTATATGCAAATGAATTTAGAATATCAGTGGACAAATTGGGATCCAAATGATCATCTGAATGTGAGTACACAGACAACAGGTAAGGGATGTGAGCACCAGTAATATCTCCTGAAGTGAACATTTAGATGTTCCAAAGAAAATGCTACCATCTATCCTTTTTTACATTGTCAAAGTGTCTCTGTGAGACTTAGAAAAGACAATTACTTCATTAATAGATTTATATCTTCATTAAACTGACAGTAATATTTTATAGTAATTTTCTTTTTATCATATATTTTCCCCATATTTTGGAGTTCAATATTTATTATGACATCGTAGTTAACAATACCCCACATACAAAATTTTATTACAACACAGTATTAACTTAGTGATACTGTAATCAATTTATTGTTTCTGAAGGGAGACGGAAGTCTTGAAAGCTTTAAAAATGAAGTCTTTGGATTAATTATTTCAGACTGTATACATACAAGTATATTTGTATAACATACAAGTATATTTGTATAACATATAAGTCAAATACAGAACATTGTAGGATACATATCCACGCTCTTCTATAGATCACCTTGCATCAAGCCGAATCAATGATGTACAACTAAACGTTTTAAGGACTATTAGACACTCAAGCACCTGTTCCTACCTGATCATTATCTAACCGGGTACTACTCTTGATCACTGTAGAATATGGCATCACATGAACAGAAGCTGTACAGCCCATGCTTCCTTCTTATTTCAAACCATTCATCAATTCAATAAAATCCAGTTCAATTAAATCTTGCTCCAATCAATGATGATATCTGAACCCTGTTGAATTGTATGTTTCTTTTTTCCCCCCATTTAATGACTTCCATAACACCAAATAAATTAAGCATGGTTACTTGGCACATGTGCATTGTAGGACTGTGTACCTTCCAGTACTATCCAATGACATAAAACAATACCCAGAGCAGCACACACCACTCTACTCTCAAAGTATGACAGTATGTCAACAACCTATAAATTCTTTATCTTCCAAAATATATTTGATGTATCACAATTAATTCCTTGTACTAGTATGTCTAAGTATGTACAAATTTTATCTGGGAAAACTATGCAAAGGGAGATTTAAATCCATAAAACTCCATGCTCTGCTTTCCATTTATTCTGGATAAGTTCCAGAGTATTGATCATCGGGTTTTTAAATATCTACCTGCACAGAATGATATGATTCACATAGGTGGAACATGGAACTGCCATAAAACAAAGAAGGGAGGAATGATTACTTATTAATAGTGTTATATCAAGATACAAATTTCATTGTAGTTTTGGACGGCGAGAGAAAATTAAATGCTGATTAGAGAATGGCGAGCATACATACATGTGTAATTTATGTTTCCAATAGCAACTGGACAGAGGCATTTAAGATCTGTTGTACTAGATTAGACTTTGTACTATATTCCATTAAGAACTTGACTGAAGTCAAGGTGCTTTGACTTACAAATTGTACACAGATTTTCCTCTCACTAAACCTGTTTCAAGGACAGTCTCATGCCACTGCCCTGAGAAAATGATGCTTGTTTATTTGTTTATCTTGCTAATCAATATCTTCATACTATTACATGTACCACCTAGTCTTAACAATGAAACAGTCTAACATTTCCAAAATTTTATCAAATAAAGTACTGGTATTCTTGACATTAAATGGTCTAACATTTCCAAAATTTTATCAAATAAAGTATACTTAACTAAGGCAATATAAAGACAAAATTTTTTTTATAATCTTACAAAAGGATTTGGACTACAATGGCTATGAGGACAAAAAAGTATTACTGCAGCTCCTTTTTCAAAATGAAAGCTTGGATGCACGGGAAGGTTGGATAAGTCTATTCAGATCCCTTGTAATAATGGGCTTACACATCATGAAGTCTAGAGAATAGGTGCAGTCATGACATAAACCTAATACAGACCTGAATGAAGACAACCGACCTAAAAAATGCAGAAGAATGGAATAAAATGCAGGAGATTTTTTACATGCAGATGTACATATATGATGCTTGCATTAACCACTAAAATGTTTGATTTTCTGCTTCTGTAGTGCAATAATAGTTTAGTTTTTGGGATCTTACTTCTACACTTTGTTAAACATTTCTGTACATTTGTAGCATTGGTTCGGTACAAAGAGCCATTTACACAACACTGCAATATATTTTTGTCACCTGAAAAATACCCAAAACTTCTGATATATCTAATGCAACAAAAATGTTTTTGAAAATATTTCTTGATGTTTAGGGACTGTATTCTAGTAGATAATCAATCAGGAGTTGTAAAAAGAGAGAGAGAGAAAAAAGATGTATTTGTGAAACACTGATATCCCTGGATCACAACAAAGTAGAACTGTATGATTAGTAAAGGTCAAAAGGTCAATTATTTTGGTGTCAAGGGTAGAATGGTCTTGCTACAAGGAATGCATATACCAAATATAAAAGATCTACCACTTATGGTGTAAAAGATATGACAAATGAGAAGTTTTTAAAAAAAAATTATTTAAAAAACCAGGTCAAGGTCATAAGGTCAACAAAATTGGTATTGTTGGGAAGTTCTTCTCACAAGAAATGCACATGCTAATTAGGAAAGCAGTAACTCTTATGATTTGAAATATATTACTTATATTCACCAGGTCTAAAATATTTGTGTCAATGGAAAGATTGATTGATTGTATATTGTTTATAACGCCCCTCTCGAGAATATTTCACTCATATGGAGACGTCACCATTGCTGGTGAAGGGCTGCAAAATTTAGGCCAATGCTTGGTACTTATGGCCTTTGAGCAGGGAGGGATCTTTAACGTGACACAGAGCTCAGTCTTATCTGAAGGACTGCACCATTTAGTTATATTTTACGGCAAGCAAAGGGTACTGAGAACCTATTGTAACTCAGATCCCCATGAGAGCAATAGAAAGGTCTTGCCACAAGGATTGCACATACCAAATATGAAAGATCTACCTCTTATGATGTAAAAGATATGATCAAGTATTTTTGTTTTGTTTTGTTTTGGGTTTTGTTTTTTTCAAATTTCCAAAATTAGGTCAAAGGTCACAGTCACCAAATCTGGTACCATTGGAAAGGTCTTTTCATCAGAAATACACATGCTAAATATAAAGGCAGTACCTTTTACAATTCAAAAGATATGGCTTATTGCTGAATTTTCTAAAAATGATAAGGTCACTAGGTCAAAATTTTAGTATTAATGGAAAGCCCTTGCCACAAGGAATACACATATAAAATATGAAAGCTCTATCTCTTGTGGTGTAAAAGACATGATCACATACAAAATATGAAAGCTTTACTTCTTATGGTGTAAAAAAAATATGACCAAGGATAAAAATGTGGTTTTTTTTATTAATACATTTTCAAAACTAGATTTATGGTCAATATTAAGGTCACAAGGTCAACAAACCTGGTATTGTTAGGAAGGTTTTTTCATAAAAGCAAGTACCTCTTACCATCTGAAAGATACGGCTTATACTGGATTTTTCTAAAATTAAGTCAAAGGTCAATGTTAAGGTTACCAGGTAAAAATTTTTGATGTTGATGGAAAGGTCTTGCCACAAGGAATACACATACCAAATGTGAAAGCTCTACCTCTTAAGTTGTAAAAGAGAGCAAGGTAAAGTTTTTTGCCAAAGACAGGCAGATTGACAGACACAATGACAGATAGACAGGTCCCCCTGAATCTTCGATTCCAGAGGCATAAAAGGAATGGAGAGACTTATCGCTTTCTCCAATCATGAACAGATAACATATATCAATGGCCTTAAGGGCCTCAGAGTCAACTCGTCCACGATTTCCATTAAGGGAGGGTATATTCTGAATCTTTAATGGATGGCAAAACAAAATCTACATGCATTAAGTATTATGCTTAAATAGATATCCATGAAATTTCAAGATCACAAATTAGGAATTTGACACATTTACTCATAAAAGCTTACATCATAAGACAAAAGTTGAGCGAACACATGTAGATCAAAGGTAATATTCTATCCATGCTACCCAACACATCTGCATAAGACAATCACTTATCAGTACATGTCAAATATGAAAAGTCTACCACTAAAGACAAAAAAGTAACAGCCCGGGCATCATTTGTAGAGGGTATCAATACAAATCATTCTCTTGAAGTCTTCAGATATCTTGATCATCTCTTCCTTTGTCTTGTTTACATGAAGTATTCCCACACAAATGCACCATGTGAGTTTGTAAATGGTGTTAACTCGTTTGTTGTTTGTGTTTACACAAAGCAAATATAAAATTCACTAATTCATTTCAGATATATTTTATCATAATCCTGTTTGAATATTAGTTTTAGAATTGCCAAATCATTTATTTTCCTGGACAAAGTTTTTTAATATATCAATTAATATTAAGTCCTCATTCTATACCTCACCCCACCCAATAGACTTCATAAGGCTTTCACAATTTTTATTTTTTGGCTAAAAATTAAATGTCATACGTAACTTTATTAACAAATCTTAAACTCAATGAAAGACATCATGCACTATCTGCCTTCATTTCCACAGAGTCATCTCCTCCTAACCCTAACTGTATTCAAATCCAGACCGGCTATCAATGCCTGATTCTAAAATATTTTTTCACATTACTTCACAAACAATGTGTGTGTTCCATTGACATTACTAAGAATTTCATGTTCACAGCAATGACTTCATTTATGAAAACAAATAACACAAACTGCCAGTCAAACTATATTCAGTAGCGTATTCATGAGGGGGGGTAGTAAATAGGACAATCCACAAGATGGAGCATCACACCAAGGAGTAGTTTACTATGCAAGTTGTCTCAATAAAACAAAGAATTAAGAATTTGGATTAATTGAGTCAACATTAGCTATACTGACAGGGACATAGCTATAACTCTTTAGGAGAAGGTAGGCATAACAGCTAAAGAGTCTGTGTCATCCGAAGGTCCCAGACTGAGCCCCGAATACAGGGAGACAACTTCAAAATAACTTTCAATTTGAGCTTAAGTGCATTTTGAATCTTCATTTAATAAAAACTATTATTTCTTCAGCCATAAATCTGAAAAAATGCCAATATTGACAAGAGGTGTTCCTTGAAACAAAAGCTAACATCTGTGACACTAGGTCTGTCATTATTACTGTACTATACTACAATAGAAGGATTCCTACCCTTTAACCTGCATTTTATAGTCATAAAGACGAACAAGAGCATACCCATTGGTCTTGAATTTAATTTGCATCAAATGACAAGGTACATGAAACATTCTTCATTGAGCTAGTTTTTAGGTCACAATGCATCTTTCTCCTGGGTGCATCAACTGTCAAGGCTTAATGATTCTAGACCTCATAGTATCCACGTAATGAGCTGTATAGGGTTTTACTATATATGGTGTTTACTATATTTGGTGTTATTCTTAATTGAGTTCACTGTGTCCTAGGTTTAGGTTCCTTTCCATGCATCAACTGACAACGTTTAATGAGGTATCCATGCGATGAATCATACATGGTTCTACTATATTTGGTCTCCTCATTTTTAATTGAGCTCACTGCAATATAGACTTAGGTCACAGCACACCTTCTCCCTAGGATGCATCAGCTGACAAGGTTTGATGATTCTAGACTTGTAGCTTCCAAGTTTAAAGCCAGAATGGCTAACATGAACATTTAAAAAAACAAAACAAAAAAAACACGAAAAGAGAACAGTTCCGACAATCTAAATTTGTTGCAAACTTTTCAAAGGTTTTGACTTTTTGTCCAATAGAAAATCCACATCAAATAATTTTGATTGAAAACTAAAAGTTTACCTGCCAGTTATCGAAGCTATCAATACATGTTGCATGCTCCCTCCTTGTTGTGGTTTTGTGATATATCTGACCACTACTCTTGTATTGATGCACCTACCTCCTCTTTTTGCCTCCTCCTTTCATCGTCTTTGATCCTTTTCTCCTCCTTTCGCCGATTCTTGTCAGGTTTCAGGGTCCTAAACTTGTTCATCCAGTTCCCACTGTCATTCAGGTCAAAGTCCTCACCAGGAAACCCTCCCTAAAAGTAAAGAATGACTATTTAAAAGTATGTTTGGTTTACAAAATATTTTCATTCTTTATATCAAAAAAGTCTATCTGAACAGGTTGATGTTGGGGAAAAATAGTCCCTAATGCAGTATGGCTACACTTTAATGACTTACCCTTGGCATGGTATGGGAGTATTCTTTGGGCATATCAATGTCACATTCTCTGAAGTTGCCTACAATAATATGTTTACCATGTATACAGATGTGTTATAGACCTAGAGAATACCAGTCAAACTGGGAGATTCTGAATAGATCATTAGAAATATAACTATTAAATACAATTTTGTATAAATGTGGATGAATAATCAAATTTAAGGATTTATTCAAAAACTAAGAATGAACCACTATGTCCATCTCTTCATAGTTTGTTTAATGCATCTCTTATTTTTTGTCTGTGAAAATCACAATGGTGCATGCAATAATGGCTTAGAAAAATATGGTGGAATAACAATATCAGGGAGATTCAGGACACTGACCAGAGCTATAAGAAAGAACACAAGTCTGTCCACATTTATCCACATATATGGTGGAATAACAATATCAGGGAGATTCAGGACACTGACCAGAGCTATAAGAAAGAACACAAGTCTGTCCACATTTATCCACATATATGTTAATAATGTATCCATTAACTATATGTCAATTTTATTTATAAAGGTAATTTCATTTTATAACTGTGCAAAACCAAAACATGTAAAAAAGATTGTTATTTTCCTATGTATCAATTTTGATTATTGTGTTTGTGAAACAGTATGTCATTACTATGGCGAAGTTCAATAATTGGCCTATAACCTTAATCTGTAAATCTGACCATAACCTCTATGGTCATCGAGTATAATGTCCCTATTTCGCATTGTTCAAAAGTTGTCACAAATGTTTAAGATGTAAACCTTCAAATACGATTTGAATACTGATACTTGAATATGTTGGTGGACAAAAAAATTCATGTACTACATTAGTGATCATTTGAAATGCGACATAAAATTTTACAGACACCGACAAAGAAATATTTTGGTCTTATACAAAATTGAATTTCAAAAATATGTTGCCTTGATACTATCTGAAAATGGCTGTAGGAAAAATGACGATGAAATGGCTAACAATCAGAAAATAGATGAAACGCAAAGCCAAACATTGAATGCTATACATTAATATGAATAAGCTACTCAGAGGAAGGAACTTGGCAATGATTAGTAAGGACTGGAGTTAGGCATTGAAGCAATAATGCAAATAAAATGAATTGATGCTAGTTTGCTGTGTTTGAAATATATATATATCAGATATGATAAAAAGTTTGCTTTGAAATTTTTAGATAAAGCTGTATGGTTTAGGTATCCTTCAAGATTTGTTAGACTTAAAGTGTAAAACAAACTTATGACATCAATGACAAGACTCTATCACAAGGCTATCCAAAAACAACAGCAAGTCTCCGAGTCCATCACTCCATCAATATCCTGTCTGTTCTACTACCTTTGACCCCTCCCCACCCTTCCATGAGCAACCCTCCCTTGTTCAACAACATCAAATGCTACAGGGAGGTACCTGGCGAGCCCAGAGACGACTGGGGGCTCAGAATATAACTGTCAGTCGCCCCCTGCAACTTCCATTGTTTTATCATGAATTTCTTCATCGGAGTTTTATTCATCTCATCCCCTGTCTCTTCGCTTTCTGTTGGTGAGTCACTCCTTTCTGTTTAGTGAGAAAAGGTCTCAATAATTCAAGAATACTTAAAATCACACAATCTGCTATATTCCAATGAGTAAACCTTTTTCCCCAGACAATGGAAACGTGATGAATCCATGTCTAATAAAAGAATGAGGTAATCTGAGATCAAATGCATACATTTAATGATGGAGGGTTTGAATTTTTCCAGTTCTTCATCTATCTGTCATTTAGAGTTAATATATTTCAGGTTAGTTTGTACAATGTATTCATATATCAAAGCACAATCTGTGCAGAAATCTTCACAAAGCTGTGTTTTTATTAGTCTTGATAGCTAACTTTTAACAAAAGCAATGCTACAGATAATGAAATCTACAAGTAAGCTGTATGTACATACATGTAAGTCTTTTGTCAAGTAGTGCATATGTAACAAAGGATAAGTATACAGGAACATTTGAAAAGGCAATAAAGGTGTATGCAAGTCATACATATTCAAACCATCCTTTTCAAAGGCAAATGAGTTAAAGCATGATAATTTACAAGCATTAGTTTGCAGTGTTGATTTCTAACCTCTGATATCTCTGCGTCGATTTCCCTGTGGACGTTCATCAGTATACACAGGTATGGTGTACACCTGGCCATCATGTGATTTTTGCTTAGTTTTCTTTTTGTGAGGTGTGGGTTTCCGATTCACTCGATTGTAAATGGAATCTTTCTCTTTCTTGTCACGCTCTAGTGAACTAAACTCTTCAGAGTCATCCGAGTCTTGAGCTTTCTCTAAAATATGTTAAAAAAGTTATTATAAAAGATTTTTTGATTTGATTTGCACATATTTCATTGTAATATAGTTGCAAAGAGATCAGGCACAAGTTCTAAAAGCTTAGACCGCCCTCTCCCTATATACATGTTTGAACATAAATAAAGTGTTTTATAATATGCATGATTGTTAATCGACATTAAAATACGAGTATACAAGGATATAGTCAATAATATACATGAAATCTCATAACACATATATGGTACATTGATGTACATATTACTAGATTATTAGTTAAATCATTCACTTTGTTTAATAAATCTGTGAATAAGAGAGAAAAGATTTTCACTTTCCTCATTACTGAGAGAAGCGTCACCCCCACAGTAGAACTTGTGTATTCACTATCTAAAGCTTGTCAATACTAAATATCTTGTCAAATAATTCATGTCTGGCAATTCTGTACTTATTACATGAAAAGAAATAATGATAGTCATCCTCTGGTAATCCACATGTACATAAAGGGCTATCAATGATATTGCAGCAGAATAAATCTTTAAGAATGCAGTGATGACAAAGCCTTGTATATAATACTTAAACGCCTTTCTCCAAATGAAAAATAAGAAGGAGGGGGCTTTTATATATTATTAGTGCATTTCATAAATTTTGATAAAGATTCAGATTGCCTCGTCTCCAAAGGTAAGGAATTCCATTCCTGTATGGCTGTTGGAACAAAGGAATTTTTGTAAGTTTGTAGTATACATTTTGGAGTACTATAGTCTTGGAAATTTCGTGTGTTATAATTTGAGGAACGGGATCTAATAGTTGGAAATATATCTGACAGATAATCAGGAACTAAACTGTGGTTTACTTTACCAGATTTTTTAAGATTGAATTAAGATTCAAATTGGATGCCAAATCTCTGCTGAATACAACTTTAAAGGATCTGACTCCAGGCTTTCACTCTATAGCTAGTTTATGAAAATTAATGTAAAAGAAGAAGGACAAAAAAAACCTTAAAAGAAACAGAGATCAATAGGAGACAGAAATAATGGAAACAGTATGTTTGTTGCAACAGCTTAGCCCTCCCTGTTTTTCTGATATTTCTTGGGGAACACTACAACTACAATTCCAAAAGGTCTGTTTTGTGGTGCAAATGTGGGGCAATACACTGAAAATTCCCAAATGTTTATCAACTTCACTTAAAAGTACCTTTAGATTTTCTCTATTGGTGTATAAGATTCAAAGTCTCTAAAAAATTGAACAAATAATACATATCTTAATTATTTTCCCCCAATGTCAACTTTGTAGTTTGAATTTCATCCCTTTGTTTATTGATAATGACCCTTCTCCCCCCCCCCCCCCCCCCCAAAATAAAAAATAAAAAAATAAAAAGTAAAAAAAAACCCAATCAAAACATTGGAAGCAATCTAAGCTAAGCACCAAACTTGATTATTCATAATTTTGCTGAAAATTATGCAATAGGAATGAAATTTTGGGGGAAAAAACTCACTCATAAAAAGATATTCAGACTGCATAAGTCAACAATATTTATTCCTCAATTTATATACTCAAGATTATCAAGTTTTCAAGCATGACTTTCTGCATATCACACAAAAACTGTCACAGCTGAGACAAGCAGTATCTTTTATTATATTCATAAATAAAAGGATGATCTACTGAATATGAATTAAGATTTCACCTTATTAATCTATGATTGTCCTAACTGGATAGCATTTTCTTATCTTTCATTTTCCCTGGGTTAACCCACAACCCCTCCCGCTGCCAGATTATTAACCAGAGTGTTTCAAGAGACATGGGTCAACTGTTAGGGCATCAGTGACGAGGTAAATATAAAACGAAAATGCACACTCAAATGCAAGGTACTTTCTTTATCATATAGGATGCATTAAAATATAATACAGATACAGTCAAACCTTGTTATCTTAAACTTGATGGAAAAACTTTGAAATATCCAAGGGTTCCAGATTTCAAGGTTAAAATACATAAAGAAAATAATAGTTGGGGAATCTAATTTAATTTGATATATCCATGGTATTCAAGATATCAATGTTTGAGATACCAAAGTTTAATGGGATATCTATCTGGGTCAAAGGGCAAAAAATGCAGCTTGTCATTATGTTTGATATCTGTGCATAAAGTACAGGCCACATAATTCTAAGCATGATTATGTGCATTATGAAATGTGTCTCAATTATATAACCGAATGAATCATAACATCTATTTCCATTGGGAAACAGATCATTGTAAGAATGAGCATGATTAAGAATTTTGGTCACATCTTGAAGAAAAGTTTATGACAACTGTGGATCATAAAGGTAAAAACTGAATTGTCAGTAAAATTTCAGGTAAAAAGTTAAACACATATCATCACAAAATAGAAAATGGAATAACAATGGAAATATGTCTGGCACACATATCCCAGACTTCTTTCACATCTACACCTATTTGTAATAACAAGCCCAATTAGGAAATTGTGTTACAACCCTTTTGATGATTTAATTAGGTAGACTAAAAACAAGACATGTTTAAAACACTGATGTCCCTGTATGGCAGCTCAGTTGATAATGGCCAAGGTTAAGATTTATCAAAAGTAGGTCAAACCCCAAGGTCAAGTTCTCAAGATCAAATACTTTGGTACCAAAAGAAAGGTCTTATCACTAGCAATACATATGTGAAGTAAGAATAGTGCTAATCCTTCAAAAGTTATGGCCAAGGTTTAAGTTTTTGTGGACAAGCAGACACACAGACAAACTATAATAATATCCCCAAATCTACAATTAAAGGGACATAAAAATGAAATGTAAGTACAAAAAAGTCCAGGAATCTGAAATGACACACTACATATTGACCACAAGGAACGAGTAGTTTAAAAATGAAACTCCACCTCACACAATTGCAAACTTTCAGAGTGTGACAGGTAGAAGATGGGCAAACAAAGAAATGCTTAAATGTCTCCAACGAAAATTGCAGAGGACTGTACAACTGCAGCTTGCAGTCACAACGTATTTTGTCCTTACTATTTGATGGCCAAGGTAGCCTAAAATCTTACTTTTGGATTTGCGTTCCTGTGACATAATACGCTGACGACGACCAGGTTCCAGAGCTCCATACACTGAGGCATAATCAGCATCATCCGAACCCGTGAAACGATGATCCTTCAAATAAATTAACATAAAAATTGAGGTATTACACATCAATTAAATATTACACATACAAACATATAGTACAATGTAAAAACAGAATTTTTATGCTTAAAATATCTATAAGATCTGAAGCCATTTCAACAAGAATATCAGTAAAACTGATAGATGTTCCCTGAACTGCATCGAACCAATGAACTACTTCATATGGTGAATGACTTGTACAATAATCAATAACCGTTAAAATATTGTTGAAATGAAGGGGTTTTTAGTTCATATAAAAAGTATATGTCGAGATCTTGACCTTTACAAAACGACCTTGCCTATTACTTATATGTGTGATAGATGATCAAATCCTCTTCAAAAACTGTTGAATATAGAACTTTATCTTTATATAAGATATGTGTTCTAAGTGACCTTGGCCTTTCCAAAATGACCTTGGTCCAAAAGTCCCCTGTCCCATAGAATATTTGTAATCAATTTTTGATGAAGGTTTAGAGGATGGGAACTTTCACACACACACACACACACACACACACACACACACACACACACACACACAGAGAGACACACACACACACACACACACACACACACACACACATATAAACTGAGTGACCTTGATCTTTTCTGAAAATGACCTTAAAAGACCTTAGTCCACAAGTTCTTGTCTCAAGGAACATTTGTGATCAATTATATAAATTTTTGGTGATAGTCTAGGAAATATGAGTTTGGATGAATGGACAGACATGAACTCCCTCCCAAATTTTTTGGGAAGCATAAAATGTCATGAAAATTTAAGAAATAATTTATGATGTACTGAGTAACTTGCTACAAGAATTCATGATATACAGAATTACTCAGCACTGTATTAAAAGTACTGCACAAGAGGCTAGTTGTATACCTTTGGTATTTGATAGTCATCAGCCAGACTAATGTCTTGTTCTGGCTGGGCCAGCGGGGCATCTCCTTTGACACTTTTCTTTGGTGAGGCCTGAAATAGCACAACATCCAACATATGAAAAAAGCTGCATGTGCCACTAGTTGTCTCAATTTTACAGTAGATAATTACAGTTATCAATTATATATGTCTGCAACTTAAAAATTACTTCAAAGTTATTCTATACATGTTTTGCAATTTTATTTAGTTTTTGTTGACACTTTAGAAAATGCATTTAAATAAATGCAAACACCTAATATTTCAGTTTTCTAATACTGGCCATTTTCTCTACCTTAAATACTGGATCTTTCATGAAGGTTGATGCCCTCTGGTAGAGATCATTTTCAGCCCAGATTGTGTCATCTCCTGAATTTCGGGATTCAGTGGATTCACGCATTGAGGGATCTGTCCATGAATCTGTCAATATAAATCAGTTTACAAAGTTGAAAAACCAACTCTGACATCATATTTTCAAACATAGGAAATGTATCTCACCAGTGTAGCATATACAATATTTTCCTAAAATCATTTCCTACTATATGTTCTGACAAATTTACTTATTATTTAAGATCTCTGCTTGATGAAACAGAATTCTATATGAATCATATGCATACATGTATATGAAATAACATTCAGTTAGCATTCCTGTTTATTCACATGCACTTTTCAAACTCAGAAAAATTAATACTTTGTGTTAACAAAAATATGTAAGAAAATACAAAGCACATGTTACTACATAGTGGAGTCTTAACCTGGAAACACTCGCATTCTGTAGTTGAATGATCATGCTACATTGCTAGCAAAATATACTGCATGTGTTGATGTTTACTCTCTATGTGAAAGATTACTTCATGCTATGTTACAAACATGTATACAGTCAAACCTGTATTAAGAGACTGTCCAACAGAGAATGGAAAAAAGGTCACACATGACAGGTCGTTTCTTGATACAGGTTGCTTATTTTCCACAGCATTTAGCAAATAATATACCGAAATAGTTTGTACAATAGAGAACTTAATGTATTTGGAATACATTATTCAGAATAATAAGTTTGGTTTTTACAATTCTAAAATAAAATTAATAATAGCTAAACATCTAAAATATGATATATTGTCTCAATTTATTATTCATTAATAAGTGCATTTAATCTGTTTAAGAATCTCATTTATGAAATAGAGACAAATTTTCTAAAACTTAAAATCATTTTGTTGTAAAGATCATTTATGTATACTTGTAACCAAAAAATTGCAATGCTTCTGTGATCATAAAAGAAAGTGAGGAAGCATTGCTTCTCCTTTTGGACAATAAAGCTGGAAATCTGTTACTCAATTTGAAAGACATTAAATAATCACAATATTCATTTTGCACAGCAAATCTTTCTAAGGTTTGATTCAGGATTGTCGAAGTGAGCAGCTAGTCCCGGTCATGTCTACACTTAGAAACCTTGGATATCTCGTACAGGAAAATCATGAAGAATACTCCAGTTATACAGTATGGTCGTTGAATAAAGGTAAAATTTTATGAAAACACATGAAAATGTAAAAATCATGGTCGTTGGTCACGTCAGAAATGTGGTCATTTTATACAGGTATAATATATAGGGTAACACCTTTGGGAGAATTTTTTATGGTCACATATGACATTGAGTCGCTTAATAAAGTGGGTTGCTATGGCAGTTTTGACTGTACTTTCACTCAAACTGTTGTTAATATCTTATAGTAACTATAACTATGATAATTCAGATAAATATTGTAGAATATGAATAGTATCTATGACATACATATCAAGTACTGGAAAAAAGAGATCCAGGATAGGATGTTTTTCATCAACACAGCAATACTGGTATTGCTGATGTTGACTGGGCACTGTCGTAATGTATACAAGCTGCCAGCAAGGCAATCTTAATGGGAAGCACCCATTGAATATGGAATCACAAAATACACTAATTTGGTCACAACATATCAGTTCAGATCTTGTAGTTTTATTATTGTGTTTCTGTATTCAACATTTCTACATGATTTTATGATATTTATTAATTACAATACTAAATCTGTAATGTATCAATTCATATCCATCTACCTATGTTTCATATATTCTGCATTTATCACTATATAACAAAACACTAGGCATTTTAAAAATATTTTTTAAATACAGAATATTGTGCAAGACCTTTCCTGTCTGTTTCTCTCACCATATATCACTATTCATTGCTAATCAAACTTAACATCTAGTTGATATATATATATATAAAATCTACAAAACAATTGTACTAAGTGTTCTAAAGTTAACAAACTGGTAAAAGTAATCATGCTAAACACAGGCATAAAATGGAAATATCTTCAGACTGTATGATTAAAGCTGTTTGATTTAAAATGCTTCTTTGATAATATTTGGAAACAAATGACATGCCTATGAATATAGACTTATATTCTTTCACCATTGCATATCTGCAAACATTTTTTGCAAGAAAGAGAGGGAATAAATGTTGCTACTAATAAGAGACTATAAACAGAAATACAAGTCAAGAGTATCACGAACGAGAAACCACGATAAACATCAGACTCTAACCACCTCCCCTCAGAAGCTTCAGATAAAGGATGTGTATTAAAGATTAATGATTGATTGATTGTATATTGTTTAACATCCTTCTTGAGAAGGGGTACTGAGGACCTATTCTAATCCAGATCCCCATGGTATTAAAGATTTAAAAACAGAACTACTGCCTACAGGTGACAACGTGCAACCATTAAAGACTCGTATTTCTTTCCTTTTTTTTCAAATATGTTAACTTCACTGCACAAGTGTTTGTAAACAAAACTTTCAAAATTAAATATTTCTAGGGAAAATGGTCACATGACTAGGAGATGTAGATTTCCTAATTTTGACATACATATGACAAACTTGGAAAAGTTGTTACCGAATGTTCTTAAAGAGCTCTGTGTAACTTGCAAATCATACAGCTTTAATCATTAGAAAATAAAATCATAAACCAAATGAATTTGTGGCTTCGGTGAAGGTCAGATCTAGAGTTAATTGTAATTGCATGCAATTTCTACAAAGTTACATCCATTAGCATGGTGATGGCCAGGTGTCACATTTAATTTGCTTAAATAAGAAGCTGTAATAATAATAATTTTAAAAAAAACCACGCTCTCCAATTCATTCTCAAAGAAACACATTGCGAGTCTGTTTTCAAATGTTTTAATCAAAAAGAGTGAAGAAAGAAATTGAAAGGGCAAAGAAATTCCATGCAAATCAATGATTAATTTACATTTGAGAAAATATACTATCTAAACATGACTTACAATTTTCCAAGTTATGGTAACTTTTAAGAATGCTCTATGGTCTGATAATACTAAGTTTTCTTTACATTTCCAGATGGAAAATCACAATAAACTTTACACAAAGTTTACGTAAAGAGCATCATCAAGATAAGAAAGGCATGAACTGACGAGTTTAATGAACTGACGAGTTTACAACTTCTCCCAATCCCCTTAATGATTTAAACTGACCACAAAGCATTCATCATTATCATGCTACCATGAGAAATGAATGTGGAGAAAGCCCAGGCCCACATTGATTACAACAACCACCATTAATACAAAAGCAGAAATTCACCATTATCCCGGGCGGACTGACGCACGTCGGTCGGGAAAGTGGACGCTTTCTTCGGTCTCTGGGGCTCATTTAGTGCCCATGCTTTTGAGAATAAGAAAACATTCAGAAACCATCATGGAATTGATACCATCAAGGAAATATGAAAACCCAGTGATTAAAACATGAATAAGTTTTCTAATATACTGATCATGCAATTTATTATGTTATTTGATAAGAGCTTTATACTGATCAATGAAAGAATTAAGAAAAATTCTAGCATTTCATTAATCCATGATGATTATGATTTTTAAGTTCAACTAAATTGAACACTACAAATATACAGAGATTGGAAATAATTATCACCTTCAAGTATATTTAATCTCTTAGATTTGATACAAATGCATTGCATCAGAGGAAAAATATTGAAAGGACGAAAACTAAATACATGATGTAAAAGAAATATCTACAGAATACAACAAGGGAAATTGGATCACAAAAACTCTGACATTTATTATTCTTTTAAAATAGAATAAAATATATCTCTAAAAAGTCAATATATTCTTTGCAAGCAGACTGAAAAATAAATAATAATCATAAGCATCAACATTCCATGAAAAATAATGTTTACTGAAAAATATTTAAACAACCAAATAAGCAAGAGGGGGAAGAGAGACAACTCAAATCGGATACTGAAATGAACGCATTATTCCAACTACGCCATGGAATATTTGGAGTACCCCAAAAGAACTAAAGCACACTGCTGATTACAATATTAATTCACCTGGCTCTTTTTCCTTCATCGCTAGTTTCATACTACAAGATTTCCTAAACTGAAATGGACTGGGAGTGCTCTCAGAGTCTGTGTGTTCCAGACTCTTGCAACTTATCAATCGTAATGAATCGGTTTCAATCACAGGGAATGACCTGCGAAACACCTCCCGATGGTATCCCCCGGAGACTACAAATTGCATAAATAAGAAATGATGGTTAACCTAAAATAGTTATCTGAAGGAACCTAAAACTTGTCACATGAATACAAATCTAAAGTTATATCACAATGGGCACTATTCCGAAATCCTTCTGAGAATTTACTTCATACTTTAGCATTCTTAAACAAAGTCAACTGGCATTCAAAAGCTTTCATTGCTTTTTTTCCCTTTCTTTTCCAATGTCATTATCACTTTTTAATCTGTGAATAGAGCAACACTAAATAATCATCTTCCTATCAGCAGAAATTTATAATGGTATTTACATCATTAATTTAAATAGAAGCCTAGAAAGCAAAAGCATCATGGTGCCAGTCAATATTAAATTTAGTACACATCTACATTAGTAATATATCAATTACTGAAGATATTACATGTAAATAATTGCTCTAAAGCTGCTAAATATATTTCAGAAATTTCAAAAATGCAAATTGAATTGATTAAATTCACTAAATCCTTACTTTACAAACATGAAAGTAAAAATTTGATTCTTTTTCTATCACAGAAATTAAAAAGAAATACAATCTGCCATCACTGAAGTTCAAATATTATTATGATGTAAAAAGCAGACTTTGCCCCTAATGATACAGAGTGCAGTCATGAATAGAGAAGAGTATAAAAATATTCAACTGCACTGCAAGAAATCCATGGGAAAGTTATTTTCCTTTGGTAATTACCTGCATTTGATCCCCTGTTTTTCCGAAGCATGCTTGGCTTGACCAGCTGGTCACGGCTAGGCAATTCTCCGTTGGGGGGACTAGATGTCCTGTTGGGAGGGGGAGAGGTTGACGAGAGTTCACTATCTGAGGGGTGTTGGAATATGAATGGTTTATCATATATTGGTTCCTGTGTATATACTGGTTCATTAGGCTCAGAGTTCTCCGTACTTTGACTATAAAAATTCAGAGAAATGCCATCAATATTTTCATCAAATTCAAAGGATTTCCAATAGTATTTAACAGTACATTAAATACATTTTTGTTTAATGCATTATATAAACAACTAAGACAATTCTATATTATAGTCATACTAAAGAATGGAGGGGAATTTATAATATCTTTTATAATAAAAAAAAAAATAAAAAATGAAACCAACCATAGAAACTTACAATGACCATGTGTAAAGTTTTTCCATGTATAGTATTTTGCCAAAAATAATAAACACATTTTTCATAGAATTTCTTTTTTGGTGAGGAAAGGCGTGCATATTATATACCACAAATGATTTTTGACCCATATTTCTTTAAAAAAAAAGCTCAACTATAAGTTTGTCATATTGCAATATTATCTGAGCCACAGATATAGCCTATATATACAGTGTGTGTCAAAATATTGACCTCTGTGAAATTACTGCAGGAACGTAAAATTGTAAAAATGTGATATATATTTAATGATCACAAATTAGCCAATTAAAATTCATTTGGCATATATATTCATCACCTCCTTCTACACCACCATTAAAAGATATTATGAGATGTTTATACAGTGCCTTGCCATGTGATAAAATAAACACACCAAGGTTGGAAAATAACTTACCACTAAGAAGTTAGTTTACTGAAGGTTTATAAATAGTATTTAATAAAACATTAAAGTGAGAACAGAAGAAATAAGTCCTGGGATATCATACATTTTCTTCTGAAGCCACTGTTGAGAACACAATGAGGGGGTAGGGGTAGGGGTTGGTGTATCACACCTGTGTACATTGTTAAATATTTTGATTTTATCTATTTAATTAAATTAAGAAAAGAGAACATCAAGTCTGATAAAACTTTGAAGCAACAAAACCTTAAGCTTTGTTGAAATTAACATTTTTTTCTCTAAAGATATGCAGTGAACTTTAATTGCTGTGATATAACTGGTTGCTCAAAAATTTTGTTACATGGTGTGTAATATACATTATTTCTGCAATGATATTTAGTGAAAATGACCACAATAAAAAAGCAAAGAAACAAATAGCACTTTGTCAAAATTTTTCCACATATTATACACGCTGCATTTCCCACCAATTTTCAGGTCCAAAAGGGGTGGGGTGGGGGGTACATATATATCCTATATGTATTATATTTGACAATATATTAATTCATGAAAACCAACCCCTCCAATTCTCAAAAATAGTTCATAATTCTAGATTTCTCTGTGAATAAAATGTCTGTGACTTTAAAACAATACGTGACCAGGAAACATTAGATAACAGAAATGGGTTGCCAACACTGCTATGACTAAACAACTATTAATGGCCAATTCTTTCACTCCCTATTCTTCTTTTTGAAATGTCAAATTTAAATTAGAAATAATTAACAATGGTAAAATCAACATAATATAAAAATATTGGCATTCTACGCAGAAAGACCCAACAACAAATGGACTAAGTGTTGATTATTTAATGTCACGAATTGATAAATTCTGGTCACAGAAAGTCTGGGGTCTAGTGTATACCTGTTACTGCTGCTGTTGGTAGGATGGTAAGACTCAGGGAGAGGGGCTGGAGGTCTCATGTCTAGTTTGGTGTCATATGGAGGGCTGTTGGGGTCACAGTATATAGACTCCAATTCATCTCGTTTGTTCCAGGCCTCTTTCATAAAGGGCAGGTAAACTGTTGCTAAAAAGGAAACAGCATGCATTTATCATAATACCAGCATTAAAAAATCACCTCTGTCCATCGTAATACATTAAATCAAATCAGTACTTCTTCTGAGGTAAATATCCACATTACATCAAATAATGCAAATGTTTTTCATTCGTCACGACCATTATCACACAGTGAACATATATGATGGAATTTCAGTGACTATTAGGTACCTTCTGTAAGTCTCAGTGACCACTACGAGGGCTATGAATCTAGATAAAATTTCCTGTTCTGAAACTCTAAGCTAAATTCTCCTATTTAACAAAAGTGTTCTTAAAACTTAAATGCCCTCAAAAGTGCCTATACTGATGAAAGACTTTACATAATGTCCGTAACATTAACACAATATGACCCATTTGGACACGTCCTAGAGTCAACAAACCCTGGGGTTGCAAAATTCACAAATTTGATACATCCCTCTGTTACTGTATTAGCAAACTTATAGAAGTCTTTCAAATGACAAAGACAATAATCACTATAATAATTTTGGCTCCACCATGGAACCAAACCCTTAACCCCTTGGATCATGAAATTTACTATTTTGGTAAAGGGATACCTACTCCCCTCTAAATATCTATTTAGTTTCAATTTAATATCAATAGCATTAAAGAATATATTATTTAAATGTTTTATGCATATACACTTTATATGCCAAGTTAGGCCCCACCCTAGAGTCAAAACCTCTACCCTGGAAATCATGAATTTTACAATTTTGGTAGAGACCTTCCTACTCTACATCACTATGCATTTTCAAATTCTTTAAGATATGCAGTTGTAGAGAGGAAGACTTTTGAAAATTGGTTAATTATTGGCAGTCTTTGCCCACCCTAAGGCCCCAGGGGTCTACAAATCCTGATATTTACAATTTATGTTCCTCTTGTCCCAAAGATGCTTCATACCAAATTTGAAAAGAATTGGAAAGGTAGTTATCAAGAAAAATTAAAAATGTTCAACAATTAACACATTTAATCACTGACCATTTTGGCCCCAACCTGATACCAAAACCCTACCCCTAGGATCATGAAATTCAAAACTTTGGTAAAGGGCTACCTGCTCATTCTAAATATCCATTTACTTTCAATTTAATATCAATAATATCAAAGAAAATGCTTTTTAAATGTTTCACACAAAATTCTATACAATAAGTTTGGTGGATCCCACCTTGGAGTTGGACATTCTACTCTGGGGATCATGGAAGTTATAATTTTGGTAGAGAACTTCCTGCTCTACATCACCATGCATTTAGCTTTTCTTACAGATATGCAGTTGTAAAAAAGATTTTTGTATATTGGTCAAATTTTGACAGTTTTTGCCCTGCTCCTAGGACCCCAGGGGTGTAGAGTCCCTGAAGTTTATAATCTATGTTACCTTTGTCCCAAAGATGTTTCATTCCAAAATAGAGAGAAGATATTGGTAAATTTTTGGCAGTTTCTGCCCCACCCCTAAGGCCCTGGGGATGCAGGAGTCTTGAACCTTATTCCAAAGATGATTTACCAAATTTGCAAAAAAAAATAAATAAAAAAATAAAAATGGAATGGTAGTTGTCAAGAAATTAAAAATGTTCAATTATTAATGCACGATGGATGACAGATGCTGATCTCTTGCAATAGGTTACCTAAGTTTTCTAAGGTGACCTAAAATATATACGGGTATGAGCTGCAAAGCGCCATGCTGGAATACTTTTCATAAAGTGCTTCATAAAGTACGCTGGTATGAAGCATCACAATTTTCATAAACTGTTTTCTATTTCCTTTTCAAATATATTTCAAATTCTGTGGAATCATATAAATTTGTGGGGGCTAGTTTTCCTGGATTGCCAAAATCTTGTAGTTTCCGTGAAATGTTGTTTTGTGGATATGAATTCTTTACATTGAAACATAAATTGTGTATCTTATTGAGGTGTCATATTCAAGGAATTGGGAATCCCACAAAAATATAACACCCACAAAATATACCAGTTCCACAGTACTATCAATATTACTTTGCTGCTTGAAGTCTGCAGTGGTGACCTTGAATTCGGCCCCTAAATCCTCAGCAATCCTCTCCCCTGCTACAATCAATTCCTTAGAGAAGTGACGACTAGTCAGATCTTTCACAGCAACAATCATAAGGGGCATTACAGAATATATATTGCGCAGGTTTTCGGCATAAGCTCTGAAAAATAGAAGGAAAAGAAAACTTTCATAAAGCTTTCTAACAGCAAAATAAACTGTTATACATTTGTTAGAACATACATCAAAAGAAACTAAATTTCTATCATAAATGAAGAGAAATATTGTAATTAATACTTCTCATATACTAGATGCACATTAGAAGCGTTTAACATGGTAGTAGAGTTTATTTCAATCAATAAATGAAACAGAAGTTACAGACAATACAGAATTTCAGTGATGCTAACAAATTTATCGCATCTCCTGGGGGGCCAAGCCAAATTAAAATGTAAAACCATTGTTTGCTGTATTTGATCCTGTTACAATACATTTCTAGAGCAAAATGTGAAATTAATCAAACTTGTAATTTCAACATATGTATAAGTACACACAGCTCTGCTTAACATCAATAATGATTAAACATTTTATGCATAAAAATATATACTTACTTCATAGCAGCAAGTGATGCCTGCCTCATTGGACTGTAGACTAGAATAAAACCTTGAAATTCCTCTTCCTCCCTAAACACTCTGGTGATGAAATTATGATACGCTCCTACACAAACCTCCACTTTCTGTTTGCCAAGGTCTGGATTACTTTCTAAATTCAGTTCTAATGAAACAGAGAGATCATTTTCTACATCTATGAAGGTGGCACTACTGTTCAAAATTGGACCTATAGGAATGTCCACCTTGAAGTCTTCTCCACACATAATACACATTGCAATCCTGAAAACAAAGGAAACCAAATTTACACACACACAAAACACAGAATTATTCAAACCACTGTAAGATTGTATACATGTGTATATGCTATGAAGAAAAATGAATGTTTGATAGCAATGGATGTTTTCACTGTTGCATTGAGAAAGCTTTCATGAATTTACAGAACATCAGTTAACTCAGATCTTTTATAAAATAGTACATTTCAAACCTGCGTAATAACAGCAGTTAAACCAGCTTAACACTACATAAATCTGTATAATAATGCCATCAAAACCAGAATAATAAGGTCACTAAAACCTGTGCAATAACTTCACTGACTACAAACTGCAACATTTTTTACTCCCAAAATATTTCTAAATTCTTTCAGCTGCTACCTTAGTTGAGGTTCCAACTGTAGGTTGAATCCGTTTGTAGTTCGGACCAAAGCTAAGAGAGCATCTTCCACTTGAATAAGAAGCATATCTTCTGGGTTGTCATCAGGAATGTATACAAAATCACAATTCATTCTGCAAGAGATGACAGGAATGCATTTACATCATCAAATAGAAAAATCAGTAGCAGAATAAAGCATCGAAGAATTTCTTCTCTGCCGATTGACAGTGGTTTTCTTTCATATATGTACCTTTGAAATACTGGACTGGAACTTATAACATCAAAACAAGTATTGTTTGCAATTTGTCTCATTTTGGAAAATGCTTGATCCATTATCACTAGTTATGGGTGCGAGACTCAAAATTCAAATCAGTTTTTTTTTTCTTTCAACTGAGAGAGAGATTTACTAACTTTCTAGCTAGGTCCTGTCCTTTCTGTTGTAGTTTTAAGATATCTTTCTCAGACAGTTGTGGATCATTTCCATGCATGATGACAATAGGAAGATTTCGGAGGCTTTCTTCTTCTGGGACATCAGCCGTCAGAACAGTTTCCAGACTTGAGGCAATGTAATTGAGCGAGGATTCGGATGTATACATACATAAGCAACCTGGAAAAATTCACTCAATATTGAAAAATCCATGACTTAAGACTGTAACCAGTAGCGTGTGCTGATGTTGATTTTCTCTATTTATATGGTTTAAGTTTAAGCTGCATGTACAAGGGTTGCTTATCTTAATACTGTAGCATGTAGCTTTTCATAACATAAGTAAATATAGGTAGTTTAATGTTCATAGTCCAATACTTCCACTCTAAGCCTTTAAATCAGAGAAATCTGCACACTTTTTTTTAATCCACTTGCTAAATAATCCTTTTTTAAATTACACATGCTCATCGTCATGAAGTCTTTTGTAGTAGTGTCTCAGATGAAGATGGAATGCAAACATATGTAAAATCTGAATGGATGAAAGATGTTGTTGTGCTGACTATGATTGACAATGATGAAAATATACCACAAAAGACTTGGCTAATGGACTTCAGATTTTGAGAACTGTGCATATAAAAACTCATCAAAGAATTCAGTCAAAGGAAGACACCAGTAAAATGGGCAACTCTCTCCTTAAAAAGAAACAAGGCCAATCACATGTCTGGGCCAGTGTCACTGTCATATATTTATTAACACTACATATATTATTCTACATTATTTTCAGATGTAGACAGCTCAGATAAATGCACACAAAGTATATCCACTCTAGATTCCACTTTTCATAAAAAGTTGAATATGCCAAAGAAACGTTTTAATAGCATATATTGCAAAAATTTGGTAAAATTAAACATGCTTAAAATCACCATAAAAATTTGTCAACATTCACCATACTAGGAGGTGCACATCTTTAATATGAATGTAAACACTATGCAGAGTTTGAATGCTATTGGGTGAATTTTGAGTTATAAAATACACAAAATATGCATCTCAATTACATATATTGTAAAACAAAAAAATAGCTACGTTGAACATGCTAATTATCACAATTAAAATTTGTCAAATTTCACAATAATATAAGGTTCACATTTTTAATATGTATATATACACTGTGCAAAGGTTGAAAATACCGATGGGAAACTTTTTGAGGTACACAAAACAGCACTATCAATTGCATAAATTGCAAAAAGAAGGCCAAGTCGAACATGGTAAAATTTGCTCATAATACAATGCACATCTTCAATATGTATAAATTACTGTGCAAAGTTTGAATAATATTGGTTGGATACTTTTTGAGATACAGATTACACAAAGTATGTACCCGTAAGTGAGGCGAATGGACAAATGGACAGAGTGGAGCGGCTACTAGACTTTCTGTCACCGTTGGTGACACTGATAAAATAAAAATATGCAAAATAACTCCTCAAATCATTCTACAATACTTGAGTAACTTTCTCTCAAAAGTGATGAGATCTAAATTTACCATTTTGAACCCCAAAGAAAGATGGATAACAGAATGTAGCTCAAGAAAGGCAGTTGTCATCAAATTATTGGACAGAAGAGCCAAAAAAAAAAATCAAAAAAAAAAATGTTTCAACTCAAAATGTCCATTCATAGGTTCCTACAGTTAAAAGAAGGGCAATTCATATATGTTTTATGTGAACTGTTTTGAAGAAAGTTAAGTTGTATTGTGGGCAACTTCCTAATGCAGGACTCTGTGGTGTTTTCTTCTTACATGACAATGGAGATGGCCCCAGCAAGTTTCTATATGAAAAGATAATCAAACCAATCCACTAACCATGTTCACAATATCTGAGCCCATGTGACTTCTAGATGAATCTATTGCTCAAGCTATAGATAATTTTTGCTGAAAGATATTACAGTTGGAGATCTGCCCTTGATAATGCTGTTCACCAGTATCTTTTGAGTGTTCTTTGAAAGGACTGTGCTGGCACCTTCCAGTCATGGATAAAATACTTGAAACATGTCCATAAAGGATAAGGGAAAATACTTTAAAGGCTTAAACATGTAACTGTTCTTAGTTTCTTTGGTCATTCTGATGCTCCTGCTGAACATCCGTTTTACATCATCTAACATTTTGGAAGTACCTGAACTCCATTTAGACTTACCATTTGGCTTAAATTCTGTTGTCTGAAAAGCATTTTGTTCTAAGCTAACATCATCCTCAATGGGACGGTAGTCCACATTGTAGATTGTGTCATTGTACTGAAACTGGTCGTGTTCAAACATCTCCTAGATAAAGAAAATTCCATTTTTTGTGAGGACAAATTTTGAACTTCCTGTAATGTCATGTCACTACATACATACCACACTGATAGAAAATTCAACTCCAAAAGATTATGACTGAGTTAACATTTATGAAATTTGAACTGGCGATACAGAGCCAGTATAATTCACTTACCCTAATTTGCTGAAAGAGTTTGGTGGCCAGCCCTTCACATCCTAAGAGAACCAAATTAAGTGGGCATTCCTTCTCAGAAACAGCCGATATCCTATTTGATGAACGACTACAAAACACATAGTAACCAAATTGAACCTTTCCATCTACACTATAAATACTGAAATGTATGAATTTTCTCTAAAATTTTTACAAATTTTTTAATTTAGTAAGGTCTGACCTTACCTTAACAGCCAAATCAATAACTTAACAGAAATGCAACTTTCATTTACTATAAAACTGACTCAAAAACAATTAAACTAATTCACTGTGAAGGCAAATGATTCAATGTACAGGTGACTCTCATTGGCTTGAACTTCAATCTCTTGAAGTTCTCAATCTCTCAAAGTGAAATCACGGTCCCAATTTTTTTCTCTATATCATATAACTAAGCAAACTTTTTCTCATGTTTCCTTATGCAGTGGATAGTTTATTGTCAATTGGTCAATTTAACACCCCCCCCCCCCCCTCCCCCCGTGCACTTTGTTTTCATGACAATTCGACTACCTTCAACTTAAAGACTAGTTTGGAATTAAGAATGAGACTATAATTTTGAGAATATAATTTAGAGACATGCCAAGGATCACTGTTATTTGCCAGAATCTGTGCTATGCATAGAGTGACTGAAAATCGTAACAATTGTACAATGGATTGTGTTCCTTGTAGTTAGGCTAGTAACTGTGAACTTCATTATGGATGAAACATTTGTCTTGTAACTGTACATCTATCTTAACTGGAGAAAAGAACAAACAAATACATGAACTTTAAAAATATTTTTATAAAGTTCCTTGTTAAGAATTCAAGTCAATTACATATACTTAACAATATGAAGGACAATGTGTCAAACAAATGCCAGGGTATTGTAAATATGCATTCCAGTTGCTATGAAATCTGAACCATAATGTCAGACCTTTAATTTCCGGCTTTCCGTCAACTTACAATCCTCAAACTCTGGATCTCTCAAAGTTTTATCAAGGTCCCTTGAACTTTGAGTTATTGAGAGTTTACTTGTATACTGTTGAAAAAACAGAAATACACAAAGCAGTTCCTAGTTCTTACTTTACTGTCTTGCCAGCTATCTCTAATACTGATTGCACTTGAGTCTCGGCACACAGATCTTTGTAGTAACATCTCTCACTTGAGGGACACTCCAAAAATCCCAAATGATTGATCAAAATCACGTCACGGTCATCTTCCATCTTGTCCAAACGACGATATCTGCAATGGATGAAGTTTCAGGCATCCAAACTTTCCTACATACAATTTCCATCAATGATTATTATTAAAATGCTTAAACATTTGTGTACATCTTTCTCATTCAATCAAAATCATTCTTAAACTAGATTCTAGATATAAAATATTCTCTTTGGTGGTTACGCTTACCTGGGATCTTTCTCGATTTCCTCTTTAATGAGATTGAGATCCTCCTGTGTGATTTTGTCTGAGGAGTTTGGCTGCATTCTCTGTCGTATAAATGTCTCCGTCCGTTCCCAGAGAAGATCATGAAACTCATGTTTTACCTGGTTTTTAAATTCTTCCTGATAATCGTCAAATACATCATCACGCTCAGATTGGGAGAGCCCTATGTAGCAGTCCTTCCCCACAAATGAAAGATAGGTTTCTTCCAGGGTGGCCCCAGGGGTCACCTGTGGGGTCTCAGACAAGAGCTTCTTGAACTGATGTCTAAGTCTGAAAATACCAAGTTTTTTATGCATATCAATGAACATTAAATTCTTTCATCCTTGATAAAATCACTAATTAGCACAGCCATGGGTGGTCAGGGTAGCAATGGAAGACTTTTTGCAGTGCTAGTCTGCAACCATTTTTCTTGCCAGTGGGATTTAAAAAATATCTTACATAAAGAAATCACTCAGCAACAGGCAATATATACCATCTCCATTTTCTAAATTGGAAAAATGTACCTTACATATTCATTACTGATGACAAATACTAGATACAATAAATTTATATATGCTTTAGTTATACAAAGACATACAATTCAATTACACATGGGTTTTTTTTCTTCTGTGATATCACTGTTAATCAAAACCACATTGGAAAATTACCAGTAACATTTTAACAAAAGATGAGTTTCTGCAAATTGATTCCTTTATCTGCAACAGGAAGCTACAGGTGCTAAAGATGTGATACTACCCAATAATAACAAATGAGTTTAGATTAAACTCGAGCACTTGCAGCTCATCACATGACACATCTAACAAAAGAGCATTCAGAGAACTCAAACTTCCATTAAGACTTCCTTATTTCTCTTTATTCTAATCCAAATTGCTCCTAAAATCTAATTTACTTCTTGCCAGTCATCAAACATACCTAGAGTGAAATTTTAATAAAATCAAAGCAATAATTTTATGTCTTCTTCATAGATAAGCACATGCATGGATAGGACCAAACACATAACCTCATGGAAGAAGCAACAATTTTTTTATTTTTTTTGTATGCATGTATTTACCAAATGCATAATGATTACTGCAAACATCTTTCCAAATCAAAAAAGGAAAAAAATTTAAGACTGCAATGGAAGGAAAGAAAACAATATAAAATTCAAATTTGTAACACAGTTTTTGGACACATGAATCAACTTAAACTATTTTCAATAATAAATTAATTTCAAGAATTTGGGTAATTACTGATTCGTTTTCACAGTTGTACTACAATATGTACAAGAAATAGGAGGTATCTCTCGTAGCTTTTCATAGTAATGATTCGGCAATTCACAAAAAATAAGTCTCACATACAAATATAAAGTCCCAAAAATAATAGCGGTTAATGATTTTGTGACAAGTGTTTCTATTAAATATGATCAGAACACATTTTTTATAATCATTTTCAATTTAATAAATGCATATATTAGAACACATTTTCAAAATAATACTACATTCATCACATTTTACAGTATCTAAGGTTGTACAGATGCTAACTCAGCACAGATTGAAAAGATCTATTGCTGCATGGGCAGGAACATTTAGTTAGCATCCACCCATTGCAATGTGATGTCAAATGTTTTAACTGAAACGGATAAAAATCATGAATGCTATATTTCATTTCTTGCCACTTAATGTTCTGCTGTCTTCAGGTCGCTCATTACACTAATACTTTACCGAATGGCTTGTTATTAAAACGTCTTCTATGAAAGAGTGATACAAGCTCTCAATTATTTTAAATGAAATTTTTTCCAGAATGAAAATAATGGTGTTTTGTTTGCAAATAAGAGATTTTAGAACCCAAATTTTGCTGTGCTTTGATCCATAATATGAATATCTAATAAAACATGCCTAAAAGACTCATTCTAATTTCTTAAAAAATATATTTATGAAAATTAAAAACATCATCTTGGACTATATATATATCCCTTTACCATTCAAATACACAAAATCATTACCATCATCATTTCTCTTTAATCAATAACCTCAGTCTTGGTCATATGACAATGAACAAAACCATTATCTGTTCACAAGTCACTTTTTGCCAAATTCAAAGTTCTAAATCTCCTTTTAGAAAGAGTCCTGGCCTGTAGCATATACTCCAGTGACCTTGGCTGGGATTTTAAGGCTGTATGGTCGAATGTTCATCAATTATTGTTTGTACAAAATTATTTACAGGGAATGAATTAGTTTTTAAAGTTATTATTAACTGTCCCTTAATTACATGCTTGAAAATATTTACATGTAAAAGAAACCAGTGAGAAAATTATTTAAAAGGTAAATATATTGCAAAGCCATAAATACGTTCAGTCTGTTGGGCATCTATACGAGGGACACTCTTTAAGTTCGTATAATAAGCCTATAACTTTTTAATGCGATTATGAAGTTGCAAGATTTTTTACACAGAACTTGCGTAACCATTCCTCTCTTGAACAGTATCACGGTATGCGGCGCAAGAGATCCATGTGCGCGCTGCGCTGGGTATTTTCAACACGTGGCTTTATACACTATAGTAAAATATAGCGTTCAATATGGATGGAAAAATCTCTAAACAGAGGGTATATTGTAAGATTCGAGCACACCTCAGGTTTCCGTCAACGGAAATTCATGATGATTTGCAAAAGGTTTATGGGAATGGTGCTTTAAAATATGCCACACTTTGCAAGTGGGTACGTCGTTTTAATGATGGTCAGGAGTCAATTGAAAATAAACCTCGAGTGGGTAGGCCGGTTTCCGTTTTGACGAAAAAGAACGTTGCTACTGTGAAAACGTTAATATTGAGGAAGACGCACGTTATACTGTGCAAGAGATAGAAGAATTAAGTGGCATTCATTCGTCAAGTGTTTTGAAGATCTTACGTGAACGACTTAGGCTACGTAAGATCTGTGTGTGCAGGGTACCCCATTTGCTCACCGAGGAGCAGAAACAAAGTCGGGTTAGACTTGCAGCGCAAGTTATAAAAAAATATGATGTGACCCACGTCGTTTGGAAGAGATAGTTACAGGTGATGAAACCTGGAACTATCATTTTCAACCCGATTCTAAGGCTAAAAATAAGGTTTGGCTTTCATCTGAGGGCGACAGACCTGTCATTGCACGCCTTTGCAAAACATCAAATCGCATGTTGTATGTTGTATATTCTTTGATTCGAAAGGTCCAGTCCTTCAAATTCCAGTCCCGAAAGGTAGTTCTGTCACTGGAAAGTTTTACAGAGAAAGTGTTCTTGCTCAACTTGTTGATTTCTATCAGAAACGCAGACCGTGCACCGGTGTCCGCGACATCAAATTACTCCATGATAACGCTCCGGGCCCATAAATCCGCTACGGTACAGGAATATTTGAAAGAATCTGGGCTCGATGTCTTAGATCATCCCCCATACAGCCCTGATCTGTCCCCCTGTGACTTTTGTTTGTTCCCAAGACTAACGGAAATGCTGGCAGGGCACCATTTTGAATCCCGTTGTCGTATAGGCAGTGCGGTCTACCAGTGTCTGCAACATATACCTAAAGAGGAGTACCAGACGGCATTCCAGAAATGGGTAGATCGGTGTAAAATATGTGTTGAGGCAGACGGGGCATATTTCGAAGGTCTTAGATAAATAAAATTTTGATATTTCATGCGGTTTTAAAAAGAATGCCCTACTCTACAAACTTAAAAAGTGTCCCTAGTAAATAGCACATGGGGGAATCCTAAAATGATATAAATATAATTTGGACGCCAATGTCTAAAGGATTTGAAAGAGCACAAAACAACGAATTACGAAGTGGTATTCAGTATTATTTCTCTTAAACTTATAGCATGTTCTTGTAATAAAAAAATACACAGCTTTACACAGATAAGACTACCCCTGGCCTGCAAGTCTGAACTGATCATGTGACTGTCACTGGATTTGCATGAAAAATGGTCAAGTGATGATTGTTTGTAAATACCGATTTAAAACCAAAAAATTTTGGTTAAAACAGGTGAAATAACATATGCCATATCGTACAGCCTCATAGATATGTACATGCAATAATTTAACAGTGTTTTTACAAGGTAGAAAAAAATTGTCAAAATTCAGATCACACAACTCACATCAAACAATTTCATAAGAAGCAATATGTGTGTCATGCATGAATTTATAATATCCCTCCATTACATACTGGGGGCCGAGTGGTTAAAGCATTGCGCTCAAAATCACAAGGCCTCTCACCTCTAGTCGGTGCGGGTTCGAATCCCGCTCGCGCCGATATACGAGAGAAAGTTTGCCAGTTTACTTTCGGAAGGTCGGTGATCTCTTCCCGGGTACATTGTATCTGGGTTCTCTCCTCCACCTACAAAAAACTGGACGCCACCAGATAACTGAAAAATTGTTGAGTGTGGCGGAAAACAAATATACAATCAACAATCAATACATTACATACTGCATAGACATGTAGAAGTTGGTATTTTGGCAACAAAGTTTATAACTGCATACTACTGCCAGAATTTTTTTCTTGCTGCACAACTAACGTTATTTAATGGTATTTTTAATGTGTTGATGTTGGTTTAACCAGTAACAATCAATAAGAGTGATAGTTTAAATAGCAAGTAACATATCAAGTACTTACCACTATGTTGTTATTAATAAAAATTCATCTAATTCACCATTCATACATTTACTAAGTCAATATACAGCATTTTTTATACAAACATTTCAAAATATTCATATTTCCCATGTTTTTGCCTTTGATATCTTTACCAAATGACAGTCGCCGGATAGCTGAAAAATTGCTCAGGCGACTATAAATAAAACAAACAAACAAACAAACTTTACCAAATGTAATGATAGTCATTTCCTCATGAATGTGGTTCAGAAGTGAACAATGCATGCATGAATCTTGATAAACAGAATATGTTCGTTTTAATGGCTGGAAATTCGAGCAGAAAGGAAAGTAGAATGTATTTACATTATTTCTTTATATTCATGAAAAATAAATTTAATTTTGAAATTACAGTAGGAAATGAAATAATTTGGTTCACATTATGAACCACTATGGTCTTCCTGAAATAGGTTAGTATTAAGTGTGACAGTTCGTTTCCTCATAAATTTACAAAAATGGAACTTATTTCTTAATTTAATATCTAATGTTTTTGCCTTTGACATACTTACAAATTGTAATGATTGAGATTTTCTCATGAACGCATTGCAAATATGAATGCATGTAAGAATAATTATATCCTGATAAATACAGATCAGTTATTTTAATGGTTGTGAATTTCAATAGAAATGAAAGTAAAATCTAAACCCAAGAAATTTTTGAAAATATAATGGGTATGAACTGTGACATTTCATGCTGGCATACTTTTCATGAAGCACCTACTTGCTTCCTGATGTATATTGGTGTGATGTGTTGCAGTTCATACTCTCATGTAGTTTCAAAAATAAAATTCTTTTCTTAACAATCCCTGGGACTGAGCTATACACATGGACAATATCTGACAAGCAGCTAAGGAATCAAACAGAGCACTTGAAGTTCTTTCTGTAAAGGTTTGACACGAGTGCTAATATAACTTGTTGCTATGCAAGTCCTCATCAAAACTTAATGGGTGGATGTTTAAACTAAAAAAGAAAGAAAGAAAGCATCTTACTGAATTTTCTTGTGTGCCTCCTGGAGCTGTTTGAGATGCCTCTGGTAGACTGCCTCCCCCTCTGGAGAACTAAGAATGTCAAATGGTGTTCTTGTTTCATTGTAATTATCAATGAAAGCTGGTACATTCTTCCATGTCATTCCCTCTTCTGGAGTACGCACCTCAACAAAGAAGTGACTAAAGTCTTTGTGGTCTTTGATATACCTCTGACAGGCACTCCATGATCTGGAAAAAAGAAAAAAACCCAGGGCAATGTCATTTTCTGTAATGAACATGCAATTTTTAACTCTTGAGAATTAATTTGATAGCAATACGAGCATACAGTGGAGCCTTGGCAATCTGGACGCCATTAATCCGAACGCTTCACAAATTTTCTTGGAAATGGAATTTTTACATGTTATTTTGCATCATTAATCCGGAAATTCGCGTTCCGGATCTGGACAGTCACTTTTTACTACAAAACGTAAATATGCACTGAAAAATGTACCATTAATCTGGATGGTGATTTTTTTTAATAATTGGTTTTGGACAATCTTAGCAGTGCATAAATTGTAAAGAAAACACAAGCCACACAGTCTAATTGAATGGATTACCTGTACCCTGTCAACACCTCCAGGTGGTTATGTGATGATGTGTCAATTACATAGCACATGCCGATCAAGACATTATATTGCCAAATTTTGCACATCATATCTGCAATATGTGCAGATTTGAATTTTGTAAATATTAAAATCAGTAGCATATTATTGATAGCATATCTTGATATAAAGCATATCATTTAATTAAACATCTTGCCGTAATATACAGTGAACATTTTTTATTTGAACTGCTAAGCCTACACATAGCAGTTGTACTTGTTCGTAACTTGATATCGGCTTATTCCAATCAAACGAATGCATATTATACTACAGTCTACATGGATTTCATATTGTTGTATGAGCATATTGGCCTCTACACGTTGTAAGTTTTATAAAATACCATGTGTGTAGAATAGACATGTACATACACCTGTACCTGTTTACAGTTGATTCTTGTTACAATGCTGTAGAGGTTTTTTTTTGGGGGGGGGGTGGTATTGTTTTGGAATTTTTTAACACTGTGTAGAAATGAAGGAATTGCCATTTTAATGGCATTTATTTTTTATATGCACCTGTAATTTTGGTTTCGCTTGAGTTTAGTTCAGTTATTATCATCTCAAGATAATGAGTGTGCGTGGTTAGATCGAAGAGGTAGTAGCAAGTAATGACGAGCTTAGATAATTTTCCCCCTTGATGTTGGCTTGGACAATTATAAAATTATGAAATATAAAACCTGGTAAATCAAATTTTGTCACTAGTGTTTTTGACTGGCACCATGGCCACACCACCTGCAAAGGGAAAGCGAATTGAAGTTCCTCTCAGTATGAAAAAGAAAATATGTCAACATAAAATTGACCATCCCCTGGCATCCCTGCAAGATATGTAGCAATTCATTTTAGATGAAATGGTTAAATAAATAGAAAATGATTAATAAAAAAAAATGTGTTTCATTTACTATCCATCAATAAATCTAGCATATTGGTTACTTATATGAAGCTGTAACATGTGCATTTCAGTTATCTGGATGCTTCATTTATCCAAATGATTTTGCTGGGAACCAAAGTGTCCGAATTAATGAGGCTCCACTGTACATGCAAAAACTAATAAATGTATTGTACATCATATCTGCACCCCTGTATTCTCCAAAAATCACTTCTGCTCCATGTCTATGAAGCTACATTCATAATATATGTATGATAGCTACACCCCACATGAAATTTACAAACTGCCTTTGATGGCTATAATCTTTTCTAAATGGCCATGGTTAATGATTGTATGTCATAGGCATCCTCTGTGTTTTGTATGAGCTTCTAAATTCCTGATTTACTTGCTTATCATGCTTATATACTTCACAAGAATGTTCTACAAAGTACAGACCCTGAAGCATACTACTATACAAAGTGATTCTGTGGTTGTTCCATTTTATTTAGAATTGTTCTGGTCCTTTTTCAAAGCTTTCCGATCTGTTCTCATTTAAAGCTATTTGTTCATGGAAACCGTTTGTTCCTGCATGTTTGTTTGGAACTCATTTTAAAGTCTTTACATTATCAGCAATATGGCACTCAATCAGTGTGGAAAGATTTCAAATAGAGTGCTCTTGATTTGAAACAATAGGATCATGTGATGCAGCTACATGATATATATTGTTTTATACTTTGCTACCAATATACAGGAGGTATATATTATCTGTATTGGTTGTATACATTATTACACAACATAGAATGAAGTTACATAGTTTTCAATTGAATATTCCAGATCAAATATGAAATACATGATTTATTCGGTGTATAAATAATGAGATATATTTACAAACTGTAATCTATATAGATTTTTCAATTCTTTTTTAATAACTTATTTATTTTATTATTATTTTTTTAATACTTTTTTTCTTTTGGTTTTTGTTTTGCTTTATTACTTTAGTAAATTTCTAAATATGAAATACATTTGCACAAATGAAATATATTTGCACACATACTCCATCAATTTATAGGTGATATTTTTTTTTTACCGGGAGGTATATTTCAGGTGAAGTTACATTTGTAACTTGTGGTTACCTGCTGTCATAACCCCTGTTCATTTTTATATACAGGAAATACTTTACTATAACTACAAGCAAGAAGGACTTGCACTGTAGAGCAGTAGGAACTTAGATGTACAACGCACATAAATGACGATTTGAATTTTTCAATAATTATGTTACGATTACTATAATTTTTTTTTGTTGCCCTAACAAAATGTCCTTTCAGGTAATTATCTATACCACATTTTAATACTGAAAACCTTACAAACTTCCATCAAAATTTGCATGTGTTTTGTCAAGGATGTATATTGACTAAAGAAGAAGGGTGAACAAGTTAAGAAAAGTGTCTATGAGTGGGTGGATAGGAAAGACAAATTAAAAACACTCTCAAGATGTGTTTGTGAAACACAATTGACTCCAATAGTGGCAATTTTCAACGATGACATGCCAATGTTAAAGTTTTAAAAAATTTTGGTATCAATGGAAAGGTCGTATCAAAGGAATACTCATGTGCAATATCAAAGCACTTACTGATGACAGATGACAGAATGACAACAACAACCCCCATCTTTGATCTCAGGAAATTTTCTAATTTGACAAATTTATAGTAGAGTTTGGTGTTGGAAAATGAAATATTAACATACATTTTTTAGTCTTCAAAAAGATGGAGCAATCACTCACTATAGATGAAACATGTGTTTTGTACCCTTACATTTAAGACGGTATATCACACAAGATTTAAATCCCAATGAATATTTTAAGCAAGTTGGTTGAGTGGTCTAAACTGATTTACACAAAGATGTTCAAATATGAACAATTCAGAGTTAGCAACACAAGGGGCTAATTACAAGTACTTTCTTTCTAAAGCAGTCTTTTTTAAGATTGTTTATAATACTGTGATTCGTGTGGGTTTTTAAAAAAAAATTTATTTTAAGTCTTGTCATTCGTTTTCAAACAATTAGTCCCAATGGTCACAGAGGACATGCTCTCACCTCTGTCGGCGCGTGTTCGAATCTCGGCCGCGGTGTTATGTGAGCAAGTTTGCAAGTTTACTTTCGGAAGGTCGGTGGTCTCTTCCCGGGTACATTGTATCAGGGTTCTCTCCTCAACCAACACAAAACTGGATGCCACCAGATAACTGAAAAATTGTTGAGTGTGGCGGAAAGCAATAAATAATCAATCAATCAATCACAGAGGACATGAATATGGTTAGAGTATTCACTAAAAAGACATTGGTTTCACTGAACATGTGATGATGTTCATGAAAGGAGAATAATGATTCTTATGTAATTTGACATGGAATAGAAAATTACAAAAAATGTACTTTATGATATCGTCACTATTGTGATTGTTTGTTTGTTTTATGCCCCGTTAAGAATTTTTCACTCATATTGAAACGTCACCAGCTGTAGGTGAAGTACCACAAATTTAGACCTATGCTTAGCGCTCAGGGCCATAGCAATGAGGGTTCTTTAACGTGCCAACGCCTACCGTGACACGGGACCTCCGTTTTTAAGGTCATATCCGAAAGACCCGTGACTCTCACTTCTAAATGCCGAGTGTTTGGCGAAGGAGCAATCACTACCTATTTTTCGTCTTCGGTTTGACGCGGCCATGGCAAAGTGGGGCTCAAACTCAAAACCTCCCGGTTACGAAGCGAACATTCTAACCACTGAGCTACCGTGACTATTGTGACAAAGAAAAATGGACAATATCATATATAATTATATATAGCAAGACAACATCTTTTGTAAATAATTTTACATCCATCCATACATACATACAGGGATCTTAATTTTTTTTTTTTTTTTTTAATATTCATTTGTAAAATAGATCATTTGAGGCCACATTCCAAAGATCTATCAACTCAACTATATTGCATCTACTCGCTTGCAGAGATGCATTAACATACATTGTGATGTATGCTCAAATCTAAATCTTTAGAACTTCTTAATCAACTCCCTTAACCTCCAAATAGTTAACTAATTATCAAATAATTTTCTTTGCAAAAGCTATAAATCCAAAATTTTAGAAAGAAAATGTAGTCTTTTTCTTTTATTCTCTCTCTCATTTTGATTTAATTTTGTAAGAAGATAATAGGTGCTGAAAGAGTCCAAATTGCAAGAATTGAAATCATGGCCAAAATGACTGTTCTCATTTCAGTCCACTGCATTTTGTCTTCGAACTAGTAATCTGTTCATTCTCCATTACCAATCCTTCTCTTCAGTAAGGACTGTTCTGTTCAAACCATTCAGCATTCATTCCCTGATCAAAACCATTTGCTTTAATACCATTCAGCATTCCACTGGCATAGTAGTAAACTTTAGGATCTGTTTATTATACAAATTTTATCCAGTCCAACAAAATAACCTAGAGACATCAGACAGAGCCTTTATTATCATCAACAAAGTCTGCTCCAATTCATAGAGTGCACTTCCATCCTTGGAAAAACTAATAGGCAAAACATTTTATTCCTAAAAAAAAAAATCATCCACAAAAGACAAATAGGAGGAGGACTTCCAACCCAGTAGGAGCACCTGCTTCAGAAGTAGTGTTTTTGTTTGTTTGTTTAGTTTTTCCCATAACTTCTTCCTCTAGAGTCTAGACATTGTTTATTGTAGTTGGTTATGATATTCTATACTTTCACTTTACCATAGTCAGCGTGTACAATAATTTGGCCATGATTTTTCTCAAGGTTATTACATCAAATGCACAACATTTCTACCCAGACCACTTGGTAACAAGGAATTATCTGGCTCAAGCAACTATCAAACATAATTTTAAATGATGTTAAAAAATATATACAATAACAGCTTTCTGTCCCCCAAAGTTTACAATTTTGAAGCTTTCACAAGTTTAAAGTAAAGTTTTCTTTTTATTTCAAAGAAATCATGTTGAACATAGCTTTAAATACCAATCTGTCTCCAATATCTACAGTATTTAATATCAAAAGTGTCCAAAATTCTAAGTTCTACTCAAACAATCATTTTCTTGAACATTTGTTACTCAGAAAATACAGAACAATAAATTTCTTTTTATCATTTAAAAGGTTTGCCCAAGAATGTCCTGTATGTTTTCTGAAACTATGTTAAAAGTAGCCATTTTATGTCAAAATTTCTGATATATTGTTTAAATATTCTTCACACAGTTTTGATATTACCATATATTATTTTAATGTATTGTAATGTACTTCACCATTGGCTCGTTTGATATCATGTGTCAAAGTATGGAAATGCGGATTGACGAGGTCTTTCTAATTATAAACATTAAAAAAATTCGGATTGACCTGTACTTTCTAATAATAGACTGGGGAAATTTTGCTACGTGTAACAATGAATATGATTCCCTGACGTATGTCATTTCAACCAATCAAATTCTCTTTCCGGGTCACGTCATTAACTACATGTAAACAATATGGAAGCGAAGCCAGCAGAAGTAAAAGTAAAAGGTCATTTTGTCAAGCTTTCTTTGAAAAATAATATAACAAATGTAGCCCTTTCAATCGGTCGATCCATAGATATATCGACTTCACAGAAAAGCATATCAACCTCGCACTTCGTGCCAAATGTTCTGATAAAAATAGTACTTATTTTTAAAGCACTTCACGTGTGTCTCGTTGCTAGAGGGTCATAGTAATATTCCCACATAAATTTTAGTTTGCATATGGGTTGTAGTTCGTTCTATTTTAACACTTTTATTACATAATGTGTCAAAATTCTGGATTTAGCCATTGTACACTTCCTCTCACTGCATTGTTTACCATCTGTGCACAAGCGTACAAAGACTGAAAGGAGAAGTCTCAATGTATATAAAAAAGCGTCTCCAAAAAGTACTAATTTTTGCATTTAAATGAGAATTTTCAACTTTAGATATGTTATTTTCACAAATTTCATACATTCAATTATGCAACAAAATTAGACAAAGCTCTAGGAAAATTGACCTTTTACAATTTTTGAGCAAAATGAACTGTAGTGTCTCTTTAATCCATCAAAGTTTGATGCCAAAATATACGTACTGATAACAAAACATTTCAGATTGCTTAGCATTCGATTGACACAAGTCCCACTGCATAACCAAAACAAGAGTTAAATATAGTTACCTGTCTCCAATAGTCTCTAAATCTGGTAAAAATCGCTGAATCAAATCAGGCAACCTTGAAGAAAATATATGTTCCCTCTTTTTGATCTGGTCCTCCCTTAACTGTCTCGCATGTTGACGAAACAATTTTTTAGCATTATCAGTTCCCAGCTGTTCAACATAATGGTTAAAATCTGGTTCCTTTTCTAATTTCCTAAGGTATGATTTAAAGATTGCCTTTGGATCAGTTACATGAATACGTAACAAATTTTTATAAGCTTCGACAGCAACTTCTTCAATTTCCTGACGCTGTTTAAAAGCGTCAATATAAGGAGTGATTATTGGTCGACGTTTATTTTTGTCCATCATGTGAGCAAGCACAAGGAAGGCTTGCTCCACGTTAACATTTCTATGAGCAGAAGTTTCAACTATGGGAATGCTGTTCTTGTACTCCTTTCGTGTTACGATTTTCAACACTTCCTGTGTGTATCGCCTGTCAGCGTCATCATTCTTAGTAGTCACCAGGACAATGGGTTTCTTAGTTTTCATGGCAGCATTCAGAAGGTGAATGACGAAGTCTACCTGGTGTTCCATAGTTCGCTGGGAAACCTTACTTACATCAAAACAGCAAACAAATCCATCAATGTTTAGTTTTCCATCAGGCATCAGTTTCTGCTCATAAGCACTGTCGGTTTCCATTCCTTTACAAAATAAAATGAAACATAATTATTCACAAAAATATACAACCCTTGTCAATGTCTGCGGTTTACAGCAATAGATATTGTTGCTGTAAAAATATGAACAAAGAAAACACAAAAATTTCATCTTTACTTTCGAATTTGTTATTCGAAATTTGACATTATCATGAAAGTTTCAACAGAAGAATTTTTAAATCTGGATTCAGCATGATGTCATAAGCAGTGGAATTAGTCAGCCTTGATATACTACCATGACTTCAGAAGACAAAAGAATTAAGAGTGCTGGACAATTTAGAGAGGTTGTCATCCGACATGTCACATAAGTTTGTAAAATTCTAAGTAAAAAGTCCAGAACGAAAAAACATGCCACATTCCTCGAGATTAAAATAAGAGATCTATATTCCCTCTCATGACCGTGATGAGCATTGAAATTTTGCAAAATGAGGATTTTGTTATGATCAGTTTCAAAAAAGATACTGAAAATGAGGAACTCATGATCATACTATAATAAACCTACCACCATAAGTTTCCGCTGAAATACAATACACAAAAACATGCAGATACCAATTGTTATTTTCGTACTATAACAAAACACAATTTACTCACCATATATATATATATATATATATATATATATCTCACGATCCTGGATAATGTTTAATATAATGCAGGCACAGTGAATTTTCATCTTAATTAACCTTTAAAGTCTTGAAGGATTGTTTATCTGATTGTATTTCAGGGGTATAAAAACAATGGTTGATGGGTTAATTCTACAATTCCATAGGGTAGACATACTTGCACATCAATGTTTTTATCAATAAACAAGCATCATGTGTGTATTGCATCAAGACAATATCCCCTACTGGTAGGATAATTCAGTCAAAAGTTCGTCAAGCATAACAAAACTCAAACCTGATCTGCAACTATCCACGACAAGCCAAATATTAAATTTCAAATGAATATCTTCTTCCAATGCAGAGAAAAGTCCAGAAAACTGATTCTTGCATTCATCAAGGGGCATAAATTCAGTCAAAAATTGGCCAAGTGTAATGAAACTTTTACTTGATCTGTAATTATCCAAGACAAAGCCATGTATACAATTTCAATTGAATATCTTTATCCAATGCGGAGAAAAGTTCGAAAAATCTCAAACATTCATCATGGGGCATAATTCAGTCAAAATTATCCAATGTGGAGAAAAGTCCGGAAAACCTCAAGCCAAATGACAAACAGCAAACCAATAGTCCCCTTTGGCAAAGCCGATAGGAGATTAATAAATTACTTCAGCAATGAAATACCAAATGCTTACTCCTGACCAAACATTGGTAAATGGAACTGTTTTAACAGGACTGTAACAGATTTACGGTTACAGACTGTACTCAGATTCTAATTTCTATGACTGTAAATGATCTTCATGGAGGGTCCAGACATTTAATAAAATGAATTTCAGTTTTTGAAAATACATGAGGATATGAACTGCAACACTTCATGCCAGTACGCTTTTCATGAAGCAATCACGTCATGGAAAATGATCAAACAAGTAACAGACAAAAACTGATACACAAAAATTAATTTCACTGTCTGTTTTACTTTTCGTTAATAAGGAATACATTCATTATCCTATAAATGTGTATTTAAAACTACATAAGGGATATATGGTAAATTTATTATTACTACAGAACTTGACTGAAAGAGTTGGATCACATCAAGTTATCAGGCACGGATCATCAGATCTAATGAGATGTATAGTGTCTACTTTGATACTTGATGTGATCCAACTCTACGGATCAAGTTACTGTAGTAATAATGTATATATGCTCTCTGCAAATTGTGCAATAATCTACAGATCCAGGAGCATAAAATTCTGAGTGATTATAGTTGATGCAATTTACAGAGTAATAGCCTTAATTCCAAAATTTATAAAGAGAACACAGATCGGTGATTAGATTTCATTAAAAGAAATTTACTGAATATTAGTTCAATCAAATATGATAATCTATAACTAATAAGATGAACGTGAACCTCTTCATTATGTTGTATCAGTGTGCTGAAAATGGTAATGATAAATTAAGCAATCAGTATCTTCAATACATGTTCTGTGCAGATTTTGAAGTTTCTTTGTAAAATAACCAAGAAATTCTGCAATTTGTTATTTTATTCTTTTTAAAATTTTGCTTGAAAAGTGTTATTACATATATGAGAATTGATCATCTTGTGTCTCTTCTTAGGACAGATTCCAATAAAATCCTATATGATTACCTATTGTAGTCACACTCTGACCTATGAAACCTTTGTCTGCAGAAAGTACACCACATGGAGTTAGTTGCATAATCTAATAAACTACCGTATAACAGGTATTTTTTATGTGCTGCTAATTTTTACTTATTTTACGAGTTTTGTCTGATGGTAAAAAATATAATTGTAAAATTTTAACGATTTTTCCATTAGAGTTATTTCTCGTTAGAGCTCTTGATACAGTTGAAAACATTGGTAGTGATTAGTGTTTACGTCATACATGAGCCTCCGTAAACAGGTGATTTTTCACTATTTCCACTATGTCATCTATGTGGAAATACTTTAAACCCGTATCAAGTTTACCATATTCTTCTGGAAAACAACAGGAGAAAATTCCTATGGACATCATAAAGGATATCAAAAAAGCAGTTGTAAACTTGCCCATAACTCCCAAACATGGAAAATATATAAAATATGACCCAATGGAGAGAGCCGAGATCGGAAAATTATGCTGCGGATAATGGAACTCCAAAAGCTCTGTCGAAATACAGAGTAAAATTCCCAGGATTGAGTGTTTTGTCATTATTATTTTTTATACTAAATGATGAAAGCATAAGAAATAAACACACACAATTTAAAAACATGGTTTTTACTTAAAATCCCTAAAAATTGCAGCAGTAAATATCGTTAGTTATATGTTATTACAAGATGATATTTACGCAAAGCATCAAATCAGTTGCTAAAATTTTAAATAATAATAATAATAATAATAATAACCTTTATTTACCCAGGATAACACAATTAGCATACAACTAGTTTTCATTGTGGTCCTGCAAATATTCTGAACTAGTTTCAAAGAAACACATGGAAATTTTAATATCAAATATTATTTCAAATTGGAAATTAAATCAAGAAACAATTTCATTTGAATACTTTTTGTATGAAAAAAAAAAAAGCATTATTGAATGCATGTACTATCATTTATGTTAAAGCACTTAAAGAGTTTTCAAAATCAAAGGCCCGAAGGACCACAAAGGTGTCGAGCGCAACATCATATACATCTGGGTTCTCAATAAATTTAGAAGGTAGCAGAAAATGTGGAAAAGAAGGAGAAGAAATATCTTGAATGCCACAGGAGGAATTTCCTTATGTTTTGGTACTTAAAAGTATTAAAATCATTTGTAAAATGTCAGCAAAATATGTTTATTTACATGAAAAGAAATAAATTGGAGAGCTTGGACTGAAGTTGCTTATCCCAACAAGTTCATTTACCCCCCCCCCCCCCCCCCCCCCCCCCCCCCCCCCTCTTGCTAGATAGTATCCCTGTAAGACTGGTTACTTTACAAAGGCTATAATCAATAACTTTATATTGCAGATGAAAAATGCTGAAAAGGATATCACTGCTTCAGAGTGAGACTAGTAGTTTACAAAAAGTTATATCTTCAGTTCATGTACTTCGGACCAAAATAAAATTACAGTTTGTTTGAAATTGCTGCTATCCCATTAAAATTAATCCACTGGAAAAATCTTATTGAAAAAATTATTTATATATTTTTTTTCATTGCTTCATCGGTTAAAAAGTTTGTAATTTTCTTTGCTCATCGAATTTCTCATCTTTTTAACATCAGGTTTGACATCCACATTGATTTAACCAGTCCGATCAGTAAAACATTTTTTCTTGCTATCTGTAATTTAGCATTTACAAGATTGTCATTGACAAGCAGCAGTCGCCAAATGTCGGACCAATGTGTAGTCACTTTACTGAAAACAAAACCAGAAAATCGTCTTTTTAGAATGGCTTACTTGCCAACCGCAACTGAACTGTGACATCAGTGTTTCACTGAGTTAATATAGAATGACTTTTTTGTCTAACTATAGAACGTAGGGGTTGATTTTACTCAAAGTAGGGGCCGGGAAATCACTGGGTGCTGGCTTTTAATGAGAGCCCTGAAAGTGGCCATCCCTTTATGTGTCGCATAGAATAAGTGAAAGTCCGCAACAGAATTTAACTTTTAAAATTCAAAATATGTGGAAAGAGATCTTCACAATGGTGAGTGAATTATTGATTAGAACAGTCACCTTTGTCAAAGTTTTAAGTGTTTTATCACAAAATTTTGAACTGTCATTTTGGTTTGATTGCTTTAAATCAAAGGAAGAAAATCTGAAAAATAAATATGTACACCATTTTATATTGCGATTTTCATTATTAATTTTAAAATCAACTTTAATGATGGTTGGTTGTATATTGTTTAATTTCAAAGAGAAAAAAATACCCCCCCCCCCCCCCCCCCCCAAAGAATCTGAAACCCTCCCAGACAGCATTATCAACTAAGGTAGTTCTAATGGTCAGCAAAAATTTGAATGTCAGTTGTTGTGTTACATGAAAGATACAGAGCTAACAATTCTTTGTTATGCAAACAAGGCTGTGCCATGTTTTTGTTTATATATAGACTGCTTAATAGAAAATGACATGTTTAAAACAAAAGGAGATATGAGAAACGCTTATTATAAGAATATGTTTAATTGTGTTCAAAATGAACTTGTAAATTTAAAAAATCTGCTTTACATGAAATATTTAACCTATGTAAACAAAAACATGACACCAGCTTTGTTTACATAACAAAGAATTGTTAGCTCTGTATCTTTCATGTAACTCAACAACTGCAGACAATCAAATTTTTGCTGACCATTAGAAATACCTTAGTTAAGCACTGTAAACATTAAATATGGAGAAATAAAATTTGAAAATTTTCAGCACAAATCTTGCCCATGCCCCTTTAATTATTATTTCCTTTTGGATGGGAATATAATCCTTCATTTGAATAGACACAAATCCTGCACCTATAACCAAATAAATGCTTTGTGCCAGGTTTGGTTGAATGAGGTTCTATGTGAAACATTGAGGTAAAAAAAAAAATGAACACACTTGGAACAGAAAATCTCGTTCAGGCTGCAGACTTGTGAGCAAATATTGTAGGGTATACTACTACACATGCATTTACATACAATGACTTCTTTCTTTTGTACTGTGCAATTTTACAATTCTGGTTTCACTCTACGTCTATAAACAATGTAGCTCTTTATTCTCAATATGCTTAAGTAGCGAAGGTTGGCATACCAAGTGGGAAGGAAAGGCATATGGTTACATCATAATGGTGTACTAACATGCCTGGTAACACTGTAGTAGATCCTTGACAAATACTTGGGTCATTTTGATGTCGGAAATTTTGTTGTGAATTGTGATTTACTATGTCAATGACAGAAAAAAAAAAGAAGTTTTATAAACTTTTGTTATTAATATTTTGTTATAAAACCTATTCAGAGGCTTTGATTGAAGCAAAAAAAACATTGTCTTCCTATACTAAAATTTATTTCTATGTAATGTTATATTCTTAATAGAACCGATATCTTTATTTTTGATCAAACCTTGAACATTAATGATTATGGTTAAAATTACATACAAAACTAAAAATGTAAAATTATTACCAATGGCAATAGGTCACTTCAGTGACTCTGGTGACCTTAAAATGTTCCACTACTTTCTAAATCCAATATATCACATATCACAGCCATAAATATTGTATCCTATTGTATTGAAAAATCTTGACCAATACACACCCCTAAGGTACAAACCAGTAAAATTTTGGTTACACCCAAAAATACCGATTCCCATATTTCAAAATGATACCACAGTAAGCCATAAAGGGCTACTTCAGTTGTACATTTCACATCTATGAGCATTAAATTTTTTTGTCTGCAATCAAAAATCTAAATGAATGTACACTCCTTGAATTTAAAATGCATTAAATTTGAAAAATGTTGATTTTAAGGCAGACCACTATACCTTGGAAGAGTTTATCAAATCAGCACAAAATTATTTAATCATGAAAGATATGATGATAAGTGATAAGTACATATGTCAAAAAGGCAAAAAATATGTAATTTTAGAGAGAAAAATAAAATGACTTCCAAAAAATTACTTCAATAAATAAAACAAAAGACACTGGCGGACTTGAACTCAGAATCTGCACTTCAATAACCCTATACCTTATCTGCTGAGCCACATAGACATACCCACATAGATATACAAACAAATCAATCATTTCAAGTAATATCACGAAACATTTGAATTGCCATCTTATGACATAGTGTCATAAAATGTATAAGTCTTGATGTAGTGAGCTACCTTAATACCATAAATAAAAAGATTGATTCCCCCATCCTGTTATTTATATTAGTGTACTTGATGACAATAATACCTTGTTTTTATTTTAGAATTAATGACCCAAAGTCCAAAAGCATGGTAAAAATTGTGTTTTCCTTTTGAAGAAATGAGATGTTACAGCGAATAAGGAAGGGGAATATATTTAGTCTTCAATAATTTTTCATATCAATTAACATCACTCTATCAGCTGATATATCATATGACTTGCTATAAATTGTTGTATTGTATATTACAACATTACTGTAAACCATGTTTTAACAATAGACTGAACTACATTTGAAATCCCTATGGAATGTTTTTTTTTTTCAATATAAAATGTGTAAATGGAAACAAAGCATAATTATCTTCAAATTTCATCAAAAATAGAGAATTCTTCTGTTTCCTCTTCATGAATCAGTCACACCTTACCAGATAGCATAAATGAAACAAGCATTCTGAGTGTATTGCAGGCAATACAAATCCCCTACCACTACGATAATTCAGTCAAAAGTAGGTCAAGCATTATGAAACTCAAACCTGATCTGCAAATATCTAAGACAAAGCCACGTATCAAATTTCAATCGAATATCTTCATCCAATGCAGAGATAAATCCAGAAAACTGATTCAGAATGACAGGCGGATGGACAGACAGACCAATGGTAACCTAAAAGTTCCCTTCGAAAAAGCCAGTACAGGAATGAAAAAGGCAAAGCACCAAAAATTGCTGCAGAACGCAATCTGATGGTTTTCTGTTGAAAGTCATCCCTGCCATTGCTCAAGTCTCTCGTAATCAGTGAGTGTAGAGCAAAAAATGGATAATACTCTAACTTTATCATTCTTAAAACAGTGGAATCTCGTTATATTTTTCATGTAATCAAAATAAAATAACATAATACTAGGGTCAAACAAATTAAATTGGCAGAGAAGTCCAATAATAACATTACCTAGAAATAGTACATTCTCCAAAGTAAGGTAATAGGGAGGGGGGTTGAATATTTCTTTATCATTATAAATCTGTTTCCTTGTTTTCAAGAATTTTTTAATTTTAAATGCCCATATTTCGTCTTATTCTTATCCTCTTATCTGTATTTCTAATGCAGAAATCATATTTTTGAGTTAACTTGGTTTATCATCATCTGTCTCCACCATGCCATTTTCTTTACTTTCTGCTTCTTTACATAATTATGCTTGGTATGAATTTTTCCAAGAACTCATTTGTATTCAAATGGAACCATTTATTTTTACTGACAACTCTTTATTTAGTTCTATTTTTATCTAGAAAATAACACTAGTCACTAATTCATAACCACTGATGTGTGTTTTTAGTGTTACTGAAGAGTCTATCTACCCATTCATGATGCGACTGAAGTTTTAATTTTGTCAAATTATGTTTGATTCCCAAGCTGTCTGCTGAAATAAATTTATAGACATAATTCAAGTACAATCTATAAATAAATATTTTCAATACAATAAAATAACTAGTGCATGCAGTTGAGGGTAACATTGAAAGTTCTCACCCTGAAAAAAAAACATTGTCAACTGTGGTTGTATCGCAGTTGACAATGGTTTTCTTGGAGTAAAAAACTTCAATATTACCCTCAACTACATGCACTATTTGTTTTAATGTACTGAATGTCATACATTTATAAGATGTATACAACAAAGAAAAACAATGAGGTCTGAGGTAGTTAAATGAGCATTAAGAAGACAGATTGATTGTTTATTGTTTTCTGCCACACTTAACAATTTTTCTGTTATCGAAAGAACCCAGATACAATGTACCCAAGAGACCACTGACCTTCCGAAAGTAAACTAACAAACTTTCTCACATATATCGGCACGAGCGAGAATCGAACCTGCGCCTACTAGAGGTGAGAGGCCTTGTAATTTTGAGTACAATGCTCTAACCACTCGGCCAAGAAGACAGAAAGCTTTTAATTACGATATTACAATAGAATGACACAAAAACATGTCAAACGTAAATATTTCATAACATACTTCATAAAACAAAACAGTAAACATTATTCAAAACACCAAATTGTATTAGAATGGGAATATCTATTTCCTCATTTGTTATTTGTGACTGTTAATGTTGACAAACATCTGTTTATCAGAAACAGGGCTTGACATTAATGCTTGTCCGGCACCAGTGGAAAAAAAAATTCTGACAATTGAATATTGCTGGGCACTTGTCCAATTGGACAAGTGCTTTTTTATGTAAAGAAATCTCCAAATAATAAAAAGAAATGCATAAAAAATGAACTTTGATCCCGATATCAATAGCTATGCAAACTAACTGAGTCGCACTCAATCGGGATCAGTGTACACTTATTGCGTACAACTTTCAATTTTTTAAAGATGTATGGGTCTTTCACACTTTGAATTCTCTAGATAATGTTTGATGATGGCAACTGAAATCGTGAACATTTATGTTCAGTTGTTATTTTCTCTGTCATTGATTCAAGACAGGAAGTCTAGATAAAATTTTGTTTTATGTGTTTTGTTGTTTGTATCAATTGAATAAGATTAAAAATCAAGCAAGCAAATATAAAATAGACTATATTTTAAAGCAATATAAGCTGTCAAAATTGTTATTTTGGGGTCCTAAAATTTAATCGAAAATTTTGTAAACATCTACCTTCTAATACCTGATTTTATCGATTAAACTTTTGATATGTTGTATTTTTTGCATTAAATGCAAAAATGTTCGACAGTTGAAATTAAGTCTTCCTGTACCTTAATTTTCCCGACATTATTTCCGTATGCAATGACCTAACGTTGAACTCATTCGGCAAAGTCAAATGCGCAAGCGCAATATTTCCGGTAAGCACGAAAGATGTCTGACACGAAAGGTTCGAAGCGAGGGAGAAAGCCGACTTTGGAATTTTGCGTAATGTTTCGAGTGATCCCTTAAAACTATCATAACTAAAAAACATACTATCATAACTTAAAAACATATAACATCGTTAACAGTACCAAAATAATGATGGTAACTAGAATTTTATCTCACCTCGCCGTCCATATTTTAATGACCCAGATACAACCCGATCCACATCAGAATCATTCGTGTCAACATCGGTTATCTTCGGGATTGTCGCCGACGATTAATCAGCTGCCATTGTTAGGGTCAAACGGAATGTCGAGGAATATATTTTTCATCACGTACAGGTGTGTAAACGATGCATAAGAGAGGAAATTCGATGCAGTTCTTTTTTTCAATCATATCAACTTTCATTTAACCTCTTTTAATGCCACTATAAAAAATTGCAATTTTGGCAGCTTATATTGCTTTAAGTAATAGTTTTCAAGTTAACAATATTAGATTTTCTTTGAAAATTTTTTGGACCAGTGAAGTTAAAGTTCAGACAATTAAATATCTTCGTCCCTTGTCTGAATGGACAAGTAGGAAAAAAAGTTAATGTAGAGCCCTATTTATTATTATTTTCATAATATCACCCATTGTCACATATTGTTTCACGTTGCTAGATATTAACACCTCAGATCTGATCCCAGAGGGTAACAGTATGTTTTTTCCAAGTGTTTCTTGACCAATCAGATTCAACTAAATTACATGAAATGATAAAATTGTTTATTGATAGCTTTGATGTGAGGCATTCATCTGAATTCACTAAAAAATTCAGTCAAGCATCAGTAAGACCCTAAATGACCAGGAAATTTACACAATGACAGCCTGGAAGAGTCCAGGTATCAACTGCCGATTATATTACTTTAATCACCATTGCATGTGCATGGGTTTATCATGTTTTTGGGTGATTTTTTACTGTGTAATATGGAATCACAATATATTAGGACAATGTAAAAACCATTTCCATTAATACAGATTTGTTAAGAAATAATTTTGTGCTTTGAATTCCGACATAATAAATGATCTAACTTAATAAATCTTGTCTGTAGCAATGGGGTTTCACTGGATTACCAAACACTTACCAGAAAAACAACAGTTACAGACAATGAAGCTTGCTACTACACCTATAATGCATTCATTTCGTTCTGTACAAAGCATTCATCATTATGTGCAAATTGGTCAGTGTTCCATGCAAACCAATTTGTGCAAGAATTGTTCCATGTAAGATCAAACCATGCTCATAGAAATGTGCAGACCATTCAAGTATTGCCCTTAGAAACTTAATGGTTATTCAAAACATGCAAGTTACTTCGCTATGGGATATGGAAAAGGTGGATATCTTTTAGAATTTTACAAAGGTGGATTTTCAACAGTGAAAAGTTTTTGCAGTTTCATCCAAAGGACCACCCCATTTAGTCGCCTCATACGACAAGCAAGGGGTACCAAGGACCTATTCTAACCCAGGTCCTCATGAGACTTTCTCAGTTTGAACTAGAACTGTCCTGATAGGACTAATACTCACCCCCACCCCCTTACCCTCCATGCAGTGCACACTGGATGGTGGAAAACAGTGAATTTGTGACCATTGAAGAATAAACGGTTTTAAAGATATCCTCTGAACAATGACAACATAGCACACACACAAACAATGTGGAAAAAAATATCTGTAACTTCCTTTAATGTTAAAAATTCTAAATCAAAACAGCATATTCATTATTATGGATAATCAAATCTGTTAATCAGTATTAAAAAGATATATTACTCTAGACAATTAAATTATGTCTATGAACAGATGGATAAGGTGATTCGAGTATTACTCCCAGGAAACTTTGTGGGAGGTATAATTAGACTAGCATATTAGTGTGTAGAATTAATATGGAAGTCACATAATTGTCATTCCAGGATAGCAAAATTTTTGCACATTGTTTTTATTTTAATTTCCGAAATTTAAGAAAACATTTGTTTATTCTGACATAATTTGTTACCTGCCATTGTTAGTCATTAAACTAATTAGCAAAAGCGAATGTTTTTATTTGTCTGTTTAATTTTTAACTTCTAGATTATAATTATCACATATATAAATCATTTTAATGATTGTATCATCCCTAAGAAAGCTGAATAAATGCCATAAAAAATCAATGTTTACAGTCCACTCCTACTATTTCATGTAAACCAATTACAAAGTGTACAAGCCACACCTACTATCTTAAGCCAACCTTGCAGATTGTTCACATGGTGGGCAGGATTTCATGCAAAGTATTTTTATGCAAACTGTTCATTGTTCCGAAGAAACTGTTTACCGTTCAGAGCAATTTTTTCAGCATTCCATGCAAAATGTTCAGTGTTCCATGCAAGAATTCTTTTGTATCCAAATGGTGTTGTAGCACATTTCGGGGTTTGTAATATTAATGGACTTCACGTATTGAGTAACAGATAAGTACCTGGTTAAACGAAAGTGCAACACATGAGAAACTGATGAAACAGTCTTCAAATGGTTGACAAATGAGCATGTGTCCAGTTGCCAGAGCACCTTTGGTTTGCTCTCATTATATTCAGTAGGTGCTTGCATGGCCATTACTTGGATTCAAGACATCAATGGAGCAAACAGGACAAGTACAGGAAAAGAAGTGCATAAAAATACTAACAAAACAAAAGCCAACACACAGCCACAATACACTAAATGGCCACCTTAGTTCAGTGCTCTCTGTTCCAAGTTTTGAACAGGTTCAGATACTTTGATACTTCTACTGAATGGAAAGGACTTCATTGGACTTCACTAGGCAAGGAGCATATTTGCCAAATGAGAAGACAACCAGGAATGTATGAATATAGATTGAAAATTTTGTCATACACATGCATATTGATGTCTGCAAGTGTTATCTGGTGAGGTGTGATTGAGCTTAATTTTGAATCAAAATATTGAAAATGAAAATTATTGCAATTTAGATACATAATAAAAGTAATTTAAGGCCAAAACACCATTTCACTGCAAAAAGCTACATTTAGAACATGATATCAACCTAGGACATTCTCTTGGTTAGTATGATAAAATTATAGATAAACCCTAATCAACATATAATTTTCTAAAACTGAAAATGAAAAATATTAATTAAAATTTAAACAAAAAAATTATAGCAGTAGAAAACAGTATAGAACAAGCAAACCTCTAATTTCTAAACCAAGAACAAAGCAAAGCAAACCTACCCAATTGGTCTTTACAGATATACATCAGCTTCTCTGCCGACTGCACTTTGACCAGCGTACTTCTCTTGTAGTAGTTGTCTGTGCGACCTGTCTTGAAGAGTTGAAAGGAGACATCATCAATGAATTCCGTCTGTTCGATGACATGGAATGTAAAGTTGTTCCCTTCATCAGTCTTTGTTGTCTCTCCCCAGTACAGGAAGTGGTCGTTATTGATTACCCGCCCTGCAAAGTCACTCTGACTGAGAACGGAGATGTGCTCCATGTGGTACTTATCTGCCACATCATTGATGAAGCGGTTACATAGGCACGACTTGCCCACCCCCACCGCCCCTTTCACGCTTTCTGGCCCAGACAAGCCAATAACGCTGACATTGTAAGTTCTATCCTCTGCCTTTTTTGCCATTCCCAATTCACACACATGAAAAACTGTTATCGGAGCCTATCTGGCATGTCTGCCATGGTCCATGGCAGAGTCAGGTTTCATCTACAAAGTGTAGGAGGTAATTCTCCACATGTACATTTTTACCCATTGTCCTTTGTATCAGTAAAGTGATCAATGAGGAAGACTTAAAACTGTACAAGTTAGATATTGCTTCTCATTAAGTACCACTTTCCTGAAGATATATCAACATGTATAGTATTGTCTCTTCACATACATTACGCTCAGAGAATCTTAGCCTGTGACATCAAAGGGTGTGATGTGTTTCCATTTCAGTTGAACTCTTTCAATCTGTAATATGAAAATTAAAATTTCCCTTAGCACACCTAACTGCTAAAGATACACTATACAAGCTTTAGAGGATTCAACTACATTGATGATTCAAATATAAAAAAAATAGGGAAGTTGATTACATCTGAAAAACAATGATGCATGAGCAAGCCCAAACTATGTCAAAATATCTTTCATGAAACCTATACCTATAACCTGTACAGCTAGGTCCATCTACCAAGGAATTTGATTTAAATTTGTTGAAAAGAAAGACTTCCAGGAGTCCCTTGAATAAATCTTTCATGATTTCATTGATAAGAAAACAAAAGTTTAACATTAATTGATCACTTCATTTTGAGCAAATGTAAATATAAATTGTCTTGTACCCTTCCCCAAGTGATGGTCATAAATGCCCTTCAAATATCAAACCACACACATTACATTTTGATTTCATTACTGTATATACATATGTAATGTATACTTATTCTTTATATTCCTCCAGCAAATTTCTGAGACTACTGTTGATATTTATAACCATGAAACCATTACATTTTGATCGAAGTACACAACAGATAAACACCATTCTAAACATGTTAGATGAGAGCAGCGAATGCAAACAAAACACAATGACCTTGCCAAGAGTAGAAAACTATTTTTTTTATCACAAATCTTTCCAAAATCTCTGGCCTGTATAAAACTTCAGCCAGTAAATATTCCTTGGCTAGTTTTCTATTGAAACAACTGTTAAAAAATGAAACCTTATCTTTTGCCACAACAACTCACCCACATATATTACAAAGCTCTATAATTACCACAACAGCAGTGCAATCTTTGAACAGGTTTATGGTTTTGAGTACGTTGTTACTAAGTATAGCCGTGGAGGATTCCCTATCTGTAGAAATTGATGAGTCACCTTTATATACATGTTGAGAAGAAGGCGAAGTGTGTATCAGGGTTATTTACAGACAGCACAGAGCAAATATTGACAGTAGAAAACATAGAGGTGATACCAAAGCACAGCAGCCAGGCTTTTCACCATAGGATTCTTTATTCAGAAAAATAAAAAACCCATGGGAATGTATATAGGGTATAATTCTGTTTCATGAACAATAAGAGATTTTGGATTTAATTAAATTGTACAAGATGCATTAAGCACAAAATTTTGTACCAGTAGAATTATGTTAATTCATAGCTTAAGTGCAGCCCTTTCAATAGATGATTTAATTCCCCATGAATTACTTCCACTTTTCAAGCTTTTTCCTTTTATACAAAGGTGTTTCATAATACAATAGTCAATATACATACAACATGTACATAAATCCAGTATCAGTATATGCAAGTACACAGCATTGCTGGTGTGCATGTGCATAATTATATAAAATGAGACTTCAGTGTGAACTAATTTGGAGACAGATATTTGATTATCCTAGATTTATAATAAAGTGGATCTGTGTTATTACCATGTATATTGCTCAATGTTATGTGCAACAAAACATCATGTAATCTTGGTATGATGCTGTGAGACACAAGCAAAAATGTACTCAAACATCATAACTTCAATGAGAATATCAATTTCCATGTGAATGTCTCGGCATTCCACTGGTACACATGCAAGTGATCTGTTGCTGAATCATGGACTTGTCAATGAATATGTATAATCTTAATCTATGACGTCTCTCTCAAAATACTCCCAGCCTCTCAGAAAGGTATTTCTCTCTCTCTAGACAAAATGTTCATGACAATAAGACATCTGCTGGCTATTGAAATTTTTTATAATACACCACCATGACTATTAAAACAGTTATAACCATCCATAAGACTGATTTATATCCTAGGCAGACACCTCTGTAACCTCTTGCAGTGACTGATATCATTACAGTCAGCAGGGAACATCCTGTCCATTTTATCAGTTTCCAAATACTAGAAACCACAATATATTACAAAACAGTGAACTGGCTTGGATTGAGAAATTTCAGACAGGCTAAGGCAGGATTTCATAAAAGGGGGACTAATGTCTAGAAATAATTCCTAGTACTATAGATTCAAACTGATAAATGTTCCACAATTTCTTTCACTGATAATGGAGGTGATTCTTTTATCATAATGATTCAGGATACTGCTGATGGGGAGAATGGTACAGCTTGAATACGCCAATAAAAAAAATGGATGCAATCTGCAACTCCCTCCCTGGATCCACCAACACTTTTTAAATGATTCTAAGTTATGAAAGAAATTTTGAGAGTATTACAAAAGCAGTTAATACATTTTACACAAAGGGTCATATTAAATGTTGGTAAACAGGAGGCCCATGGACCACATCACACACCTGAGTCACCTTGGCTTGCTGTTGTTCAGCTGCAGTTTTTTAAAACATTTTTTTTGGCAATCTTTATTCCCATGAAAAGTTTTACCCATATTGTGGCTCCAGCCTAGTCCCAAAGGGTCACAACAAAACCATAATACAGGGTCACAAGATCAAACATGGTAAGAACCATAAGGAATTTATATACAAAATGTGAAAGCCCTACTTTAAACAATTCAGGAGACATATTGCCTAGGATAACTTTTCTTAAAAGGAATCAAAATCCAAGATCAAGGCTACACAAGTTCATATATAAAAGATATATCACTCACCATTCAAAAGTTATAAGCAAGGTAAAAGTTTTGGTTAAAAGTTTTGAAATTTTGGTCAAACTCCAATGCCAATGTTGCAAGGTCAAACATCAAATGAAATTTCTTGCCATAAGGAATCTATATATATAAAATATTAAAGCTCTACCCTAAATACTTCAGGATATATTGCCTAGGTTAGGTTTCCTTAATTGCAGATCAATCTCCATGGTCAAGATTTCAAGGTTAAAACCTTTAGTACCAAAACATTTTGTCACAAGAAATGCAAGAGCCCTATGATTCACCATTCAAAAGTTATGAGCAAATTTTAAAGTTTCAGACAGCCAGACAGGATAAACATAATACCTTCCCCCAGTCATAGGGCCATAAAACAAAAAATTAATCCACACAATTCTGTAAAACTTTCCTAGGTTATTATGGCCCCACCCCCAGGGTCATGATTTAAACAAACTTCAATCTGTACTACCTGGGGATACTTGCATATTAATATGATTAATTATGGCCTTGTTGTTATTGAGAAGATTTATAAAGATTTTTCATATATTTCAATGTACAATTTTAATCCCTTATTGTAGCCCCACCCTACCCCTGGGGGCCAATTTTAAACATACTTCAATCTGCACTACTTGGGGGTCCTTGCATATTAATATAAAAGTAATCTTGACCCTACCATAATTGAAAAGAAGAATTTTAAAAGATTTTTCCTATATATCCCTATGAACAAATATCCCCTATCATGGCCTCACACTACCCCCTGGGGCCATGATTTGTTGAATGTATATTATGAGAGGAAGCTTTTACATAAATTTCAAACTGACACAGTGGTTCTTGGGAAGAAGATTTTTAAATAATTCCACCCTATTTTTGCCTTTTTTTTTGATGATCTTCTTTTTAGAACAAATTTGAATCCCCTTCACCCAAGGATGACCTGTGCCAAGATTGATTGAAATTGACCCTGTGATTTTGAAGAAGATGAAAATGTGAAAAGATAATGAAAACAATGACAACAGTTGATCAGAAAAGCTCACTTGAGCCTTTGGCTCAGGTGAGCTAAAAAAAAATTGGATCAATCATAATTCTATAGTATCTGTACCCTAGAAAGATACAAGCATGCTCCATATCAATATCATAAAGCATGATGAAATAAGTGTGGGGAATGAAGTAGGGCAAATGAATGAAGTCTAGTACATGCTAAAACACTTTCAATATTCTGAAAGTTATCACAATTTCAATATTATTTTGTAAAAAAACCTATTTAAATTTGGAATTCCTTTTTCTTTTTTTTTTTCACAGACTTGGCAAGTGCATGAAACGTTTGTAATCTGATTGCTTGTAATCTGGTGCCCACAAATCTCATTCAGAAAATTCCTAAACAATGAACACACCTTGTTGCAAGGCATGTACAAAATTTAGAATTAAACCAAACACAGGATATAGTTCCATTCATAAAAATGCAAATGTCTTTATTAATTAATGACCCCACAAGATTTTGATTCATACAACATTCTAATCTGATAAAATGCATTTAAATTAAATGCTATGCTTTTAGAACACAGGTGAAAAGTGCATTAAGATTCCACATATATATCTGTCTATCAGAGTGTCCCAATTTTATGTTTATAATATTTTTAATGTGATACCAATTTTCATCCAGTTTAGAATATATTAGCCAGGAGAGGGTAAAAAAAAAAGACCACCAATGAGCTTTTAGTCCCATAACAGTTCTCAGATTATCATAGAACATAAACAATCCCTCTATCAAGTTTGATCCACAAGACTACTACAGATTAAATACAACAGCTGTTGAACATATCGAGAATTCCAGAGCAACAGTGTATTAGTATGTTGATGACACAGAGAAATACTTTTTCACAATTTAAGAACACACACAGCTGTTCAAACGACTCCAACAGATCAACAGAGATTTGAAATTTGGTTTCAAGTACTTCATATAATTTCTGCTTTTTCCCATAAAATCCTAGGGATTTAACATGGGTTTTATAAGTATTACAATGGAGTATGAAATAAACATACATGAAATATCAGATTTACATACAACTGTAAAGCTACATTGCAAAAAATCCATTTTCAGCTGCATATCAAAAGTTTAACAATTAAATACCTTTTACATTTATGTCTTAAGTATAGTAATTACATGGTGACCTATGTACATGTATGTGTTTTGACAAATGATGATCAAATGACAAGAAAAACTGAATCCAAATGCTAAAAATGTCATCATTCATACCAGAAGTGTCTCAAGCATTGACCTTAGGTCCAATATCATTAAAGTCAATAATACTACTCTTTAGGTTCAATGTTTGAAATATTCTGGTTTACATGTAACACTGGGTCTGTGGAGCTGCACTAACATCAGCCTACATGGATCCGATTCAATCCTTCTTTTATCTGTCTTTCCATCCATTTTCCTCTTAAGCCCATACTGCATCTAAAGAGTCTGCATGAAGCAGAGAATTACTCAATGGCTCTGTGAGTCACCAATCAATATGCAACTATAAACCAAGGTTGATATGGAAACCACTGATGAATGGCTTGCAGAACCACTGATCCATGACCACGTCAAGCCCAGTTCAGATTTTTTTCTTCAGAATGAATCAGATTTTGTCATTTTTTTCCTCCTTCTTTTCACTTCTTCTAATTAAAGCACAATCAATTTCTAGTGCAATTAGCATAATGGGGTCATACTAAGGCTGAAAATCAATGAATGATATTACACACACAATGTTGTGTGTCGTTATAGATTTACAATACTAGTCTTTCCAAAGTTAAATGTGTATACTAAAAAAAGATACTGAGACAAAACTAATTAATTAACCACACACAATTAGGAAAGGTTCTCCAGCAAAGATCAGACATGTACATCAGACATAACAGCCTAAATCCAACCACAATCAATGGCCTTTGAGACACATTGGTAAAGGACCAACAACATAATTATATATACTCTTCTGATTTCTGATGAGACACAGTTGAAAACAGTTGGGGTAGCTTCCCTAAGTAAGCTCTTAAGTAAACATGCCAACACATTAAATTATAGGCTCGAGTCTTACAGTAAAACTTGGTTACAATAAATTCCTGAGGTCCTATTGATTAACTTCATTGTAACCATTATATTCTATGTATCCTAAAATGGACTATTTTTACCAATCATAACAAATTAAGTGTGAGAAGGGCTAATTATAAAGTATATAATGACATCCCTACTTTAGTATTCATCTTTGTTCACAGAATAAAACTGGTCATTAACATAAAGAATAATGCAAAACACTTGCAAGTACTTGCATTCTTGGTGCAAAATTTGCTTTTTGAATTAGCTGGTTCAGCAACACAATCCTAATAAAATTAAACGCAAGTTAATTACCATATGTATTTTTTTTTCTCATTTGCATGTACATCTAACAGTGAAGAAAATGAAAGTCCATGTGCAAACATTAGATTAATATCTAGTTTTAGTTTGGCTAGTTTTATTTTATGAAATATAAGTATCACTTGACAGAGGCTTGTGTGTAATGTAAAAATAATAACACCTTAAGCAGGGCTTGCTTGTCATCCGTGTAAAAACAAAAAAGTCCTCTGTTGGTATTTAATTAATTCATTCAAATGGGCATGGACAAAATTTTTGATTGTTTAAAATTGACATTTTTAGGAATAAAAATAATAGATCTTTAATGAAGTTTTTTTTTATATAGGATTATTCTTATTTACATAAAACCTGGCTCCCAACCTGTGTTTGTAACACAGTCTTTGTCTCTATCTAGAATGAGACAAATGTGTACACATTTTCTAGGACTTTGACTGTAAACAACACTTGTCATTAGCAAAGAAACCATGTGGGAGACGAGAACATCAGAAACACTGAACATCTAGATATAAAATCAAATAAGGGTATATGCACAAAGAAAAAAAAAAATTGGGGGGGGGGGGGGGGGTTGTAACTGCTTTTTTCACTGAATTTGTCAACTTTGGTGTCATGTTGATAGTCATGTAACACATAATCAAAAACAGGGTTTGTGTCTTGTTTGGAAAATGAAAAGTGTAGAGGTTTCAAATACATCTTTGCATCAATTTCTGAAATCTAGGTTTGTTGCTACCTTTTACATGTATTAAATACTTTCAATATCACTGATTATAATCTCAGATTTTTTTTCTTTTACCACATTGTGCCCCTTTTCACAGGTATGATTAGTTATGAGTGGTTCTCATAGAGAAATTACTATAAAGTTATATTAGTGGTGAGAAATAGTAATAATGACAGCAGACATAAACCAAAGAATGTGCTATAAAATGAATTACATGCAAATAAAAATTACTTTCTACGAAAAAGAATACATTGTAAACAGGTGCATATATATTCTATTATGCTTCTGGAGAACTGAAATTATGTTGTTTAATCCATATGATTCACTATATATATGAAATTAATATAAACAATTCTTAAATAAAGAAATATGAAAAATGTTACTGGAAATTAACACCCCCCCCCCCCCCCCCCACTTTGTTATACCCATAAATTCACTCTATCCATGTTCATACTAAATATGAGTTTAACTGTATATAAGTGTAATCTTTGAAGATTTTCAGGAGGACATGGAAAAGGATGATAAATCCACACTAATTTTCACGTGATCTAATATCTGATGTAATGTACTTTCATTCATGTTATATCAAGTATGTTCAGAAACCATTAAAAATCTTAAGATCTTCCTTTCTTAAGTCCTTCCCCTTTAGTTTAAAGGAAATCAGTATTTTCAACCATACCATGCAAATTTATGCCAACATCTTTTGTAATCTCTAACCTTCGAGTTCTACCCATGTGTGTGTATGTGTTACATTGCAAACATTTTTGTGGTACACTAACCCAACCCTTACACAGTACATGAATGAAATATGTTCACCATGCACTTTATAAACTCACTCAGGAACTTAAAAATTCACAGAATTATGCTTTTGACCTATTATCTATAAATGCATAATAATACAGACTTACATACACTCACTTCAACACATGGTAAATAATTTCTAAACAACTTGTGCACAAATACACCTGTTGTCTCTTGAATGCAAAGATGCAATCATATTTCTTACTGTAGATATAAAAACAAAAAATTAAAACAACAGCAAAATAGTCCACTGCATAGCATTTCGGATTCCTCTTCTTTGAAAACTACAGAAGACAGAAAATTTCAACAAGGTCCAACTATGTATACTGTAACCTTACCAAACCAAAAACAAACCCTGTAGCCCCCTCTTCCCCCAATAAATTCCAGGATTCAGATCTCTATCACAATCTAGTTACCATACTTGTTTTCAAATCTTGAAAGAGTTAACTTTGATATAAATTTTGTAAAAAAAAATATAAATAACATTTCCCCAGAATCATGCAAACAAACTACCAGCAGACTGGCAAATGACTGAAGTTTTACAGAACCATTTACACTTCCTCCTTTGTGGTGGGAAGTATATCTAATACATTCTAATGGAGACACCTGTACATTTGGTACTTTGTTTATATCAGTAGTATCTAAAACTTGGCCTTGTTAACCAATTCAAATATGTATGACAAAAAATTATATCCATTTAAGTTTGAATGTAAAAACATTTAGCAATAAAATTTTCTTATTCAACCTTGAAACTGGATCACAAGGTAACTAACACACATCTGAAAACAATCTACATGTCTAATTTAAAATCTTTATCATATTACATGCACTTTGAGACAGTCTAAAATCCCTAACATATCAGTCAGATACCAGTATTGTATGACATTCTTTCTGATATGTTACAAATGTACAAAAAATTGTACGATAATTCTAAAAGCAATGGATATAAAATTGACAAACATATTGCACCACTTATCAGAAAACTCTTCTGAGTGACAATTTGATACATCCATAATTTTCAAGTACTTCAACTTATTGACTACAAGACTTATCAGAACCTTTGTACATGTATTAATCAATTCGTGTATTCATTTTCACAAAATCCAAGATGTTATATGTGCTAAATTAAATCATAATAAAATGTGGTAAAACCTACCAAATTAGCATGAAAAAAGATACCAAGATCACTTTCCTTCCTAAAACAAGGACAAAGGGAAGCAACAATGTTCATCCAATGCTTTTCTTATCCTTCTGGTCAAACTGTGAAATAATACATTGTTTCAAGAAACCGCCTGTTATTCAGTTGTACAGGCACTAATATGCAGAGTATGGTGTATGATTGTGTGTGTGTGTGTGTGTGTGTGAGGGTAAGTGTGGGTACATGCAGTTGTGTGAGTGGATGTGTGCTAGGAGTTATGCAATAAAAAAAAGAGAGAACTACATGTGTGTGTGTGTGTGTGAGGGTAAGTGTGAGTACATGCAGTTGTGTGAGTGGATGTGTGCTAGGAGTTATGCAATAAAAAAAAGAAAGAACTATGTGTGTGTGTGTGTGAGGGTAAGTGTGGGTACATGCAGTTGTGTGAGTGGATGTGAGCTAGGAGTTATACAATAAAAAAAAGAGAGAACTACGTGTGTGTGTGTGTGTGTGTGTGTGTGTGTGTGTGAGGGTAAGTGTGGGTACATGCAATTGTGTGAGTGGATGTGTGCTAGGAGTTATACAACAAAAAAAGAGAGAAACTACAAGCAAAACTGCGTTCCTTTGGACTAGCATCGTAAGAACTTGGATGTACTTTTACAGTTTAATTTTAAAACTTGGTCAAACTACCTCAAAACAACTGACTAGATGTAAATCCAAACTTCACAATCAAAACACTTGCAATGCAATTTTTTGCATTTACCATAACACAGTCATGTTATTGCCATGCAGTGACAAGATTTATACAAGCTGTGACAACTTTCATGTAGTTCTCATACATATATGTATATGTAACTTTTTTTGACACCCAACTCACAATACGTTTAAACCTACCTATCTTACTTAAGGACATACGTGATCTTTCTGACATTTTCTCTAAAATTCTTTTTCACCTCCTTGATATGAAAAGTTCTTGTATGATTTTCTGAAATAGGTTTAAATTCTATGATGTATAGTAATATTACTAAACCTTCTTACATCAGCCTGGGTAGCTCAGTGGTTAGGTCATCTAACTTGTAATGGAAGGATCCTAAGTTTGACACCCGATTGTTCTGTAGATTTTTCTCTTCTTCTTTACTATGGTATTGCCCATTTATACAGTAGAGCTGAGTTTTCATTTTTAATCGCAAGAAAATATGCCATCTCTAAAACTAACATGGTAACATACCCCAATTTTTTTTGTAGAAATGAGATAGAATGTAAGTGAAAATTATATATTATGGAGAAACCTTGTGTATGTCCTTTAGGTGGCTGACTATACCTTAAAAGAGTTTATCAAATCAGCACAAAATTATTTAATCACAAAAGATATGATGATACATGTTGGTAATATGTACAAATGTCAAAAAGGTATATAATATGCAATTTCAGAGAGAGAAAAAACCTACAATTTTCAAAAATTTATTTCAATAAAGACACTGACAAATCTGAACTCAGGATCTGTGGGACGGTATTCAGTAATCAAATTCCTTATCCATTGAACTATATAGATACACAAACAAACAAGCAATTTCAGAAATCATAAATCACCCATCTTGTGATGCAATGTCATCAAATGTATAAGTCTTGATGTAATGACCCACATTAAACATATACAATACTACCAACCTGGTATTCTGGAGCTATAAAATAATCAAAGGTCTGAAGGGCCACAAAGGCATCGAGTGCAATATCATATACATTATAGGGTTCTCAATAAATTCAGAGGGCAGGTAAATTAGAGAAAGTAAGAGAAGAAATGTTTGAAAGTCACATCAGACATTTCCTCATGTTTAAGTACATAAATGAAGCATTACAATCATTTGTAAAATGTCAGCAAATTATATTTATTTACATAAAAAGAAATAAAGAAGAGAGCTTGGGCTGATGTTGCTTATCCTAACAAGTTCATACATGTACCCTCCTCTTGTTAGATAATATCAGCTCAAGACTAGTTACTTTACAAGGCTATAATAAATAAATTGAAATTGCACACGTAAAATGCTGAAAAGAATATAACTGCTTCAGAGTGAGACTGCTTGTTTATGGAAGTTGTATCTTCTGTTCATGTATGATGATGTAACAATTATACGGTATTAACTCTGTTTTCAATAATGTCTACTAATTCAAAAGTTCAATGTAATACGTAGAAAGGTTATTGGAATTCTGAACAGGATTCAATTCCCAATGAATGCTACCTAGCCTGGGTTTCTTCGCAAAATAACCTGTTATTTTCGTCGCAATGCACACACTACTTTCGTTTTGCTTAATTGAGAATTGGGATCGGGATTACTGAAAACAAAACTGGAAATAGTCTTTGTGTTTTTGGAATAGGAACCGAACCATGACAATTCGTAATCGAATTTAGTATTTATCTGTTTCTACTGATCTGAAATAAGGATTCTTGGTGAAACTATAGCTATAAATGAAAACCAAATTTGAGCAGGTTATTTTGTAAGTACTTAATGATATTGTGCGACACAAATTTCGCGGAGAAAATCTGTTCCGTAGTAAACCCATCCATGAATAATGAACTTTTCTTGCCAAGCAATCGTTATTTAACTATTGAACAAAGATACAATAATAAACAACGAAATCAACAATGGAAATGGTATTGTGCCTTTCAAATATCAATTAAATTCAATGTTTCAAAGTCTTGAATCATAAGAAACGTTCAATACCAATAGGGATTATTTGATTTCACCCACTGAGTTCAGAAAGGTGGTGTAGTGACAAAATTTTGCATGATTGCTATGAGGCTCTCGAGCAAGCTTGACACCTTAATAATACTGTGTTGAGAAGGAAATAAACAACCACAAAATATATATTTCCCTAGTTTCACACTTGCCTTTTCCATTACCATCAAATACATTAATCACTCTTTGAGAAATTTCCAATGATAAATGTATTTGAAAATGATACTATTCCATGATATTTGACAACAAAGATAAGAATTATATGGATTGCTAAAAGGAATTCAACAAGTATTCTATTAATAGCTTCTGGACAATGTGGTGAAAATATGAATTTTGGAACAAAAATATCGATTTTGATATATAATTATTCTTTAAAACCGTACGACACAAATGTCCTTAAATAAAAATGAAATTTACTTCAGCACTGACAAAAATGAAGCTAATAACAGTGCATTTGCAACAAATGCTAATACGCATTTGTTTAAATTAGAATTTTAAAAAGTTGAACTTCTAAAACAGCCATATCAATTAAACATACATAGCAAAATTTTGTTGCACCTTATTAAGCATTGATCCAGAACCTATTTATTTGGATTTGAATTCTAGACTATCTTTATCTGAATAAAAACATCAGCCACGAAGGCACCATATTGTATTTGTTATGGTCATTTTATGTTTAAGGACATACACGACATTTCTCAATAATATATATTTTTTCGTAAAATTTTAAGTACAATTCACTTGCATTCTGTCTTGTTTCTACCATAAGAAATTGGGGTAGGTTCCCATGTTTGTTTTAGAGTTAGTATGTTTTGATAGTTCCTGGTTGTTGCAGGTAAAATCAGTAGGCATCACCATAGCAAGAAGGAGAGAAAAATCTTTAGAACACAAGGGTATCGAACCCGGGACCCTTAAATTATGTTACTTCACCAGAGTTACCCAGTACTTCATATAACACTTTGTAATATTACTACATTACAAAACCTAAACCTCTTATACAAGAACTCTTCATATGAAGGAGATGAAAAAATCCTTTTACAGAAAATGTTGAAAACGGCATGCATGTCCTTAGAGATGTTGATAAAACTAGACAACTCTACCAAGACAGTCTGTTATGTGGAGTAATATATTTGAGTTATATGATTTGGTTGATTTAGGAATGAACATACATTTTACATTATTGAATAATGTGATGCATAATATCAAGGAAGCTCTATTGTGGTATTGATTAGGGATGTAGCAATATATCGATACATATCAGTATTTAGCGGTCCTTCGATATTTGATACAAGTGCCTGATATAGAAATTGGTATGGTTGAGTATTGATACGCATAGCTTATTGTGAAATATCGATACTTTGGTTTGTGTACCATAATATAGATCAATACTATCACTTCTCTTTCATGTTCTTTTAAAAGAATTATTTAAACTACATAACAAGAGTAACCATTTGTAAATTGTAACCATTAAAAACTATATTACCAACATTTTATTCAAAAAAAAAAAAAAAAAAGTCTTATTTCAAAACAAAAACACCCCCCCCCCCACTATGTTGGGCCAAAATAATTTGGATTAATTCATCATGTCCATTCCTAGTATAACCACACTTTCAAAATATGTTCAAAACGATAAGGGTTTGATTTACAATGCTCACTTAATGTAACTTCTAATTTTAAAACTGTATTGAAAAAAAAAAAGAGAAGGTTTTCCTGATTGCTGTACCAATTACCGAACCCGAGCCAAAAATATTACAATATACTAAGGCTGGGTATCTTTAGGAAAATTTCAATACGATATGTATTGCGATACAGAGAAACAATATGCGATATGAATTGATGATACAATATAATTACATTTACACTTAATTTTGAGGATTAAGATAATTAATAACAAAAATAAAGCTTCACCTTTTCCTTTTGTTTCAGTTGCATATTATATTGTTAATTTGAATTAATTCATCACAAATGGCAATTGTGCATGGGTTGATCAGTTTTGTCAGCATATTAATTTTTGTCAAAAAACAAGGGCATCCACTAGCTCTGACTTAACAAGTCCTAGTTCTCTAGTAATCTTAAGTTGTACTGAAACCCCGCTCTGAGCCCAAGTCTGAGGCAGCAGAGGAAATTATCATTATTATTATTATTATTTTTTGGAGTATGAATATTGACAAATGAATGAAAAATTCATTTATTTGATCATATATTTCTTTAAATTTATTCATACAAAATTCACAAAATTGTGACAGCGGGTCGCATTCGACTATAACATTCATCGATAGATCTTTCTGACAGTTAGCTTTATAGTGTCATCACAAATGTGTTACTAAAGTAGTTGTACCACCAGAGCTTGCGACCTCTGTTTTACAAGTGTTACACTTTATTTTTGGTTTTTGGGGTTTTTGTTCAAGCTAATTTTTGAAAACTGAGACCATGTTGCCGTCTAGTGTTGTACCGATCATTGAAAAACATTGACTGCTGATGAAAAAAGCTACCGATTTTGATGATCGATTATTTTTTTTCCATAATTGATCATTGGATGCATATACACTTCTTATACTATGTATTCTGGTATTAGCCCATTTCCACTTCTACAAAGCACAAATATTGCAATATGAACTCCTAAGCATACATTAGTTAAGATTTATTTAATATAAAGCACAGAAAAATTCACCAAATTTGGATACCCACTTCTGTCCCTGCCGGAGGTTGAATTCACAACCTGCAGAACCAAATCTCTTAACAGCTTTTGACTAGTGTGCTAGACCATTTAGGCAAGTCATTAAAACTTGATTTTGATGATGATGGAATTCTTGCTATGTTGTCACTCAATACATGGTCATTGAAAATGCATCTTTGACGCAAGTTTAGATGCATGCTGGATTTGAAATATTTGATATAAAGTACAAAGATTGCAATACAAATATATCTTCACATATAATTATATATGTGTGTGTGTAAATGTGTAAATATATATATATATGTAAATGGAAAAAAAATTTATGAAATACTCTGCAAGATTATGCTTTTTAAGATAAAAATGTTTTCCAATTATAATCGGTAAAATCAAATCGGAAGCAGCAACCGATTCCAACTGATGATCGATTGTGAAAATTAACTGATGTCCCATCACATTTGTTTGTGTTGGTTACAGCCACAGAGCAAATGACATTCAAATAATTCATTCGTATATTTTCAAATTTATTTGTTAATTTGTTCATGAAATCTTGCTGTAAAATATGTTAATAACAACTCTCAGTATATCAAACTATACAGGGCTCGCTGTATTGGTTATTGTATCACTCAAAAATACTGATATATATATATATATATATTAATTGATCCAACCCCAATTGTTACACCCCTACGAATTGGCTTTGTTACTAATAAGCAATTAAGTTGAGATCTTCTTACATTAAATGGTTTTGTCTACAAAACGAAGTAAGATTTTGAATCAGCAGAAAACTAACATAGCATCCTCAATGAACAGAATTTTTTTTAAAGCTTTGAGTTTTGGATTTGTATGGAACTGAATGTTTGACGGTATGTTTTCACGTAAGTTTAGTGGGAAAATATGGTTGGAATTTCTTTATATGAAAATTTTGAGATGTTGCTACAAGAATAGAGCAATATAAAACCTCAAATGTGCAGTAATAAGTACAACTATAACAGATAGCACTAAGGAAATAGTTAAAATATTTAACAAATTTCAATAATATGATTATTTTAGCATCCACTGTCCTTTATGGAACAAAAAAAGATTGATTAAAGTTCATTTCAAAAACCAAATACAAATGGGTAATTAGAATACCACAAAACTATTACTTCCCAATAAATGTACAGGAACTGTAATCACAGTACCCTCTGAAATCCTCAAGAGAGCTCTTCAAACAAGTATACCAATACACGTCTGATTCTGTGTGAATTAACTCCTCAATATGAACCATTGCACTGAGCAAGGTTGTCATAAATACTGTAAAATAAGATAATTTGATACATATTTATTTTACAGACAATGCAAGTGCCGAGACATTAGTGCAAATTAATTTTAATTTTTGAGCATTTGCAATTTGCTGCAAAACACATTGGCACAGATTTATTGTGGTTTGATCCTAGAACTTTTTTTCCTTGTAGGTAGTCATCCATTCACTCAATAGCTTCAGATTAATTACTAACTCAGGTACTAGTATTCAGGTAAACTATTATAAAGACATTTCAGTTTCAGTTCGAACTAAATTTACCAGTGTGAGAAAGTGCTTTCACAATCTTTTTAAAGACAATTTATTTGTTTTGAATAGATGAAAAATTGTAGAGATAATAGAACCACATCTACATGCACTGTCAGTATGGAAAATCATCACACTAGTTGATCGGACTAAACTTGATCCATGCTTATTTAGCATTATTTAAACCGTAACTACACTTTTCACCTGTGTCAGTGTGCATATAAAATATTCCAACCTTCCAATATTACATAAGCAGATCCTTTCACTGTGGGTACAACAGAAAGACCTGAAACGTTTTTCAAAAATAATTATAATAATTTCAAACTAATTATATTAATTTCACTTCTAATTTTGACACAAAAAGCCACCTGCACTAAAGGCGCTAAATTTAATAGTGCACCAAACTTTCTTAATTTTATAGTACTTCAATTCACCACAGACAAAATGCCATAACAGAATAAACAGGTTGTCTTATTACACTTGTATCACTGAACAGGTGTATTGCATGATTACAGAATATGTTAAAATACTTCAAACAAAAGTTAAAAAAAAAAAACTTAAAAAGAGGAAAATACAAGCACAAAGCATAAACTGACAAGTCTTCCCATCAAACAATGGTAAACATTTTTGTATTTGATTACGGACTTCATGAGTGGCCTCTAATATGATACATGTATCATTCAAACATAGTTTCTTAACAATGTTATCCTTGAGAAATGGGGTCATCTTTAAAATGCTTTAGTGATGTCATAATCTGATTCATCTGAATCTTATCAGGACAAAATCCATGAGTGAACACCAATCATGTCCAAGTTGGAGGCTGATGGGATGTCATTTAATGAGAAGGTGATACATTTAATAAGTAATATTTGCCTTGCCTAGGCACTGGAATCTAACTTTTCTGCCACAGTAATGAGGTTGAACATACTCGTAATACCATCATTCCGTAAAGTCATAACATGCATGATTTTGCTATTGTCAGCAAGTAGACTTTCAAGATGGAAAATAACCGATACAAAAACTTACCACAACTGAAAAAATTTAAACCTAACATGAAATCATTTTCTTCGTTTGTTGGTGTGCACAGAAAAGAAAAAAAAAATACATGTACCAAACCCACCCTCTTATCTACGATCCTAAACCTCTTCATCAACCTATTTCCCTGTAAACTACTCAATACAAGTAATTCTGTACATCTGATTAGCACTTGAACAAATATTTATGATATGCGGAAATCATTTGTGCAAATCGACAGATAAAAATACTAACATCAATTGCAAAAAGAATGTTAAATATACCAACTTGTAGCTCCCTTCCACAACTGTTCAGCCATATTGAATTTATTCTCATGCCAAATATGGAAAATTTGACCGATTCTAAATTTAAAACCCGTCGTGAGTGATATTCAGAATCCGGATACACAATTTCGTTCAAAAAGTACTTTACAATAATAATTATAAACAATAACTAAATAAATAGATAAACAAATAGTTAAATAAAATAAAAATATGAAAATAAATAGATAAAATGAACGAACACAAACAAACAAAATCGACTGAATAGGTACACCTGCACAATTTTTGATATTTTGAAAATATATGCTATCACATGATTCTCTCTCTCTCTCTCTCTCTCTCTCTCTCTCTCTCTCTCTCTCCAACTAAACCTGCGAAGCGGGTACGTCCTCACAATTTCTAGAAGAGCATACACACATACGTTATTTTAAAGGTTTAAAAAAGTACTATGTTAAGCATAACTATAGGGACATCTATATCTAATACTCTCTTTCGAATTATGAAAATAATGGTTTTGAGAGAGAATATAAGAAAGGATATGTCCTCACACCGCTTGTCCTCACTGATCTAATATTTTGTATCTACATTTTTCACATGCTATAGGTCACATTTGTGAGGTAGTAATTTGAGGACAGGATTTTTGTCCCCATAGTGCACTTCTGTCCTCGCAATTTCAGTCAAATGGTGAAAAATTGTCCTCATTTTACACGTTTTACTCTCTCTCTCCACACACACGCACACACACACACACGTGCGCGCTAGCATATACATAACTCAGAGAGAGAGAGATAGAGAGAGAGATGAAAAAATACATAAGAATAGAGAAAGGAAAAATAAGTTAAACATATCTAAAAAAAAAAATACAAGAGGTGTCAATAAATGATTCAATGACTTTTAAATATTCACTATCTGCTGAGCGATCCATGGCCACAGCCTATACAAATATTTCCTTTTTCCCTTTAAATGTCTGATGCAAACTGTAAGATATGAAATAAACGGCTAAATATATGATCTGTACAGTATAAGAGCAATTACAATATAACACCGTTTGTCAGTAGTGTTCACAAGCCATTACAACGGGTCTGTGGATATTTTTTATTTTATTGACGACGACATGCCATAATGGAAGAAGATAGAAAACACCACAGCGCCAGGGTTGTTCCTTATTCACGAAGGTAAACATTGTATTTCTGATTTTAAAAAAATGAAATCTATTTTGAGTATTCCTGGGAAAGATTTAATTTAGGACCATGGGGTCGTGGGCGTATGAATATCAAGGTATTGCAAAACGACGAGAGAGAGAGAGAGAGAGAGAGAGAGAGAGAGAGGGGGGGGGCATCAATCAAACGTTAACAACATGCTATCCGGAATTACTGATTTGTGGTGCGTCCATTTTTTTTTTTAATTGAGAATAAACTGAGATACACTGCATTGTAGAGATTTGACCCTCGGAAGCAGGAAAACAAAAACAAAAAACCCTCAGTATTTCTGTATTACAGATCAGCGTACATACTGTGGACAGTATTTCTGTATTACAGATCAGCGTACATAATGTGTACAGTATTTCTGTATTACAGATCAGTATACATAATGTGTACAGTATTTCTGTATTACAGATCAGCGTACATACTGTGTACAGTATTTCTGTATTACAGATCAGCGTACATACTGTATACAGTATTTCTGTATTACAGATCAGCGTACATACTGTGTACAGTATTTCTGTATTACAGATCAGCGTACATAATGTGTAATGTGTACAGTATTTCTGTATTACAGATCAGCGTACATACTGTGTACAGTATTTCTGTATTACAGATCAGCGTACATACTGTGTACAGTATTTCTGTATTACAGATCAGCGTACATAATGTGTACAGTATTTCTGTATTACAGATCAGCGTACATAATGTGTACAGTATTTCTGTATTACAGATCAGCGTACATACTGTGTACAGTATTTCTGTATTACAGATCAGCGTACATACTGTATACAGTATTTCTGTATTACAGATCAGCGTACATAATGTGTACAGTATTTCTGTATTACAGATCAGCGTACATAATGTGTACAGTATTTCTGTATTACAGATCAGCGTACATAATGTGTACAGTATTTCTGTATTACAGATCAGCGTACATAATGTGTACAGTATTTCTGTATTACAGATCAGCGTACATAATGTGTACAGTATTTCTGTATTACAGATCAGCGTACATACTGTGTACAGTATTTCTGTATTACAGATCAGCGTACATACTGTGTACAGTATTTCTGTATTACAGATCAGCGTACATACTGTGTACAGTATTTCTGTATTACAGATCAGCGTACATACTGTGTACAGTATTTCTGTATTACAGATCAGCGTACATAATGTGTACAGTATTTCTGTATTACAGATCAGCGTCCACAGGCATTACAGTAGGTGCCAGACCCCCAGGGTGCCTGGACTGTTTGCGGACCAGACTGCATCTTCTTCCTATTATCACATTTACATGGCTTGGGATTACAGTTTGTTTGTCGTAAGTTATTTTTTTAAGAGAAAGAGGGGATGTTATGAAAAGTAATACCAATTCATAACCATGCTCCTTCTATTGGAATATTAGTGTAAAGAAATGTGGCATACATGGTCATGAGATTGTTAAAAAAAAAAAAGAATTTCTTGCATAGATATGTAATCTTTGGTGTTCTTTTCGTTGAGATGGGACAGCGATAAGTTTTCAACGTCTGTAAGAAGTCTGAGGACTTAAATATATATATTTTATATCTCATTGTACAGACATCATCACCAATCTCGCCCCTTCATTTTTGCATGCTGTGCTTGTTTCGGGGGATGGGTGCGGTGGGGAGTTAAAAAAAAATGTTTTGTTTTGTATTTCAACAGTAGGAAAATGCATCCGTTAAGACTGAAATCCTACGTGCTCATGTTTTTTTTTTTTTTTAGCTTGATTAAGTCGGAAACGCCAGTTCGTCAAAAAGATTTATCCGTGGGTCTCTCCATTAAAGAAATATACGGTATCTGGTAAAAGTTAAAACAACATTCATTTTATAGAAGTCATTAAATCTGATCATATCATCAAGGCGGAATGACTTCAAAATACTGTAAAACAATCTTTATTTGTGTGCGAGAAATTGCAGCGAGGCTCGGGAAAGCTTCAATTTCGAATATGTTTCTCGCCCCGGAATAGTCCTTTAATGTCTCTTGTATTTGTTTAAGATTATCTTGTTCGCTAAAATTAGATGTCGCGAACCAGTTTATCACTGGTAAATCACGAAACAAAGTCGTCGCGAATAAAAGTTGGTTTACGGTACTAGTATGCATCAAGAACTACACAAAGCTCTCATGACCTCCCATTTATGATCATCGATAAAAGCATCTTTGTTCTGATGGCAGATCATTGCTTAATGACACACCTACAGAGGACACCTCCCCCCACCCCCACCATACATAGCGTTTCTCACAAACGGTTTCACGGGACAGTCATGCAGGATACTAGTATTACAAAATATCTGGTCGCGGTAGCTGAGTGGTTAGAGCGTTAGCTTCGTAACCGGGAGGTCATGAGTTCGAGCCCCGCTCGTGCCATGGCCGCGTCAAACCTAAGACACAAAAATAGGTAGTGATTGCTCCTTCGCCAAACGTTCGGCATTTAGAAGTGAGAATCACGGGTCTTTCGGATATGACCTTAAAAACGGAGGTCCCATATCGCGGTAGGCGTTGGCACGTTAAGGAACCCTCACTGCTATGGCCCTGAGCGCTAAGCATAGGTCTAAATTCGTGGTACTTCACCCACAGCTGGTGACGTCTCAATATGAGTGAAAAATTTTCGACGGGACGTAAAACAAACTAAGAAGCAGGAAATATCGTAGACAGTATCTCAGAGCCGTTTGTGCTTTAAGAATTTACCTGAAAGGTTCTGAAGCCTTCATTCGGCAGTGGGTTGTCCAGTCTAATTCTCACCATCAAGTCTGTTTAAGTTACAGGGACATTTAAAAGCACACAAAAGGGATTTTCTTATCGTATATACTCATCTATGTGCACAACTTTTACCAAATCACACCATGAAAAAAAAAAAAAAACGAATGAAAATTACTTAGTTAAATAGTGTTGTTGGATTTCTAGTCCGCTATATGCATTGCTTTTTAGATATACCCTGGCTGCCATTAAGAACGACACAGAGGCTGATTTTCCATATATCAGGTAACTCACTGGTTTTCGAAAAACGGTATTGAAATACATGTAGTCAAATAACAAACAAAACAAAATCAAGATTTTGGTTTCATTTTCATAGTAAAACAGCAAACGACGATCCCCAGCGAGCCATATTTGCACAGATGGTTACCATTGGGGCAGTGTTATGTAGGTATTTTGTTTATAGTTCATATATATAATATATGTACTCATGAATATACAGGTATTAATCTAAACTTGTCACCGGTCGCGGTAGTTCAGTGGTTAGAGCGTTCGCATCGGAACCGGGAGGTCGTGAGTTCGAGCCCCACTCGTGCCATGGGCGCGTCAAACCCAAGACGAAAAATAAGTAGTGATTGCTCCTTCGCCAAAACGCTCGGCATTTAGAAGTGAGAATCACGGGTCTTTTGGATATGACCTTAAAAACAGAGGTCCCGTGTCACGGTAGGCGTTGGCACGTTAAAGAACCATCACTGCTACGGCCCTGGGGGCTAAGCATAGGTCTAAAATTTGTGGTACTTCACCTACAGCTGGTGACGTCTCAATATTAGTGAAAAAATCTCGACGGGACGTAAAACAAACAAACAAACAATCAATCAATCAATCATACAAATGCACGTACATTGATTCGTCAACAATTTAAAATATATACTTTTTATTCTACTGGAATGGACATTAATCTGACGTATTGTCCGCGGGTCTTAACATCTGCATGGCATGTAGAAAGTGATTGAATTCCTATTGGTTGAATTGCACATGTAATTTAGCCATTTGCAAATGCTAACGTGTATTATAATAAATCAGGAAAAAAAGATTTTTCCTTCTAGATGGTATGTGCATCACGATGAGGTACCTTTCCATAAAAGCTGATCTTGTATCGTGCTCTATCCCAAGCGGTTATCACAGACTAAACATTGCATGCTTGTGTGTGGGTCTTCTAGTCTGCCTAGGAAACAGTTTGTTGGGAAACTTTCCGGTAAGGATGAGAAAAAGTATATTAGTCCTTCGACTTTCTAATTCACTGTTTAAAATACTGAAAACGCAATTTTTTCATCTTGTATATCACGAAAATGGCCATTAACTCGTAAATTATACACTCATTATGCATCCAAGTATTGCAAATTCTACACCCAATTGCTATTGTAAGTTATTGCCAATTATTATTTTCTTACTTAATCTCATAACCGCAGCTCAGTGGTTAAAGCGTTCGCTCCGTAACCGGGAGCTCGTGTCATGGCCGCGTCAAACCTAAGACACAAAAATAGGTAGTGATTGCTCCTTCGCCAAACACTCGGGATTTAGAGGTGAGACTCACGGGTCTTTCGGATATGACCTTAAAAACGGAGGTCCCGTGTCACGGTAGGCGTTGACACGTTAAAGAACCCTCACTGCCGCGGCCCTGAGCGCTAAGCATAGGTCTAATTTGTGGTACTTCACATATAGCTGGTGACGTCTCAATATGAGTAAAAAATTCTTAACGGGACGTAAAACAAACAATCAATCAATCTTAATCCTCTTCGTGTATGTCTACAAGGTCTCTCCACTGGCCACTGTCTTGTGCTATTATCCCTATGATGTTCCAGGTGTGTCCATTCTCCTTCATTTCTGTCTCAACCGTTCTTCTCCATGTCCCTTTCGGTCTGCCAGGTCTTCTCTTTCCTGGTGGTATCCATTTTACTGATCTTCTTGTGATGTTTTATTCCTACATTTTTAAAAGGTGTCCCAGATATCTCCATCTTCTAAGTTTTATTTCCAAATTAATGTTTCCGATCCCTGTTCTTTCTGTTATCTCCTTATTGCTAACCCGATCTTGCCATCTTACTCCTAGTATCCTTCTCAAACATCTTCCCTCAAATCCTCTTAGACTGCTCTCTATCCCTTTGTTGGTCTTCCAAGTTTTAGCTGCATATATTAGCACTGATCTTGCGTTGCTCTTGTACAATCTGATCTTTGTTTTTCGTGATATTTTCATTGATTTCCAGATGTTCCCTAAATTTCTAAATGCTGTAGAAGCTTTGCCTATCCTGATGTTGACCTCCTCCTTCACATCCCCATTGATGTTGACAACACTCCCGAGGTAACAGAATGTGTCTACCTCCTCAAGATCTTCCCCATCCACATTGACTTTGTTGGTGTTCCTGTTGTTCATTCTGATGACCTTGGACGTCCTTTGATTAATTTTCAGTCCGATCTTGCCCCTCTCTTTCTTCATCTTGGTAGTCTTTTCTTGCATGTGATGTTGTGTATGGCTCAGAAGGCTGATATTGTCTGCAAAGTCTGTGTCCTCTAGATAAGATGTAAATGTCCAGTGAATCCCTACTGCTGTTCTGTTACTCTCTTCATCATCCAATCCATACACAACAGAAACAGGAAAGGTGAAATTATGCACCCCTGTCTGACTCCAGATGTTATGGTAAACCAGTCTGATGTTGATCGCTCGTGCCTAACTGTGCATCGAAAACTATCGTACTGTTTTTGATGATGCCTATGATTTGTTTTTGGTATCCCATATACTTCCAATATCTTCCATAACGTGACTCTATGTATATCGTCAAATGCTTTCTCAAAGTCTATGTAGTTTATATACAATGAGGATCTCCATTCTAGACTCTGCTATATGATGTTACGTAGACAGAAGATGTTTTCAGTGCAAGATCTGCTCTTTCTGAAGCCACTCTGCTCATTTCGCAAGATGTTATCCACCTCGTCCTTAATCCACTCAAGTAGAATGCCACACATGACCTTTCCTGGGACAGACAGTAAGGTTATACCTCTCCAATTGTTGCACTGAGTTAGGTTGCCTTTCTTAGGCTACTTAATTTTTTATGCCTTCCTTCCACTGCTCTGGTACCCTTTCTTCGTCCCATATCTTATTGAATAAAAGCATATAGCATCCCTACACTGGTGGTCTCACTTTCTTAATCATTTCTGCTTGAATGTTGTCTGATCCTCCTGCTTTGTTATTCTTCAGCTTTCTTATTGCCTTCCTTATCTCATCCCTTGTAACGTTCGAGGTGTCTTTGTCAAGCTCATGTTGTTGTCCAGTCTCTATATTTGCTGTTACATCCGGCTCTCCTCTGTTTAGGACAGAACTGAAATGTTCTCTCCATCGTTCTGTTTGCTCCTTTTCTGTGTGTAAGATGTTGCCATTTCTATCCTTGATATGTGAGTTACATGTTGACATCTTCCTACATAACTTCTTCGTGATGTTATGTAACGTCTTTAGATCACCTCTACCAGCTGTCAGGGGGCCTCCGTGGCCGAGTACAAGACCTCTCACCTCTGCTCTTCGCGGGTTCGATTCTCGCTCGATATATGTGAGAAAGTTTGCCAGTTTACTTTTGGAAGGTCGGTGGTATCTTCCCGGGTGCATTGTATCTGGGCTCTCCCCTTCACCTACAAAAACTGGACGCCACCAGATAACTGAAAAATTAGTGAGTGTGTCGGAAAAACAACAATCAATCAATCTACCAGCTGTCTCTTTCTTCTGTCTCTGCTTGCTCATCAACATATTTATTTTTATCCTCTTTTTGCACTTGCCTTCACTCTCTTGTCAACTTCCTTGTAATCCCTCTTTTTCTGTTCCAGGTCTACGTCATCTCGACAGTTATGTATTTGTTGTTTCACTTCCTTCCTTTGCTCTACAAGATCCCATGTTCTATCTGATAGTCACTCCTTCCTTTTGTTGTTTCTATAGCCTAATACAGCCTGGCATGTATGTGTATAAGTGTCCCTGATGTTCTCCCATTGTTCTTCAATACTTTCACTACGACTCCCTAACATTTCAAACTTCTGTATCTCCACACTGAATCTTCTCTTTGTCTCCCCACTTTTCAGTTTTCTGATGTCAAACACCTTCCTGTCAGATTTTGTTCTGGTCTTTCTCAGCTTCAGCCTAATCTTTCCAATCACCAGATAATGATCATTGTTTACATCTGGACCTCTCCTCACCTTAACATCCTGCAAATATGTCCTCCATTTCCTGTCAATTATTATGCAAGTTATAAAGCTATTGTTATTGTAAGTTATAATGCTATTGTTATTGTAAGTTATAAACGCTATTGGTATTGTAAGTTATAATGCTATTGTTATTGTAAGTTATAATCCTATCGTTATTGTAAGTTATAATGCTATTGTTATTGTAAGTTATATACTCTATAGTTATTGTAAGTTACACATGCACCCAATCGTTATCAGACGGACGGCTACAACGGCTTTAAAGGCCCTCACTATGTCGGAGCTGCCATGGTTTTTATTGGTGGAGTTGTCTATGGATGGATACAGACGAGACTGTCATGGGTACTGGACCGTAAACAAAGACGGACTAGCAGAGTGCAGATGGTGCTCATCATCTGGACTACATTAGCACTGTTTTCGTGTATCCTTCTCATGCTTGACCATTTTAGGATAAATCTCAAAATGTGCTGTCCTTGCAATATCAATGTTGACCTTGACATTTTATCTTAGTTGGAATATCAAAAATAGTGTATGAATTGCAGAAGTCTAAAGGTTATGGAACAAAAGAGGCAAGTTTTTACTACTTTATAAATGAAACCCTGTAATTATATGACAGCTTCGAAATGTATCTTTTTTGTTAAGTTTTAATGGTTACATATATGTAGCGAAGTTATTTCAGGTTAGTCTAAATTAAAATTATAAATGAAAAACACATTTACTGAAATCAGTTTGTTTGAACATATTTTACGGAATTTTAAATGAACATTTGGAATCGGGCTTAAGTTCTATAACTTAGGACGCCGTCTTTCCATGGTTATGGCGTACTTGTAACCAACTTTTCCACGAGCAGGTCCTGCGAAATACTTAACAAAATACAAAATAGCATACTTATTCATTAACATTATCAAAGAAAATGTACATTTTTTCTTTACCGTTTTCTCTGCCACCTACTATGATTTTATTTCGATACGATTGTCTGTGAATGGAATCAGATAAACCTGCTCCAGGAAAAAGAGGTCCTCCGGAAGAACGCAACCTTTCATTCATGATCTGTTAAAAGTTACCAAGTGGTTTTAAAAATAATTTTTATGAAAGGGGGAAAGCCTAACACACACTTACTCTCATTTTACAGAATGAATTGCGTGACGTGTATCTGGCATCAACGATAACGGAGTGGATCCTGGCATTCAGCATCGCTGGGTTTCCTTTAACCTTCATAAGGGATTTCAAGGCATCGATTCTCAGAAGTCCCAAAATATTAAGACGTGACCAGATAGAACAGGTTGAATATGTGCGTACAAGGTTATTCTAGTTTACTACAATTATCAGTAATAGTATAAATATTGCATGTAACACGTTGTGTCATTACTGATATGGATAAGCAGGCCTGTGGAATCTTCATAATGGTGTTGCTAGTTGTGTCATTACTGATATGGATAAGCAGGCCTGTGGAATCTTCATAATAGTGTTGCTAGTTGTGTCATTACTGATATGGATAAGCAGGCCTGTGGAATCTTCATAATGGTGTTGCTAGTTGTGTCATTACTGATATGGATAAGCAGGCCTGTGGAATCTTCATAATAGTGTTGCTGGTTGTGTCATTACTGATATGGATAAGCAGGCCTGTGGAATCTTCATAATAGTGTAGCTAGTTGTGTCATTACTGATATGGATAAGCAGGCCTGTGGAATCTTCATAATAGTGTTGCTAGTTGTGTCATTACTGATATGGATAAGCAGGCCTGTGGAATCTTCATAATGGTGTTGCTAGTTGTGTCTTCCTTGGACTTGGTAGATCTTTTCACACAAGAGATCATATGTTCTCTTCACAGATCGTTTCTACCTGTTTAATGTGCGGTATTCCAGTCTCTTTCAAATCTTTATCTCCTGTACTCCATGTACTGTTGTCCTATCAAATTTTCTTTTTCAGGTGGTATCCATTTCACAAATTTCTTTACTTTGCTGACATCGACTATTCTCAGTATCTGCCTCAGACTCCGCCTTCTGCGATCTTTTCCAATGATCGTGTCTACAATTCCTGTTTTTAAATTCTCTGATATTCGATTTTATCACTTCAAACTCGACAGTTTATTTTCGTATTCCTTGTAAGAACAATAATCTTTTACAGCCCTGTCTTCCATGATCTTTCTTGTAATTTTCGCATATGTTTTTTCTCTTTACGTTCTTCTCTCTTCCCATCACCATTCCTTTTGTTCGTCTCAGTACCCAGTGACTGTGTAGTCACTCCTATATAGGCATCCTTGCTAATTCCCTACTAATCCTTTATATTCTCTTCTGAATGGCTCCATCGTCGCAATCTCCGGCTGATATGCACGATCCTCTCCATTTTCATTTAGCTCTCTGCATGAACATTTTCTCGTTTCTCGTAAATATGTATGACGTAATTCGGCCGATCGCCGACCTTTCGAGCACAAGATAGTCGGAGATTTAAAGTGTTTATAGAATGTGAACCCTAGTATCCAGTGCATCTGTTTCCTCGATAAGTTTACATCCAGAGTGCTGTACCGGTCGCGGTAGCTCAGTGGTAAGAGCCTTCGCTTCGTAATCGGGAGGTCATGAGTTCGAGCCCCGCTCGTGCCATGGCCGCGTCAAACTTAAGACGTTAATATAGGTGGTGGTTGCTCCTTCGCCAAACGCTCCACATTTAGAAGTAAGAATCACGGGTCTTTCGCATATGGCACCAAACCTAAGACGTAAAATAGGTAGTGATTGTTCCTTCGCCAAATTTTCGGCATTTAGAAGTGAGAATCACGGGTCTTTCGGATATGACCTTAAAAACGGAGTCCCCGTGTCACGGTAGGCGTTGGCACGTTAAAGAACCCTCACTGCTATGGCCCTGAGCGCTAAGCATAGGTCTAAATTCGTGGTACTTCACCCACAGCTGGTGACGTCTCAATATGAATGAAAAATTCTCGACGAGACGTAAAACAAACAAACAAAACGGAGGTCCCGTGTCGCGATAGGCGTTGGCACGTTGTGGAACCCTCAATGCCAAGGCCCTGAGCTCTAAGCATACGTCAGGGGGCCACCGTGGCCGAGTGATTAGAGCATCGGGCTCAAAATCACAAAGCCTCTCACCTCTGTCGGCGCGTGTTCGAATCTCGGCGGCGGCGTTATGTGAGCAAGTTTGCCAGTTTACTTGCGGAAGGTCGGTGGTCTCTTCCCAGGTACATTATATCAGGGTTCTCTCCTCCACCAACAAAAACTGGACGCCACCAGATAATTGAAAAATTGGTGAGTGTGGCGGAAAGCAATAAATAATCAATCAATCTAAGCATAAGTCTAAATTTTATTACTTCACCTACAACTAGTGACGTCTCAGTATGAGTGAAAAATTATCGACGGGACGGAAAACAAACAATCAACAAAACAAAACAAGCATTATAAGTGATTTTCCCACTCCCATTCCTCTGCATAGAACTATCTCGATTATCATCAACTATTTTATATATCACCAAGCATCAAATCTAGTGGAGATCCGGGTTTCTTTTAATTTACGTCAACAGACAATTAGATCGCACAAAGCTTTACTCTGATCCATTCGGAGTTTTGAATAAGTTATTAGAAGAAGCCAAAACTAGTCCATACTTGAATTTTTCAACACCAGAATATAGACAGTATTCTGTGATTATGGACGTTGCCCTTCACGGCCTCTTTAACCATCGCGGGTTATGGATGATAATCCTTCCGAATCATACCGTCATTTCCTTAAACTCAAATTTACTAACAAAGGAAAAGATGCCATCATCAAAAGCAACATTCTTCGTCATAAAAAAAGTTCAGTTTGGTATTACAGCTTATTTCAAGTCTACCCCTTGTATTTCCTACAAATATACTTCCGCAATTGCACCAAAAACATTTTGATTAAAAACAAACTTTACAGTGTCTAGATATAGACCATCTTATACTTCATCCACGTACTTCGTTTTCTTTCAACTATAGTCCAGCTGGACATGTCATTACTGGTGTTGATATAGTTGAAAATGAGGACCTGAAATCACCTTTTCGAAATGGTCGCAAATTCAGAGAACCTCGGTCTTTCAACTGGCGGCAGCCGCCGTAAAATGGCTGAAATATTGCCAAGTCGGCGTAAGACCCCAATCAATCAATCAAACCCCAATCAACCAACCAATCAATCAATTGGCGACGGAACTTCTCTATTATGAATTCTGTCGAAGATTATGCCAGATGATAGGTTAAATATGAAAAAGAAGAACTTGATACCTTTTCAGAATGGTTAAAAAGTACAAGAGGAATGTTAAAATCCCGCTCTAGACACATCAAAACAATCGTGTGTAACATTTATTCTTCTGTGTTTAGTAAACCAGAAGAGAAAAGAATTAGTTAGGCTACATGAGGAATATGTTCTGGTTCCAGCAAAGGTTGTAACAACATCGTCTTTCTTGTAAAGCTTATCATTACAACTGCATTTTAAACAAACTTGGCATTAATGCCACATTTGATAACCCAACTGTCCTTTCAAAAGATTAAATTTTTCAAAATCATGCTTCAGTTTTAAGCACATTTGATATCCCAGTCAATGGGACAGATGAATATAAGTTACCGCATCTGTACTGGATTCCTAAACTTCACAAATATTCTTACAAAAAAAACCCAAACAAACGAGTGGATCCGGTAAATGTTTCACCAAGCCCCTATTTTGCTCCTCATGAAAATATTAACACTTGTGAAGGAGAAACTTTAAACGTATTGTGTCACAACAAATACCAAAATTAGTGTAAATCATATGTGGATTCTAAATTTAAAATAAAACTTTTAAAGAATTTAAAATCACAAAACTTTTCTCAAATCAACAACATCAAAACGTATTACTTTTCAAAACTCTACACACCACTCCTCACGATAAATTAAAGACTAGACTTTTTGACACCATAGACAGTTGCTTTTTCAACAAAATTGAAGAAAGGAAATGTTCATATCTAGTGAACAGTCAACAAAAACTACTTTGTTATACACCGCTCTGATTCTAAGCACAAGTACTCTGAAATCGCTGCTGGAGTTCCTCGTTGACAATATCTTTGTTATACACTACTCTGATTCTAAGCACAAGTACTCTGACATCGCTGCTGGAGTTCCTCGTTGACAATATCTTTGTTATACACCGCTCTGATTCTAAGCACAAGTACTCTGACATCGCTGCTGGAGTTCCTCGTTGACAATGTCTTTGTTATACACTACTCTGATTCTAAGCACAAGTACTCTGACATCGCTGCTGGAGTTCCTCGTTGACAATATCTTTGTTATACACCACTCTGATTCTAAGCACAAGTACTCTGAAATCGCTGCTGGAGTTCCTCGTTGACAATATCTTTGTTATACACCACTCTGATTCTAAGCACAAGTACTCTGACATCGCTGCTGGAGTTCCTCGTTGACAATATCTTTGTTATACACCACTCTGATTCTAAGCACAAGTATTCTGACATCGCTGCTGGAGTTCCTCGTTGACAATATCTTTGTTATACACCGCTCTGATTCTAAGCACAAGTACTCTGACATCGCTGCTGGAGTTCCTCGTTGACAATGTCTTTGTTATACACTACTCTGATTCTAAGCACAAGTACTCTGACATCGCTGCTGGAGTTCCTCGTTGACAATATCTTTGTTATACACCACTCTGATTCTAAGCACAAGTACTCTGAAATCGCTGCTGGAGTTCCTCGTTGACAATATCTTTGTTATACACCACTCTGATTCTAAGCACAAGTACTCTGACATCGCTGCTGGAGTTCCTCGTTGACAATATCTTTGTTATACACCACTCTGATTCTAAGCACAAGTACTCTGACATCGCTGCTGGAGTTCCTCGTTGACAATATCTTTGTTATACACCACTCTGATTCTAAGCACAAGTACTCTGACATCGCTGCTGGAGTTCCTCGTTGACAATATCTTTGTTATACACCACTCTGATTCTAAACACAAGTACTCTGACATCGCTGCTGGAGTTCCTCGTTGACAATATCTTTGTTATACACCACTCTGATTCTAAGCACAAGTACTCTGACATCGCTGCTGGAGTTCCTCGTTGACAATATCTTTGTTATACACCGCTCTGATTCTAAGCACAAGTACTCTGACATCGCTGCTGGAGTTCCTCGTTGACAATATCTTTGTTATACACCACTCTGATTCTAAGCACAAGTACTCTGACATCGCTGCTGGAGTTCCTCGTTGACAATATCTTTGTTATACACCACTCTGATTCTAAGCACAAGTACTCTGAAATCGCTGCTGGAGTTCCTCGTTGACAATATCTTTGTTATACACCACTCTGATTCTAAGCACAAGTACTCTGTCATCGCTGCTGGAGTTCCTCGTTGACAATATCTTTGTTATACACCACTCTGATTCTAAGCACAAGTACTCTGACATCGCTGCTGGAGTTCCTCGTTGACAATATCTTTGTTATACACCGCTCTGATTCTAAGCACAAGTACTCTGAAATCGCTGCTGGAGTTCCTCGTTGACAATATCTTTGTTATACACCACTCTGATTCTAAGCACAAGTACTCTGACATCGCTGCTGGAGTTCCTCGTTGACAATATCTTTGTTATACACCACTCTGATTCTAAGCACAAGTACTCTGACATCGCTGCTGGAGTTCCTCGTTGACAATATCTTTGTTATACACCACTCTGATTCTAAGCACAAGTACTCTGACATCGCTGCTGGAGTTCCTCGTTGACAATATCTTTGTTATACACCACTCTGATTCTAAGCACAAGTACTCTGACATCGCTGCTGGAGTTCCTCGTTGACAATATCTTTGTTATACACCACTCTGATTCTAAACACAAGTACTCTGACATCGCTGCTGGAGTTCCTCGTTGACAATATCTTTGTTATACACCACTCTGATTCTAAGCACAAGTACTCTGACATCGCTGCTGGAGTTCCTCGTTGACAATATCTTTGTTATACACCGCTCTGATTCTAAGCACAAGTACTCTGACATCGCTGCTGGAGTTCCTCGTTGACAATATCTTTGTTATACACCACTCTGATTCTAAGCACAAGTACTCTGACATCGCTGCTGGAGTTCCTCGTTGACAATATCTTTGTTATACACCACTCTGATTCTAAGCACAAGTACTCTGAAATCGCTGCTGGAGTTCCTCGTTGACAATATCTTTGTTATACACCACTCTGATTCTAAGCACAAGTACTCTGTCATCGCTGCTGGAGTTCCTCGTTGACAATATCTTTGTTATACACCACTCTGATTCTAAGCACAAGTACTCTGACATCGCTGCTGGAGTTCCTCGTTGACAATATCTTTGTTATACACCGCTCTGATTCTAAGCACAAGTACTCTGAAATCGCTGCTGGAGTTCCTCGTTGACAATATCTTTGTTATACACCACTCTGATTCTAAGCACAAGTACTCTGACATCGCTGCTGGAGTTCCTCGTTGACAATATCTTTGTTATACACCACTCTGATTCTAAGCACAAGTACTCTGACATCGCTGCTGGAGTTCCTCGTTGACAATATCTTTGTTATACACCGCTCTGATTCTAAGCACAAGTACTCTGACATCGCTGCTGGAGTTCCTCGTTGACAATATCTTTGTTATACACCGCTCTGATTCTAAGCACAAGTACTCTGACATCGCTGCTGGAGTTCCTCGTTGACAATATCTATGAAGTCTTTGATGATCAGGTCTTTCAATACCTGCTTCGTACTTTGATATTTTATTGAAGATATCGAATGGCGAAGTAAACAACGTGTAAATCGTAATCATAAATCCCCAAGACATATACAAGTTCGAGTGTAGGGCAACACGGACCTCCGACAAAGCGAAGGTAGGATCAGGTGCCATGGAGGAGTAAGCATCCTCTGCTGACCGGTCACAACCGCCGTGAGCCCTTAGTCGAAATTAGGTAAACGGGATTATCCGTAGTCAATTTCAAAATTGAGGATTATCTCCCTCATGCATAGTTCTGACCCTTTGATGGACTTGGCTTCACTAGTTGGTATTTTGGGGGGGGGGGGGGGGGGGGGTGGGTTACAGATCCTCCAAGTTCTTATTTCAGATTTCCACCATTTATGACTTGAGCATCACTGAAGTGACATTATTGTTGAAATGCGCATCTGGTGCATCAAAATTGGTACCGTTTATGTTTTATACTACAACCACTGTGTCGATGCATCTGCTGGTGGACTGTTAGTCCCCGAGAGTATTCACCAGCCCAGTTGATAAGTACTTCGGTACTACATGTAGCATGAATTGCGGATAAAAATTTCATACAAAATGAAACAATGTTTATATTCGACCTTACACGTTTTTGACTTCTCCAGAACAAAGGATCCAATTTCAGCTAAACTTTTCATAAACATCAATGGGTCAAGGAGATTCAAAAGTTTTGAAACGAAGGGTCACTCTCATTTGAAAAAATACAAAATACAAATAGAAAATATAGAATACAAATGGAATATACAAAATACAAATGCAATTTATGCAATACAAATGGAAAAGATCGAATATGTTTGACATGCCATATCCTTAAAAAATGTGGATTCAAAATTGTTCAAATAATGACACACGGGAGTAGGGTAGGACCGCAACAGCGGATCAGTTTTAAATAAGGGTATACAGGAAAACACCTTCTTCCCAAGAACAGCAGGGTCTTGGTAAGTGACATTGGTATGCAAGCTTCATTATGTATTCAGATTCAGTGTTATGTGTATTCAAATTGGATGAAGTCTTGAACCTGTTTGACTTGGGCGGAATCATGATATGGGTTCAAAATTATTTTTTTGGAAATAAAAAAGATAAATTTTTTTAACAGGTTTCAATTTTCAGCAAGTACTTGACAAATTATAATAGTCAAATACTCACTAATAATTGAAAAGTTATTATTTTCAGTTTGTAATTAATTTTTTTTTTTTTTTTTTTTTTTTTTTTTTATGAAGCTTCATCTTGATTTCATAAATCAATTCGCACAAAAAGTCACATGGGAGTCAAAAGATTAGACGTACAATAAAAAAAAAAGTGTGTTTTGCATCGTAGATAATTTCGACATCCGACCCATTTTGTAGCTCTGTGGGCATATTCCCTGCGACCATTTCACAATGATCCTTTGAATTCATCTGGGGCACGTTGGAGCCACAAATTTGTAGAAAACGCTAAATCTATATACAACAAGGCTGTCCTTGTCAATCTTATAATTTTGATATGAGTCGTATGATCTCCCATCAATCCTTGAAAATCAAACAACTTTCGAATCGGAGGCCTGTAAATGTAGGCTTTGACTTCTAGATGACTATGGGTTGTTCAGCCCAACAACTATTTAACGACAATTCAAGGCTGAGGATAGCTGGTATGTTAAACAATCAGAATTCAATGTTGATCCAACGTTGATGCGGTCTTTTTAACGTTGATCATGACTATTTTTCAAGATTGAAACAACGTGGAAAATAAAAACCATTTCTTTAACATTTTTTCCCCATCAATTTGATATATTTCTTTTTTCTAAAAAAAAAAAAGTAGTTTGAAATGTTGGAGGGTATACCAGAATTAATCATTTCGTCTTGGATGAGTATATTATTTCAAGTACTATAAATACCTGGTATTTATGGATATTGAGATTAATCCAACATACACGCTCAGGGCAGTTAACTTATACCAGGACTCTTACGTCAAAGGTTACTTCTTTTTAAGCTTTCGAGTTTTTCAACAACTAGGTCAAGCTCCGCCTTCATGGCTGTTCAAAGATATTTTATGTATTCCTTAACGACTACGGCATTATTTCCATTAATTCTAGAATATGGCAACATTTTTAAGATTAATTGGTTGTCACTTTGTATTGGACATTTTCATGTATGGCATAAAGAAGAATGATCAGAAAATAGATGTGTTTAAACTTTGATGCATTTTAAACAGAATCTTGTATACTTCACATGCGCGGATCTAGAGGGGGGGGGGGTTGGATCCCCCCCCTGGAATTTGCAAAGATAATTAAATTACAATATAAATTACAATATAACGATTTATATATCGATTTTGTGAAAAAGTTCGACCCCTTCCCCTGGAAAAAATTTCTGGATCCGCGCCTGCTTCACAATGTATAACTTGCTAAACGCATCAAAATTTTGACCTAACTGCTACTCTCCACCCGACAATGATATGAATAAAACCCAAACCTATCCCGTGCGGGGTGGTTGGGTGTAGTGTAGCAACACTATGAAGGGCCTCTATTCCGAGAGATCGAGTCATTATCATTATTCATCTTCTTTCTGTGTAAATCAAGAAAGTAGACCATAGTCTTTAGTAAACGCTAGTTGTACTATTTATGTTTTTAAAAATATCTATAAATATACATGACTGCATATATAGGTATTTTACATTGCGCAATGATTTGTAATGGAAATATTGTTCGTGACCTAATTTTTGTTTTCATTTTAGGGAATTGATTATGGTCATATAAAAGAGGAAAAAGGTGTCCACTAAACAACTATTATTCTACATTCAACTGGAAAACAGTACACATGATTTGTTAGTTAGTTTCTTAACCGTGTCGGTATTGGGATAGCTAGTCTACAATAATCGTCAGTCTCTCATGACTCCTTTTGGAAGTGCCTCATCGTCAGTCTACACAAAGATCGTCAGTCACATGGATAGCATAAATACATAGAATTTGCAACTGTTTCATATAATTCGTTTGATAATCTACGAAGGCACATAGAAGAATTGGTATACAAGGTAAATGAAAAAATATTTAATGACATTTTTGTCAGCGAAAACTGTTGCTGCAGATATGTTTTGGTGATGGGCGTTAATTCGTGTAGGTCAATGGCTTGATAATGATATCGCAATGAAATGCTATTTTATTTCATTCTCTGGGTCTACCATATCCGCTTTAGAGAAGTGACATCACATGCATGTAGATTATGCCTGTTCCACTTGTCTAAAGATAATATATTTACTAATGCTTCTCATCACGTACGGCGGGTATTTAGTATCGTGTTTGTACATGATATAATGAATCTTAAATTCAATGAAAGTTTAAGTATGAGTTACGCAATTAAATTCAATCACAGTGGCAATTTATATTCAAAACGTAAACACGATTTTATCCATTTATTTTCTAGATGGACACATCACCAGCGCCAAGACACATGATGCCACCTGGCGGGGCTATGGATATTTTATTCTCATTTGACACTACTGGATCAATGTCGCATATACTGGACGAGGTGAAAGGTCGATTAAGTGACATGATTCAGAGGTTGCAGGCCGATATTCCGGGTATCAGGATTGGTGTTATTGCCCACGGAGACTATTGTGACGAAAAGGTCTTCTATCTTGAAAAGCACATCGACTTCACTCAAAATGTGGTGGATCTCTGTAATTTTGTGGGCGAGGTCGACGGAACTGGAGGAGGGGATCAGGACGAGTGTTATGAACTGATTCTCAAAAAAGCAAATGAAATATTCACATGGGCACCAGTATCCAACAAAGTTTTAGTTATGATAGGCGATGCAAATCCACACGAACCAGACTATGATTTGAACGTGGACAAAATCAACTGGAGAGATGAGGTTTATATCCTTGCGAAACAGGTTAGAATCTTGAACGTTTTACTCTTGGTTCTTTCGAGTGTTTTTAAAGTGATTACCTTTGCTTTTCAAGTTGTTCCTATGTCTAACGTGAAAGCCTGTTGGTTGTTTTAGGGAATCAAAATCTATGCTGTACAGGCTATGAATAACGAAGGCGTAGAAGACTTTTACCAATTCATGGCTGAAAAAACCGGTGGCCACTATCTGAAGTTGGAGAATTTTTCCAGCATCTGTGATTTCATCATGGCAATTTGTTACAGAGAAAGGGATGACGATCTATTTCAGGTATTATATAAAAATAGTGTGTATGTATACATATGCAAATATTGTATATATGCCCATGTCTATATCCAAGACCAAAGTTAAAATGTACAAACCTGCATATTTGAAGTCAATACTTTTTATTTTTTAAAAAATGGATTACATGTAACTGATTTAAATTTGTAGCATTATGAAGCAGAAGTCACAGCCCGCCAAGGTACGTCGGGACTACACCAAGACTTAAACAAAATGTTTGCAACTCTCCGTCGTGAAGACTCTTCTGCAAGTAGCACTTCGAATCCAGGATGTTCGACATCAGTTATTCCAGCACCTCATTCGCCATTACCAATTACACCAATGCACAGTGCCGTATCCTCAGTGAGTGGTTCAAGTGTCAAACCTACAGCTGTGTGTGTACCAATAGCAAAACTTGCAAAACAAAGACGAACAATTCCTAAAAAGGTGCGTTTTCTCACTTTGAATAATACTATTAAATTTAAAAATATATTTTTTAAAAAAGTATGCAAGAATATTTTGTATACCTACAAGTTTCCTTTTATATATTTTCAGATATCTACGGTAAAGGCAAAAGCAGATGAGAAAGTCCCAGGAAAGAAAATTGTTACAATCCCACGTGAAAAGGTTCCAGAAACGAAATTTGCACTCAGGAAATTGAAATGGTCACCTTGGAAACTTGCATATAGTCCCGAGAAACCCAAGGTCCGAGATTCGTGGCGCAAAATGTACAATATGAACAACTGTTACAAGAAAACAGAATTATTCCAGAGTTCTCTGAACTTAAAAATATATGAAGTTGCAGTGCAGACCCACCCTAGAAGAAAAATGCATGTCATGTATCAGAAAGTAACATCAGCTGATCTCAGTCACAGGTTATGGGACAGGTTTTTGTTTCAGGGATCAAGGAGACGTTACCTCATTCACAAAAGACAAGTAAACAGCGTGATTAAACAAGACTGTCGTGTGTTTATTCGTAAAGCGGATATCAAAAAGAGACAACTAAAACAGGTTGAGAAATTGAACAAATATAGCTACGCATGGGCGAGGTCCATATCCGGTAAAAAGAGACCGGAGAGAGTGGTCATTAAGGATAAGAAAACACTGTCTGGATTGAACTAGATACTGACGATGAGATTTGTATGCAGTGTTGAGATGTGTCATGTTCTATAGATATCATTGTAGCATTACATATTGTGTATATACTTGCGATTATGAGATTCAAATTTTGTTGATTATGATATTCATGAATAAAATCATACATTTCCCACGAATTGCAAGGTTATATTTCTTTTATTTTAATGCAAACTGCAGTTTTCAGGTTCGTTATATACTGTTTAGCAATTAACTCAAGTTGGTAACAGGGGCCTCCGTGGCCGAGTGGTTAGAGCACCGCGCTCAAAATCACAAGGCCTCTCACCTCAGTCAGCGCGGGTTCGAATCTCGCTTGCGCCGATATACGTGCCAGTTTACTTTCGAAAGTTTACTACCCGGGTACATTGTATCAGGCTTCTCTCCTCCACCAATAAAAACTGGACGCCGCCAGATAACTGAAAAATTGTTGAGTGTGTCGGAAAACAATAATCAATCAATCAATCAATCAAGTTGGTAAAATGAAAAAATTATCTACACTCGATGACAAATTCAACTTGATAAAGTGAAATAAGTTATATACGCAGTGACAAATTCAAAATGAATTGTCTACATCATGACAAATTCTAAGGTAACGTGGATTAAGTTATTTACATAATGATGAACTTGATAACCTGAAATAAATTCAACAAAGTTTACAAAGTAACAAGTTCAACTTTTAATATAATGTGAAATAAACAATCTACAGTAACTTAGTAACTTGACAAATTATCTACACCATGACAACATTCAACTTGTGAACTTTAAATAAATTACCTACACTGTAAGATTGATTGATTGATTATTTCTTGCTTATAGCCGCTTGAGCAATTTTTCAGCTATCCTGCGGCTGACTCTATATAAATGAAAAGGCATGTTATAAAAGCAGTATTTATTTAAAAAGAAATGCAATTTGAAAACATGTTAAAATGTGGTACTAAAATGTCTAGATATCACTGTATAAAAACCATCATCATCTAGTTATAATTTTGTAGAATCAATTTTTTCTTCACAACTTTTGATAAAAACCAGTTTCATGTAGGAATCCTAAAATTTTATTTAAATCAACATTATTAAAAAGATCTTTCATAGACTGCGTATCAAAATAATTATTTCTTATCAGAGCTGTATCTCCACATTCTAATAAAATATGTTTGATTGTTTAAGGACAATGGCAGAAGACACACTCAGGTGGATCTTCCCTTTGTAGAAGAAACGAATGTGTCATCCGCGAATGTCCTATTCTACATTTAGTAATAACTACTTCATCTCGACGTTTAAGAACACCATGTTGTGTTTTACTAACTACAGGATTAATATTGTGTAGCTTGTTATTTACCTTTTCATCTCAATCAGATTGCCACAAATGTTTTACATATTCTCTAATTAAAGTTTTAAGGTCTGTGTAAGGAATTTTAAAATTAGTAATTGGTAATTGTAGTGCTTGTTTTGCAGCACTATCAACTTTAGTGTTTCCACGTATCCCAATATGACTTGGTATCCAACAAAACACTACATTATACCCTCGACGTTTTAGCACCACATATTCTTTCAAAATGTAATAAATATACGGGTGGTCAATTTTACAATTTTTAATTGCTTGAAGACAAGAGAGGGAATCGGAATAAATAACATATTTTTTGTGTTCTGACTGTTTTATAAAATTAATTGCTAATTGAATAGCTTTTGCTTCAGCTGTAAAAATTGAACTGTTATCCGGCAAACGCACGGAAAAGATATCATTTCTATGAACAGCAGCGGAGGCAACTTTATTTTTTTTCTTTTGATCCATCTGTATAAATTTCATTTTGAATTGAAAAATTGTCTTTCAGTTCTTTAAACTTTTGAATAAATTCAAGTGAGTTTGTGTCTGATTTTTTGTCTTTCGATAGATCTAAATTAACAGTAGGTTTTGAAAGTTCCCAAATTGGGATAGGTGGAATTTGCAATTCAGAAATAACATTTAAATCTATTTTAGAGTCTTTAATATATTTTTGGAGTCTCAATCCAAGTGGTTTAATGACTTTGGTCTTTTCGTTATATTTTGTTTCAAATTTAGGGTGGAATACACAGTTATATGACGGGTGTTTGGGATTGGAACGAAGTTTAATGATATACTGAAGACTTAATTTTACACGTCGATTTTTAAGTGAAGGTTCGTTTGCTTCTACATAGATGCTATCTATGGGAGAGGTTGGAAAAGCTCCTAAACAGATACGTATACCTTGGTTATGAATTGCATCTAAGGCTTGGAGATACGATTTTCTAGCAGATCCATAAACTATACATCCATAATCTAACTTGGATCGATTAGAGATCTATAAAGTTGAAGTAAAACATTTTTGTCTGCACCCCAATGAGTATTGCCGACAACCTTTAAAATATCAAGTGCTTTGGAACATTTAGTTTTAAGCATCTGAATATGTGGAATAAAGGATAATTTACTATCAAAAATTACTCCTAAAAATTTTAATTCTTTAACTATTTTGATTGGAGTTCCATTTAATCTGAGTTCTGGATCATTATGGTGTTTACGTTTTTGACAAAAATGAACGCCCGTTGTTTTTGATTTTGAAAATTTAAAACCATTATTGTCTGCCCAGTCTTGAATTTTATTTAAGCAAAGTTGAAGTTGTCTTTCTATACTTGCCATATTTTTTGAACGGTATGAAATACCGAAGTCATCTACAAACAAACAACCTTCGATATCATTTTTAAGTACCTGTGCTAAACTATTAATTTTAATGCTGAATAATGTTACGGATAAAATACTTCCTTGTGGAACACCATTTTCTTGATCACGTAAGTTAGAGTAAGTGGATCCTAAGCGAACTTTAAATTGACGTTCTTTCAAAACGTTTGAGACAAATATTGGTAAATTACCTCTTAATCCCATATTGTGGAGATCTTTTAAAATCCCATACCTCCACGTTGTATCATATGCTTTTTCTAAATCGAAAAATATTGATACAGCATGTTCATTATTGATAAAAGCATTTCGAATAAATGTTTCAAGTTTAACAAGATGGTCTAATGTACTTCTCTGGCCTCTGAAGCCGCATTAAATATCTGCAAGTAGGTGTTTTGACTCCAGAAACCAGACAAGTCTGTCATTAATCATTCTTTCCATGGTTTTACATATACAACTTGTAAGAGCTATTGGGCGATAATTTGATGGATCACTGTGATCTTTCCCCGGTTTTGGAATAGGGATAATGATAGGTTCTTTCCAAGATTTTGGAAAATTGCCCGTTTCCCAAATTTTATTAAATATTGATAGAAGACATTTTAGACTACTTTCCGGAAGATGTTTAATTATTTGATAGTTTTTTTCGTCTGGACCTACAGCAGTATCATGTGATTTTGACAAAGAACATTTTAATTCATCTATGGAGAATGGTGTGTTATAATTTTCTAAATTATCTGAAGAAAAATTTAAAGTTTTCTTTTCTTCTCTATTTTTGACTTCAATAAATTTTGCAGACATATGTTCTGTTGATGAATTTTCTGATATAGAATTTGCAATGGCATTGGATATGTCTGTAACATCAGTAATTATGTCATTATTGACTTTTAAATGAGTGAATTGTTTGCTTGTATTTTTGCTTTTAATCTTTTTAATTGCATTCCAAACTTTATTAATAGGGGTGTGTGAATTTAATTTCGAAACAAAGTCTTTCCATGAATTTTTCCTGCTTGTGTTAAAGGTTCTACGGGCTTTTGCTTTACATTTCCTATAATTATCTAAATTTGTGTTGGACGGGGATACATTAAAACGTTTTTCCGCTTTTTTTCTGTTTTTGATCGCCTCATTACATGCATCATTAAACCATGGTTTTTTTTAATTTTCTTCGGATTTGTCGAGGTTTTTGGAATAGCCTTTTCACTATTCTCTAAAACGATATTTGTAAACTTTAAAATTGGATCATTTTCATTGATTAATGTGTCTTCCTTTATTGTTTCAATACAAAGTTTGTCAAATAGATTCCAGTCTGCTTTATTTAGCTTCCAATTTTGGTTTTGATTATTATTGGAAGGGATTATATCTTCAATTAAAATGGGGAAATGGTCACTGCCACACAAGTCATCGTGGACAGTCCATGAAAGGTCACAAGCTAAAGTAGGATCTGTCAAAGAGATGTCGATAGATGTAGAAGAACCATTTCCAGGATGAAGATAGGTATTGGAACCATCATTTAAAATACATAGATTATTTTGATTTGCAAAATCCTCTAGCTTTTTGCCTTTATCAGTTAACTTATCACTACCCCACAAGGGATTATGACCATTAAAATCTCCCATAATGAGATAAGGAGAAGGAAGTTGATTGATTAAATTGTTTAAGTCTTGTAATTCTAATTTGTATTGTGGGGGAATATAAATTGAACACAGTGTAATGGTTTTATGAAGAGAAACACGAACTGCTGTAGCCTGTAAATTAGTTTTAAGTTTAATTTCACTCTGCAAGATACTGTTTCTTACACATACAGTTGATCCACACTTTGCTCGATCTTCACTTGTGTCATAGTGATTATATAAGGAGTAATGTTTTAAAGTTATATTGTCAGTTTGCTTTAGGTGTGTTTCTTGAAGACAAAAAGCTACTGGATTAAATTTTTGTATAAGAAGTGATATTTCATTAAAATTAATTTTAAAACCGAGACAATTCCATTGAATGATTTTAGATGGAAGCATGATTAATTAATTTTGATCCTTGCTCTGGATCGTGATGGAGAGAGACTGTGGCTTCTGGACTGAGGGGACGAAGTGTCCATCTTCTCGTCCAGAATGCTATATCTGTTATGGACAGATATTGGATCTCTCATCCCTTTTGGGATTCTATCACTTCTTATAACTGATTTAGCTGGTTTTGGTGATGACTCTGAGTCTTTGTTATTCTTTTGTTCTGATTGTTTACTCAATCGTTTTGGAACATTGGACTCTTTTGGTTTTGGAGGAACTTGTGGTTTGGAGGAAGCAGAAGAACTAGAAGTGGATGAAGCAGTAGACGATGTTTCGACAGTTCCATTCGAGTTGTTTTGTTTGGAAGATATTATTACTGGATCCGTTTGGCAAGCAATCTCTTTTGTATTTTTCTTTTTTAAAGCAGCTGCATATGAAACATTTGGATGCTGAGAATTCTCGCATCCGGGTAGCTAAGGTGTTTTTGAACTTTTAATTTCTGAATCTCTTTTTCTTTTAACCACACACTACATTGTTTTGATGAAGATGGGTGCTTTTCCCCGCAGTTGACACATTTTGGTTCTTCTTTGCAACGATCTTCTACGCAATCTTCAGAACCACATCTGAAACAAACATTTTCATTTTTGCATCGATCTGATGAATGGCCAAACTTTTGGCAATTAAAACAACGCAAAGGATTTGGTATAAATGTTTCAACCTTCAAACAGTAATAGCCAATCTTGATTTTGTCAGGGTGATTTGGTGTGTCAAAATCAAGAATGTAGGTGTTAGTTGGAATAAAAGTTCCATTTTTCTTGATTTTAATTCGTTTGGTTTGAAGGACACCTTGAGATTTCAACTCATTTGTAATTTCTGTCTCCTCCAAGTCACACAGTCCACGTCCTTTGTATCGAATGACCCCTTTGCTTCGGTTTAATCTGAAGCTGGGTGTTCCAATGACCTTTATTCCACTAAATTTGATAGCAGATTGTAAAACAATTGATTGTTTTCTGGTCTTACATTCTACTAGCAGAGTTTCATTCTTCAGTTTTTTAACAGACTGGGCTTCTCCAATAATACCTTTCAAAGTTTTGTCGATAACAAATGGAGAAAGTTTCGTCACGGGCTTTTCATTTTCGTCAAGTGTTGATAAAATAATAAATCTTGCCCACTTTTCACATCGTTCATTTTCTGACTCAGAGTCATCATCTTCCACAAGTCTTCCTTTGTTGTTTTTTTGATGTGCCATAATGAAGGAAATTTGGTTCAGCACCATTGCTCCCCGCCCGCCTCGTAGCGCCAACAAGGGCGATGCCGTCCTCTGGGGACATCCCAGCAGAAGACGAACACCAAGAGGATACGTCAGATGGACGTATCCAACCAATTGACCCTAGCCACCGCTTAGACGATATCTATATTAAAGTACATGTAATTTTGAATGTGTAACAAATAGTCTTCTGTACAAGACAAGAAGACAGGAGTTTTCCAATTTATTACTATCATTATTGAACCACAAAGAAAACATTGACACAAAACCAGTAAAAGGTAACGAGTATCTGTATTGAATATGTATAGATAAAGTCCAAGCTAGGCGTGACCAGCCGATTGAACGTGCCGGGCCAAGCACGTCCGCCCGTTTTAATGAAATTAGGGCCAAAGTGGAGTGTTGGTCAATGAGCGTTGTAATCTTAACACCCATCAACCTCAGCCACCAGGATCCCCTCTTCCACCGACACGGGTCACATCCCACGGCAAACAGGACGCCTCTTTTAGTCGCCTTTTACGATCAAGCAGAGGATACTGTGGGCCAGTTCTTATCACCCCGGACCCACACGGGGCTACACCGTAAGAAATCAATTTAGCAACGTCATATAAATTACATACACTGTAACAAGCCAACTTAGTAACATCATATAAATTATCTACACTGTAACAAATCAACTTAGTAACATCATATAAATTACCTACACTGTAACAAATCAACTTAGTAACGTTATAAAAATTGCCTACACAATAACAAAAGTAAAATAAATTACCTACACTGTAACAAATCAACTTAGTAGCATCATAAAAATTACCTACACAATAACAAAAGTAAAATAAATTACCTACATTGTAACAAATCAACTTAGCAACGTCATGTAAATTACCTACACTGTAACAAAAGTAAAATAAATTACCTACACAGTAACAAATCAACTTAGTAACGTGAACTAAATTACCTACACAGTAACAAAATTCAACTTGATAACGGAAAATGAATCATCTGCACAGTCACAGATTCAAGTTGGTAATGTAAAATAAGTTATCTAAAAGGTTCAACTTGCTAACGTAAATGTATTTACACAGTTAACAAAACCGGTTGCGGTACCTCAGTGGTTAGAGCGTTCGCTTCTTGACCGGAAGGCCACGAGTTCGAGCCTCGCTCGTGCTATTGCGGACAAACCTAAGCGGTGAAAATGAGTAGTGATTGCTCTTTCGCCAAACGCTCGGCATGTAAAAGTGAGAATCACATATCTTACAGATATGATCTTTAAAATGGAGGTCCCTTGTAGCGTCAGGAATTGGCACGTCAAAGAGCTCTCTCTGATTCGGCTTTGAGCGCTAAGCATAGTTCTAAATTTGTGGCACTTCACTTACGTCCCTTTCACAATTGGCGTACGAGCAGAAGCAACAAAATATCCATGCGACCGATAAATGTTGATTTGGATCGTAAACTGTTGCCGACATAATCGCATATGAAAAAGTATTCGTTCGAAATTCGCACGATAAAAATGTGCTGTGATAAAATTAAGAAATTCATTTCAAAATTAAGGATTATCTCCCACATGCATAGTTCTGATCCTTTGCCGGATTTGGCTTCACTATTTGCTATTTTTGACTCTTTCAGCTCTTCCAAGTTTGTTCCTATTTCGGATTTCCAACATTTTTGATTTGAGCATCATTGAAGAGACATTTGTCGAAATGCGCACCTGGTGCATCAAAATTGGTACCGTTTATGTTTTATATCTAAAGCGACCGTTGTGCAAACGCTCTAAATCTTGCATCTATATGCAACTGTTGTACAATGAAAGCGAATGTTGTAAGAAAATGCGATAGGATCGCGGGAGTGATCAGATGATCGGACGATTGAACGTGCGCCAATGCGATTTGACGTGCGGCATTCGTGCGACCATGCGTTCCATGGTACGAATGCTTGTGCGAGTCAAAGGGGGTATATATACCGCTCGTTTTCGACGCTCTTCAGTTGACAGAAGATGCCTCCCAAGAAGACTAAAGCAACGGCTCAAAGCTAAGGCCCAAGCGGAGGCCCAAGACCTCCAACAGCAGCCGATTCGTGTTAAACATCCGTCGGAGCCTGCCGACGAGGGGAAAAAACGTCAGATCAGCCAGCTGAGCCTTCAGAGCCTGAGAGGTCCAGTGAGGATGAGGAGGATCCTAGCAAACAGAAATCCTTCGAAATGACTTCAGATCAGGAACAAGAACTGGCAGAGTTCTACCAAGAAAACTCCTGCTTCCATGATAAAAGTCGGAGACACTTTAAAAAATCCAAGGCGATCCCAGTCAATGGAGTGGATGAATATGAGTTACCGTACCTATACTGCATACCCAAACTCCACAAAATTCCTTACAAACAAAGATACATTGCTGGTTCCAATAAATGTTCTACCAACCCCCTATCTTTGCTCCTTCCCGCTCTGATACAGATCCCAGCGGACCATCCTAGACAAGATTCAGAAAAAAGAACAGTGGCCAGAAAAGATGTAACCTTGCAGCCAGGCAGAAGTGGGTGGAAAGAAACTTAAGCTTCCCGAGAAGGCACACCGTGCACAGGCCACAGGGGTCCCTGCTCGGACAAGTACCAGCTGATGAAGAGGATGAGGATAGTCAGTCCTCCTCGCCAGTTACACAGGCACCCACCGGGAAGAAGCAGAGGAAGTAGAAGGACACAGCCATCATCGACCAGCTGGAGAAGACTGACAGGCAGACGGTCAACCTGGCGGCAAAGGTGGACGTATCAATGAGCCACGGCAGCGAAGTGAAGCAGGCCTGAGTAGACTGGATGTTGCAATCCCTCAACCCCATCCCTCGATAGCTCTGACGGGACTTCACGAAAGAGGCGTTAGCCCTAGTCAACGAGTACCAGGACAGGGCGGAGAGTGAGCAGCAGCAGCTCCTGCAACGACTACCCAGACCAGCGACCCCCCAAAATGGTTCTGGCCAGGCCAGCGTCAATGCCTGTACAATGACCACAGGACATCACACAGATACAGCCCCATCCCCAGATGTATCCTGTTAGCTGGACGGCCCAACCGCAGCCGGAGACAACTCAGCAGGAACCTGCCAACTCTTCCCTTGGCAGCCAGTCGTCCTTCAACCTGTCAGACTTGCTCCCTCAGACACCGACAAGAGCCTCCACCAATCAGCAGTCCCAGCAGCAGCCCCAGATTTCAGACGTTTTGACCGCCGCCGCCTGTGCTCTGAATGAATGATGAGTGAAGTCCCAGCAGCAGCAGAAGATTTCAATTAATAGAGAATTTGTATAACGTTCCAAGAATAAAGATAATATAACTAGTCAAAAATAAAGGTAAAATGTAACATTTTTAAATAACGGTAACATATAACTTTTTAATAAAGGATATGCTAGTAGCTTTTTTATGAAATAAACGTATAACCCATTTGAACTGTTCAAGTAAATCAAACATCTATACATGAAGTAATAGACATATATACATGATCATGATCACAGTTTATATCATATTCTGCTGCCACGGCAAGCTCCCAACGTCGCTGTTGTAGTTGTGTTTCAGGTAGGTTTGGATTCTCTTGCCCTCCCGATTTAGCAAGTTGCCGCTGCCAACTGCTTGGAACCACATCTTGCAGGACTCGGTCGTTTCTCCATGCCCGGGGTTCTGGTTGCCAGCTACACCTTCCTGATCCAGGCCGTTGTCTTACAAGCCAGGATAGGGGATTCTCATCAGGTTGTGCAGGCATATGGATACCATGACGATGATCTTGGCCCGGTCTGGATTCTGCTGCATCGTGCCCAACATGCATCTCCAACGGTGTGCAAGGATGCCGAAGGTGTTCTCCACCACACGACGAGCCCTGGACAGACGATATTTAAAGATCCTTTCTTCGTTGGTCACGTTGCGGTTCGAGTAGGGCTTCATCATCCAGGACCTAAGGGGGAATGCCTCGTCTCCTACCAAGAAGTACGGAATGGGTCTGTCATAATGTGGCAGGGAACCTGGATCTGGCAGGCCAAGAGTGTAATTTTCCAGTCCATTTTTTAGTGGGCTATGGTTAAACATCTGGGCATCTGATGAGGAGTCTTGAGTACCAACGTCGACCAAGGCCAGGAGGATGATACTGAAGAACCCCTTGAAGTTGTAGTAGAGGGTACTAAACCAACGTGGGTTTCTTATGGCAGTATAGTTTCCATTCATTGACCCGCATGTGTGGTGGAAATTCCATCTTTCACCATATTTCTGTGCCACTTCTCGCCACTCATCTGGGTTAGTTGGAAAGGCAAACACTTGATCTTCGTATTCCTCCATGATGGCCTGTCACCGCCCCGGGACGAACAATGCTATGGTATTGTGGGCAATACGGAAGGAATACTGGAGGCTCTCGTAGTTGTTGCCTGTCACTATATACATGTACCTAAGGGTGATGGCCAGTTTCAGCCCAGGTTCTAGTGGCCGTCTGTAACGTTCATGTGTCTGGATTCTTGAAGTAATGCGCTGCGGTAGCTCGTAGAAAAAGGCTGGCGGCATTCTCATGAAGTTCACTAAGTCCCTCTGGCATTCTCTATCGCCGTCATCAATGTGTGATACTGGCCAAATAACATGTGCCTCTCAACCATGGCTTCACCCACCAACGTCTTCTTTGTCTTTCATATTTTTGTTGACAATGAATAAATAACGCCAGCACGCCCATATGTCTTTGGTTAAGTTCTTGGAGTTGCGCTCGGAGATTCAGCAAACCCAGCAGACGGTGAGGAGGTATTGGTGCAGCAGCATCCATGGTCAATTGTGGTATGAAACAGAGATGTTATACAGAGTATATATATCAGTGGCAAATCATGGCAAAATGAAGCTGATAAATCGTACAATGATAGTAAAACGTTGAAAGATTACAAGAGACATGTTGAGCAACAGTCTCGTGGTCGCAAAACACACGGATAGACAGCTGCGATTCATCTTACGGCCTTTAAAAATCGTGCATCACTCTTGCAAGTACACAAAAAGTTCGAACTAAAGTTCGTGCGCTGCACTGCGATAATTTGGATTGCATTCGGTCGTGTCTGAATATTGTGTATGTCCTAATACGCATGCAACGAATGCGATACATCGTGCAACGTATGCGAAAGCTCGTGCGAAGCTAAATTTTTCCGATCGCAAAGTGTTGTAAAGTGCTCGTGCGCCAATTGTGAAAGGCGCTTTGCATCTGGTGACGTCTCAATATCAGTGAAAAATTTTAACTTGGTAACGTGAAAAATTATTTACACAGTAACAAATTCAACAAAACGTACTTCGAAAAACAAGAATGCTTGTATATGTAGTATTAAGTTCTTCAAAGCAACCTTAGATACATCATGATCGTCAGTCTACATTTTCGGAAAGGTCTTCTAATCCAAATGAGTTAAGTCCTGTTATTGAAATGAATAGAACAAATATTTCTTTTTTGGATAAAGAAGCATAACTCGCAATCACTTTAAATCGCGGTTTTGGCACGGTCCCTCAAATACTATTCTTATCATTATTATTTATTGATTCACCAGACATGTTGGCATACAAACATGTTACACAATATGAGATATATAATGATAAACATATATATATATATATATATATATATATATATATATATATATATATATATATAAATATTACATGTACATGTGACGTCAAACTTTATGTACGCAACATTAGTATTGCATATAACATTTGTTTAATTATAGCACTTTGCTTTTGCTGCGCAATTCCAAACATTCATGTAAAAATTCACCTAACTTTCTAGCATGGACGACATTAACTGGGTTGCATATTACTTTGCATTAGTTTTCCTTTTTGATATCATCAATTGAATTGTAGATGTTCAGAGGATAAAATTTCTTTCTTATATCTTTATACATGATGCAGTCAATAAAATGCAACTCATCTTCAACAGTAGTTTTACAAAACTGACAAAAAAGACATTATTTTGGAATTCATGGTTTTGAATATCTACCAGTTTCAATTTCTAAAGGGTGGGCATATATTCTTAGTTTTGTTAATTAAGAGCTTACTACATTCGCAATTGGAAATTTCAAATAGTCTTATTAGTTTTTCCTAATTCAACTGTAAAACAATAATTTTCCACGTTTAGAGAATTCGGTGTTTTGTAGTTAAATTAACATTATCAATATAGCAATTCTTCAAGTAGTTGTAAAATGTGTCTTCATTAATATCTAATGATGGAAGATTTAGTTTATTTCTCAAGTTTTTTATTTGTCCCTGCCAATTTTCCTGTGTGCCAATATTATAAAGATTATCATCTTCAAATTTAACAGACATTAGTATTGAATAACATTAATACCATCTTTTAAGTCTTTTGTAAACTTTAAACATAGAGAGAAGAGCTTTAAAACACTTGGGAAATGATCCTAGTTCATATTTGAAGGCTAAATTTGAAGCCTTCTTCTGTACATCCAAAATATTAATTGCTGTATTTTTTCAAAGGGTAGTTGGTGACAACTGTTAATGTTAATATTGAGGTCTGAAATCCAAATTTTGGAACCATATAAAATGATAAAGTTTAAAAAGAGTTTTTACGGATAATTGACCATGAAAGGACAAGGAATGTTTAATTGCATAAAAAGTTTTCTGTGCACGGTCAGCTAGTTCTTCAACTGCTTAGTTAAGTTTACCATTACAAGTGAAAATTATTCTCAAATATTCATATTCGTGTGTGAGATGAAATATTGAGTGATTATAATAAAAACAATGATGAGCTGTGTCTGTTGTCTTATTTGAGAAAATCATTGCATTAGTTTTCCCAAGGTTAACAGTTACTTTTTCCTTTGTGCAATTTTCTGAAAGACAGTCTATCGAGGTTTGAAGGCCGTCTTTTGTGGTTGAAGGAGAATTAAATCATCTGCAAGGAATAATTGACCACTTTAACATTTTAAAGTTCAAGTGGGTTGTATTGAAATTCATTAGTTGTGAGTTGAAATCATCAATGAATATGTTAAAGAGAGTAGGGGAAAGGTCATCACCTTGCATAACCCCTCGCATAGTCACAAATGGTTCACTATATATAGATTCATCTTTGCAGCAATATTTAGTGTTTGACTACATGTGTTTTATAAGATTGCAAGATTTTCCACCTATCCCTTTTTTGTATAGTTTGGTTAACATAGAAATCCTATCGATTGTATCAAAAGCTTTCGTGAAATCAACAAAACATAGAAATCCTATCGATTGTATCAAAAGCTTTCGTGAAATCAACAAAACAAGTATATATATTTTGTTTCTTATGTTTTAAATATTTGTTAATGAGAATTTTTAAAATATCTGTAGTGCGATAATTCCTCCTCAATCCAAATTGATAATTACCAAGTAGGTTGTTTGTTTCTAAATAAGTATTTAGACGGTACTGTTGAAGCCCATTAAAAACTTTATCCATACAGCTAGTGACACTTAATCCTCTATAGTTTGTTGGGTTACGTGGGTCCCCAGATTCATAAATGCACGAGATCTGTACTATATTCCAGTCTTCAGGTATTTCCCTAGAGAGAAGGATTTTATTAGAAAGTTTTGTTATTATAGATAAAAGTATGTTTGAACTACTTTTAATAAATTTATTGAGTAGTAAGTCATGTCATGGTGATTTTTAATATCAAGTTTGACTTCACTATATGTGAAAGGATTATCAAGGGGATTAAGGTTTTGTATTTCAGAGTCAACCACACTTTCATAGTCATCATTGCCCTCAGAGCACAACAAGTTTTTATAGTGGTTCACAAACATATAAAGACTTGGGGAAGAAGAATTTGAGCTTGAGTGTATTTTATTTTTCTCTAAAATTTTCCAAAAATCTTTTGAACTATTCTGATTTAATTTATCGATGTTGTCAGTAATTGTTTCATAAAAATTCACGTTTTGATTTCTTTCTAAGAGTGTTATATTCCCGTATAGCATTTTTGAAAGCAGGCAGTAGATTACAATCCTTTGATTTGTTCTGAATTATCCTTCCAAGTCTTTGGACTTCCCCCCTTAATCATATTATATCATTAGACCTCCATAGTTTTGGTTTGTTTTTCTTATGCCGATTTATTGGTGGTTAAAAAAGAAGGGTTTTAGATGCAGCTGTTAGATATGTGCGAGTTGATTTATTGTTAATTTCATTAATACTGATGTTTTCACTGTTAAGACTGCTTTCAAGTTCTACTAGGCAGTTAGTACTCTCTACATCAACTAGAGCTGTTGATAAACAAGTTTACATTGGTCTGACTAAATCTGCATTCAATCTTTGATTCACATATGAATGGATAGTCAAAAGCACATTTGAACCTAGTATATATAATACTATGATCTGACAGTTCTGTAGGTAGCAAAACACTAAAAATACATCACATTATGTAAAACATGACTTGTAGCCAACATATAGTCTATACAAGTAGAACAATTAAAATTATAAAATGTACAATAACCAAGAGAGTCACCCAGGGATCTTCCATTAAGAATTCTTCCAGTGTCATACATGATGAATAAATCGTAAGAATAGAGTCCAGTATATAAACTGCGCAAGCGTCAGTCACAAATCCTTTCCGAATTCTATGCAGGCGAAAATTCAATATTGGTACAGATTTCCGAAATACAATCCATTCCATCGCCCTTACCCCGACGACTTTAACAGTGATTTGTAAAGTATAAGTATCAAAGTACAAGAATGTTGCGCCGTACCACACGCCAGTCAAAATCACCACCGCCAGACCGACCCAACATCCTGCAATCAGATTCATCACCACTTAGTCCAATAGCCTTGTAATCCAGCATCCCAGGCTCAGTCCCCATCAATCAAGTCAACTTGCAACCTCGGACTCGGCGGTTCAGATAAATGATTCACCGCAACCATCAACTTACAGGGTAATAACAGGGGAAGCAACCAGGACTACTCAGCCATCCCCAAAAATGGAGTCGCTCCCAGTAGCAGGTGAACATCCTCTTAGTTTTATAAGTATCACAGATGAGTTTAGGTTCACTCCACCCAAGTGTAAAAGGGATACCTGGCTATAGACGGTGAAAGATATTGTTAGAATGTTAGTGCTCTAGCACCTTAATGGCAGCTTGCAATGAGTAAGCTCTGGAATGGAATAAGGTCTGCTGGGGTAATAATGTATTGTGAAGCGCTTTGAGCAGCTTATGCTGGAAAAGCGCTATATAAAAACCAATCAATATTATCATTAACTGGGTCGACGCTTTCATGATATTTGCAAGTATGATATCATGATATATCGAATCGACATATGAATGAAAATGATCATTGTTCATAGATAAAACGTCGTCGATATATCTAAATGTCGAAGTGAAGGCCACAGCAAGAGATTTTTTTCTTCTCGTGTAGAAGCGTTTGAATGAATTCTACTTCATAAGAATATAAAAACAGGGCAGCTAACAAAGGAGCTCAATTCGTGTCCACGGGGATTCCAACAGACTGTTAGATTACCCGGTCACCAAAGACTTGTCAATAAGGAACTCTAGCATCTTTATGATATCAACTTCAGAGTACTTGTGCGTGTGCGTGGAGTCAGAGTGGTGTTTAACAAAATAATTTTTGGAATGACCGATCACTAGCTATGAACATGTCCTTTTTCCATATTTTGTTGACGAAGCAACTGTCTATGATGTCAAAAAGTCGTGTAGAGTGTTTAAAATCATGTTTAATGTTGTTAATTTGAGACAAGTTTTGTGATTTCAAATTCATTAAAAGTTCTTTAGAATTTTTAAGAATCCACATTTGATTTACACCACTTCTGGCATATGTAGTGGCACAGTACGTTTGAAGTTTCTCCTTCACAGAAGTTACTATTTTCGTGAGGAGCAGAGATAGGGGCTTGGTAGAACAATTGCTAGATCCAGCAATGTATCTTTGTTTGGTTTTTGTGGAGTTTGGGGATCCAATATAGGTACGGTAACTCAAATTCATCCGCTCCATTGACTGGGATATTAAAAGTATTTAAAACTGATGCATGATTTTGAAGAATTTCATCTTTTGAAAGGGCATTTGGAATATAAGTGCGATTACTAAATGTGGAAGTAATGCCAAGTTCGTTTAGAATTCAGTTGTAATAATGAGCCTTGCAAACAAATACAATGTTGTTGCAAGCTTTATCAGCTGGAACCAAAACATATTCCTCCTGTAACCTTTCTAACTCTTTTATGACTTCTGATTTACTAAAAACAGAAGGATAGATGGTACGCAATTTTGTTTTGACATGTGTAATACGGAATTTTAATATCCCTCTTATACTTCTTATCCATTCTAACAAGGTGTCAAGTTCTACTTTTTAATATAAAATCCAGCAGCCATGTTGACCTACTGGCGAGATCTCGCTAAAACGCCACGTGATAAATGGAATGTGTTGATATCATAAACAAAACGCCGGTTCCCCGATTTTTACGGTCTCATCCGAAGGACCGCTCCATTTAGTCGCCTCTTACGACAAGCAAGAGGTACTGAGGATCTATTCTAACCCGGATCCCCACGGGGCTCCATCAAATAGATCCTTACTAAATATGTGTACGATACGTAGTATCTTTAATCGTTGTGTTAATTATAGTGCATCGGAAGAAATGCTAAGTTAATATCCTTAATTCAAAGTGCATAAATTGCCACAGACCTTGTTTGATTGTAAAATAGGGTAGTTTATCATATTTACCTGCGTCACCAAAGATGACAGCAGGTCTAGTAGCCGCTTCACTCCGTCCGTCCGTCCGTCACGCTTATGAATACATACTACGTATAATCTGTACCTCAAAAAGTATCCAACCAATATTATTCAAACTCTGCACACTGCTTGTATACATACTGAAGATGTGCACCTCGTATTACGAGAAAATTTGACAAATATTGCGATTTTTATTTGAATTAGCCTTCTATTTGTAATTTATGGTATAGACAGAGACTCAAACTTTGCAGTGTTTATACACATATTAAAGATGTGCATGTCCTATTATGGTGAAAGTTGACAATTTTTACTGTGATTTTAAGCATGTATATTTTGTTTGCAAAATATGCTATTAAACTGTTTCTAGAGTGGATATACTTTGTGTGCTCTTATCTGAGATGTCTACATCTGAAGAGATAGACTTAGTGCGCTTTTATCTGAGATGTCTACATATAAAGACGATGCTGAACAACAGGAAGTGTTAGTAGGTATATGACGGTGACGCAGGTCTAGACATGTAATAAATCTTAGCTTGTTAGGATTTGTTATGGCCTATGGTTTTCTGAGTGTAAAATCATAAAGATTTTTTTAAATGTATATTTGACATTTATGATGAATTTCCACATCTATAAGAATTTAAAGGTGGTGGAGTCTAATTATCAATTAACCTGTGCCTCTCAGGGGGGGGGGGGGGGGGTGTTCTCTAGTTTATTCTCATTTTCTCACAGCTTGAGTCTGATGGGATTAATATTGACCGCTTTGTATAAAATTTTTAAATTAACTGTTTCAAATTTGCAATCGACACAATCTTCATAAATGTAAAATGATTTAAAACGACTCTTCTAGAAAGGTTCAGAATGTCCCTATTAATAACTTTTGTTTCGTCCTAAAAATTCTCCAAAATTTTAAACTTTTTTTTTTCTTGTTTTGAAATTTGTCTAACTGACACCTATATATACGTCATCATAATCCTGAAATTTGAAATAAAAAAAAAGAAAAGAAAAGAAAGTTCATGTGAAATTTCCGTGATAGAATGCTTGAAGTGAATTTAACGTGAAGTTTACCATTACAACTAAATTAATCAAGTATACATGCTGTTTACTTTTCAGATACCACTGATTCTTAGAATGTCTGGAATGAGACGTTTATGGGGTACAGTTTGTCTGGAATGTTAAATGAAGTCGCAAATAAAGCAATGTGAAAGGCCACCCCCTACTTAATCTTGTATGTAGTAAAATATAATCAAAGTCCTCCGATTTGAAATTTAATCCTAAGAATATAGAATGTACAAGCATCTATAATGCTAACATGACATTTCGAAAAAGATTTACATAACACACTCGCACAGGAGCAGCACAATATATACATGTAGCACGTAGTACATTTTTTTAAGTACGAGTCATTTCCCCTTGATCAAAAAATACAATTCCAAATTTCTCTATGAAATCAAGTAGAATTTATCGTATTATACAACACCTTACATGTATTCGTTTCAACACACACACACACACACACACACACACACACACACACACACACACACACACATTACAAATTTTCAGAAGGTCCAATATTTTCATAGTCTGGATGAAAAACAGTCTGTCCGTGGCAAGGGGGTGAGTGGGTCTTGATGTTGTGGTCTGTGAGCAAAACAGCATGTCCGGAGAGATTGTTTAGTGCAGAGTTTTAGAAGAAAAACACCCTGATTTTTTGGGGGGGTGGGGTTGGTTGGTGTCATAATCATAATCTGGATGAAAAACACCCTGTCCGTGGGGGAATTTGGCGTCACAATCTGGTTGAAAATCAGTCTGCATGGGGGAGTGCTTGGTGTCGTGGTCTAAAAGTAAAAGACCCTGTTTTTGAGGGTTTTGGTGTCTGGATCTGGTAGGTCATGATCTAGTAGAAAAACAGACCATCCATGGAAGTCTTGGTCTCGTGGTCATTGTTTACAGTAGCTTGCTGGTTTGTTTTTTTTTTTGTGTCGAGGGTTTGAATTCATGAGTATGTCCAGACCAACAACAAACAAAACAAAAACAAACAAACAAACAAACAACAACAAAAAGGAAAAAACACCCACCTCCCCAAAATGTTAAAAAAAACAAAACACAAAAACACAAACAAACAACCCCCCCCCAAAAAAAAACAACAAACAAACAAACAAACAACAACAAAAAGGAAAAAACACCCACCTCCCCAAAATGTAAAAAAAAAACCCAAAACCACAAAAACACAAACAAACAACCCCCCCAACCCCCCAACCCCCAACCCCCCCAAAAAAACAACAACAAACAAACAAACAAAAAAAACAACAAACAAACAAACAAAATTAAAAAAATAATAAAGACACACAGGCTTTATTGGTTACCTGAGTTTTACTTAAAAGTATCTCCTTGTGTTCTTAAAACACAAATACTCCCGAAAGTACCCGTACTGATAAAAGACTTTACAAAATGTGTTACATTAACACTACGGCGGTTGTGACCGGTCAATAGGGGATGTTTACTCCTTCTAGGCATGTGTTCCCACCTCTAACTCTTTATTTCATATTATTATAGGAGTTATGAGATTTAGTGATCAGTCATCCAAAAATTATTTTGTTAAACACCATTCTGACACCACGTCCATGTACTCTGAAGTTGATATTAAAAAGATGCTAGAGTTTCTCATTGACAATAACTTCCTAGATGTGTATATTTTGGACCCTCCTAAGATTCAGAACCTTGTGACAGTCACAAGATTTGTACATCCCTTTCAGCCCTGCTTTAATATTCGTTTAATTTTCGCACATAATTAGCAAATTTAAAGAAGAATTCTTTCAAATGATAAATACATTTAATCACTATGACAATTTTGGCCCCACCCTGGTACCAAAACATCTTCTCGTGGGATCATGATATTCGCAATTTTGGTAAAGGGCTACCCGTTCCTTCTAAATATCCATTTAGTTTTAATTTAGTATCAACAGCATTAGAGAAGATATTCTGTTTTACACATAAATACCACCCTAGATTCAGAACCTCTACTCCGAGGAAAATGAATTTTCAATTTTGGTAGAGGCCTTCCTGTTCCACATGACTATGTATTTAGTTTTAAGTTATGCGAGTGTAGAGATGTTGGTCAATTAATAGCAATTTTCGCCCCTCCCTTTAAACCCCGGGGGTGTAGGAGTCCTACAATCTACAATTCATGTCCTTCTTGTTCCAAAGATGATTCACACCATATTCAAAAAGAATTGGAAGGGTAGTTATCAATTAGTTAAAATGTTCTATTATTAATATACACATTTAAGCACTATGAGCATCTGGACTCCACCATGTTACCAAAACCGATCATGAAATATCATGTAAAGGGCTTCCTACTCATTCTAAATATTTATTTCGTTTCAATTTTGCATCGAAGATGTTATTTTTAACACGAAAACATGCGCTATAAATATGCAAAGTTTGGCTCCGCCCTGGAGTAAAACCTGTAACCTAGGGATCACGAAATTTAATTGGTAGAGGCCTTCCAGCTGTACAAGACTATGCACTTAATGTTTCTTAAAGATGTGCAGTTAAAGAAAAGATTTTCAAAATTGGTCAATTTTTGGCAGTTTTTGGCCCGTCCCTAAGACCCTGAGAGTGCAAGAGTTCTGCAATTTACTATATAAGACCTGTCTCAAAGATGCTTCATACCAAATAAGAAAAGAATTGGAAGGGTTGTTATCAAGAAAAACGGACGCAGTCTGACACGAATAGGTCACTTGTGAGACTCGGTGACCCTAATTAGAAAAACCGAGTAAAAATATAACAAGTTCAACGCGCTTGCTTTTTCAATAATTCAAGAGAGCTGAATTCAGGTACGTACATGATAGTATATCAAACATTTTGAATTTCTCTGGAGTTGGAAATAATATATACCTAATTCTGGACTTATCACATAAGCATCTTACAAATTTACAGAAGAAATCAGTAATGCCCTGATCGAATCACTAGGCCCTGATCGAATCAATAAGCCCTGATCGAATCAATAGGCCCTGATCGAATCACTAGGCCCTGATCGAATCAATAGGACCTGATCGAATCACTAGGCCACGATAAAATTAATAACGCCTTGTTCGTGTTACTCCAATGTGGAGTTAAACTTTCCTAATGCGATTCTCTGCTTTCATATAAATGAAACCACATATTCATATTATAATTTTATTACATGTGTTCAATAAGAATTATTTACCAGTGAAAAAATGTTTCCAGCATGACATATGTTGGTGAGTCCTTTCGCTTGGGATTATCCACACTTGATCTATAATCAGTATACGTTTGTATTTGTTTTTGTTGTTTTTTTTGTTTTTTTTTACAAATCATAATTTGACCTCATGTATATTTCAATGAATGCACAACAACATCAATTTAAGTACTAAAACTATCTTCTTCCTTATAAATTACATGCGGTAGATATACAGTATTTGAAGAATGTAATGAATGATTTCTTTATTCATAAAAATGCTTATAAGGCATAACGGTATCTATAATCACTGGAGAAAACAACGCAAAAATAAGATTTGCACTAGTTCAACTGATCTGAGAAAATCATACAAATATGTACTACTGGTGATAAAATAAATGATAAAATGAACAAATAGACAAAGCAAATCTAATAAATCAGGTGGATTTGAGATAAAAAAACAAACAAACAAACAAACCAGTCTTTTGTCAATGTCATTTAACTTCACAGCATTATTATCATACCTTGATCATGATCACTACATATAATAATTCATCACAACAAATTCAAACGTATGTCTTGACAAAACATTCTGAATTCAACATGCCGGATGTGTTCAGTACAACATCGCAGTACACTATGGGTAACAAAAAGTCACTAAGAAGAAACCTACAATTTCACAGAAAAATTATCTCACAAACCACCGGTATACGTGTCAACTGAAAGACTCCATAAAGCAAAACATTGCTACCAAATAACAATAAGAGCACCACTATCCCTTTTTCACGGAGACGCATGTTTCACCATCGTGTTAGCACCAGCCTGGAGTCCAGACTCCGTTAAAGTGTTCTGGGTCTGCACCTTTTACGTTTCGTTTACTTTGTTGAGTTTTCGCTTTCTTTTTATATCGCTCCAAACGCTTTTTCATTTTCTGAACCATTACAGGTTTGTATCCAGCTAAATTCTTTTTTTCTGAAGGGTCAGCTGCAAAATAATAACAATTACTATATAACAAAAGTGTTCGATGGAATACGTGCCACCAGCAGGTGCTTTATTATAAATGTCATGCCAACCCGACTGACAGACAAATACCAGAAACAGTGGTCCATATGTTACACGTATCTGCCATGCTCATATAAACAATGTATAGGTTTTCATATACATGTTGATTTTAAAACTTACTTCTGATGTTATACAGGAGGTATTTAGGGAAGAGCCATTTCCCCTTGTCGTTTTTCTTTAATGTTTTACACCGCTGCAGTTGTCGGTACCTGTGCCATTTCCTCACCATTTCAAACCCTGGAATCTTAGCAGTCAACCAGCGAACATACCCTGCACATATATATATATATTTCAGAAATACCGTTAAGTCTACTAGAGTACTGAACAATGTGTGCTGATTTTCATTCGACTCTCCTACAGAAAAAGCAAATGCCGAGTGGAACACACAATGGAAACGTCCTTGCTATCATCCTTGAAGAAGATCACGATAAACGAAAGAAAGGATTTTTACCAAGAATTGAGTTGTTTAAATATTTACGTAACGAAGAAATTACATTTTCTGGATAAAAACTCTGGTTTACAACTATGCTAATACCTAACTACTTGTGTTATTAAGTTAAAATCGTATTTGAAAAGAATTTTACAAATCTGTTAAAAATTTCAAATGAAAAGGAATTGTTAATTTTTTTAATTTCTCTAAACGGGTAAGTAATAACACGGTAAGAAAGATATTGGCAGAAAAACGGAAAAGAAAAAGTAATTTCTAAACAATCCATGAAGATTTTAATATTTGAAAAAAGCTAGTAAAATTATACCAAGACATTGAAATAATTATGTAGTATCAAGTGTATACGAGTTTCTTTTTATGACATAAATGCAATCAAACAGATAAAATATGACAGTTTCTAAAGTCTCTGATATAAATCATGTGAAATGTTTTACTTTACACCGCATTCGATGTAAAATTCGACATGGATCAGACATAGAAATGAAAACTGGGCATAGAATCTTCATCGCCATGAAAGAATGAATCCAGCCTGATGGACGAGATAAATATTTCCATTGAATCTTTACACCTTATGGTGACCCCTCCATAACACTTTTCTGATTTTTGTTTTACCGTTGAATACCATAAACCAGACAGTAAATAAGTATCATAATGTCAAGATCAAATATATCACTCAAAATATATCAAATTCGAAAAATTGTTGTACATGGAAACATTTTTGAGAATAAATATCGAATCGATTTAATAAACAGTTAATTGTATAATGTGAAGAAAATATGAAAATGTGTCCCCCCCCCCCCCCCCCACGAAAAATCATATCCTCTTGGAATTTTATGAATAAATCATCATATTCTCCTCGCCATTATGTAAATGTAACACACGTATTGTTGTGTTGAGGTTAATTTATCGCCCCTGTTACACAAACTCATGGTATTCTCCAAATTTAGACTGATTCTAATAAGAAATGGGGTTCTTCATCGTCCCATAATCTGCCGTTTTACTTTAATTCTAATACCGGTAGTTTGTTGTAAAAATAGTGATCGACTATCTATAATAATCGCATCTGACCGGATTTCGATCCCCGATTACGAGTATCTATACATCACCTGATGAGGTTAAGTGACCGCTGGGATTTTAACGCATTTACCACTGACCTCAAACTCGTGAACTGACCATTTAGTTATCACTAACTGAATCGCGTATATTCATACATCCTTCGTCATATCCTCACGCGCATTTGTAAGCTTACGTTTCCATAAAAAGTACCTTGATTACGAAAGGGCAATGACCAACCAACAGAATAGAAGCTACCTGTACATATAATTTGATTTCACGTATATCTTGTTCAACTTTGTGAGAATCTTTAGTCTGTTTTAAAAAAGAAAGGAAACAAGGAAAGTGTATGATAGTGTTTTGTTTTGCGTGTATCATGCAGTAGTATCCAGAGTTTTGACACGTAATGTACAAGTTAATCGATAGCTACATGTAGATACGTTAGTGTTCGTATCAGTAGAAGGCATCTCACTGAAAAAATCGCCATTTTCGACTGATCTATATCATGAAGTGAGGAAACTCGTCGAGATAAATCTATGATTTGACCGTTATAATTTCGGATGAGTCGAGAATTCTGTAGAAAAGGAAAACACCTTCTATTTTACACCTATTTTATAGTTTCTGTGCCTGACATCTGTCCAAATTTCTTTAATGCTCTAAACCCTAAGATTGTGACTGTATATCAAATTGTTTTCATAACAGGTATCTGAAATAGAAAATTGATTCGGTTAACATATTGCATGTTGCATATTTTTGTGCAGAGATTCCACAACTAAATCCTGGGATATTTAGCGAAAACTGTATGAAATGATCAAACAAATAAAGACCTTGTTGAGACAACGGTCATATCCGACCCTAAATGTTAACATTCTCTGCAATTCAACAATTCTCAGTTTGAAATTCTATAAAATGAAAATTTATCCTCCTCATGTGATTCCTTAGTATTTTTGAATACGACAAAAAGAATACCAAAAAAAATTCAACTTTTCAAGCAATTTTTCTACTAGAAATTATCGGCGGCATGCGTCGGACGAACTGTATTAATATATACACCGATATATTCTGAATTTGATCATAATCGACGCAATTGACCCTTACGTTCAGAAGCTTTGAATAATGGCGATTTTTTGCCTTTTGAGAGAGAATGTTTCGCATGTAATATGAGGCTGTATAGAGTTAATTCACCAATCATTTCATCAAGCATTCCAATGCTTAATACTCAGAATAATTTATGCATTATTTTATAATGATAAATACATAAAATACGCTGTTTCACACTATTTTGTCAAAATATAATCAATTTAAACATATTACATGTATTTGATATTTGTCTTTTTACTTTTAAGAAGTTTCTTTAGTGGTAAACGACTTGGTTTGTTTTATGCTATAATCACAGCAATGTCAAAAGTCGGTAGAGTGCTCTCCTCCAATCCACTTTTGAACGGAAACTACAACCTATTATTTCCCGTGTATTATATAAATTTAAACGCCGAATGAACCCTTTCGTTGCCATACCAACTGTAAAATACATATACAAACAGGAATGCAAGATTGATAGCCTGTAAAATTTAGTAACCTGAGAAATGTTCCAGCATACCTTTCGCATTTCGGACCATTTGGTTTAGGGATTCGTATATAAAAACATCTTGGTCGCTGTCCGTTTCGTATTCGTCATAGATTGGACAGAAGCTATTAGTCGCCGCCACGCGGTACCAGTTGTTGTAATTTCCGGGAGAACCAACTATCAGTTTGTAATCACCCATTCTGCAAGAGTTTGCACAATTTCAATTGAAATCAATTCTACACGTCAAAGTATTGATTTTATTAAATCTGTCATAAAACTTTTCGGTCAAAAGGTTTTCCACAGAAGTAAATGTACAAAAGATATACTATGATAAACCAGAAGACTCCAACTTCACACAGAATTACCTTATAGCCGCCGCAGATCGAGAGATGTCAATATCATATATGAACTCGGATCTTCGGGAGGGTTTACCCGATCGAATCATCGGCCATTGATTTAAACCGTCAATTTGTTTTTCTGACCACAAAATCAAAATTCAGATTGAATATCTTACAAAGATAAATTTCATTGAAGCAAGTAATTATCTTGAGGAAATGATTCTTAACTCACCTGTAATGACACTTTAAGTAAATAAAGTTCCAAATATACTTCAGGGATCAATGTAGCGTTCATAGCTTTGCCTACCTAACTTTGGTTTCCCTCCCGCAGCAGCAAGAAGCGTAGGATACCAATCAGTTGCATGAAATAATCTGAAATTGATACATTATATACAGATACAAAACATACAGATATACAAATACAAAACATACAGATACATATAAACAGCGTACAAGTACATAACATGGATATACACAGCATACAGATATACACGTTTGAAACAGATACACAGTATACCAATATACACAACATACAACATGTGTACAGATACACAACGTAAAGATATATCTAAAGTGTGAAACACAGCTTTTATTATTTGTTGATTTATTTGTTTTACGTCACTTCTAGAATTTTTCACTCACTTTGAGACGTCACCAGCTACAGTTACTGTACCCATATATTGTACTCAGAGCCGAACAGTGAAGGTTCGTCATCGTGCCAACGTCTGTCGTGAGACGAGACCTTGGTTTTGAAGGTCTCATCCAAATGACGCACATTTCTCACTTTTATATACCTATTATAATACACGTACAGAGCAATCACTCTCTACTTTTATGCGACCAAAATAGGGCGGGGCTTGAACCCACGACCTCACAGTCTCTGAACTACAGCGTCCGTTCAGATATACAGTGTACAGTTACACCCTGTACAGACACACAATTGATTGTTTATTGTTTTCCGCCACACTCAACAATTTTTCATTTATCTGGTGGCGTCCAGGAGAGAACCCAAATACAATGTACCCGGGAAAAGACCACCGACCTTCCGAGAGTAAACTGGCAAACTTTCTCACATATATCGGCGTAGGCAAGAATCGAACACGCGCCGACTAGAGGTGAGAGACCTTTGATTTTGAGCACAATGCTCTAACCACTCGGCCACGGAGGATATATATATATATATATATATATATATATATATATATATAAACACATACAAACATAGCACACACACACACACTGTACAAACACAGCGTACATATACACAACTACATTAAATATTAGAAATATGCTGGATATAATACTTGCAGCTATGTATTGATTTAAACAAATCACAATTTTGAACTTTGTTACATAATAAGCAGTGAAATTGAGCATACATGCTTTGTATGACAAAAGTTGAATTTGAATAAAGAACTTGGAACAATTAATAAATAATGCTGGTGTCTGTTAACATATACCCTTCGTGAACGTATCTCTTTGTTTTCAGAATATTCTTGCTGAACACGAAGGACACCGCCCTGGTACCGCCCTCCCACAGAGTCGTTTTAGATCCACGTAGAGGAAAGTTGTTCCCCACAATGTGGGCTGCTCCACCGTTCTGCACGACAAGACATGTACATAAAAAAGAGTTATACATACAGAAAAGGTATACATACAAAAAACTACTAGTATACATACAGAAAAGGCAATCGAATCACACTCGGACGCGGATAAAGCGCAAGGATTGCATTAAATCGACGCATTTAGTCATTAGATGCGCGCATGTGGGAAAGGTTAAGAGCCTGTATAATGTGTTCTTTGTAAGATTAATTTTCATAACAGAATCAGTTTGGGTATTACAAGTTTTATTCACTCTAATACAAAAACATATACGTGGAAATTAGTAGTGGTGGAATATCTTAGCCATGTATCTTGTCGAGGTTAAATGGGGTTACAACACATCGTAACATATGTCCGTGACGTCTTGTTTCATTTACGTGCACATAGGAATAGACTCGAACAATCTGTTCAAAATCAGATCCAAGATCCGCTCACGTAGATCACTACACGAGCGATCTTTAATCAGATTGTAAACTCTGATAGCGTCGATCTACATACGGAGTATATTTTTTTTGTTACGGAAATAGCCGAATAGTTATGATTGACAGAAAAAGTAAGAATACAAAAGAGGTATACATACTGATCAAAACAACTATAATTTCATAAATGGTATACTTGTACATATAAGATGAGTCAGGCGATATAATCAAGAATAAAAAAAAACATGCACTGTCCACAGTATTGGGAGTCTCGGTGAATCATAAATTGATTTTTATAAAGTTGTCCTAACCCACGTTGAATATCAACAGTACCTGTACATGTACTAGCATTTCAAAAATATGTTTTCGTTTTTAATAACCTTTATGAAAGCCCTGTAAATCTATATGCGTTGCAGTATTTTTGCTCATACCATCCTCATGTCATTGATATTTATTAGTCCCCGGCATTGTCGAAGGGGACTTATTACTTAACCTATCCTCTACCAATTATCATCTATATGAAAAGTAATATAATAAAATTGTAAGTGTCCCTAAAAATGCTATATCCCCCGTGTCTGAAGAGCTGTGCTACTATTTGGGACTATTCCCTCATTAATATTCATCAATACTCTTAACTAATCAAAATGCGGTTCCAGGAAATCGCGAGGAATGTGACAAAATGTTTTAAGCAAATTTTATACGATGGCCGAAGCAGCATGTAAGCTTGAGAAAAATAATCAATGATAATTATAATTGTTTCGGTATGATAAAACTGTTATAGATTTGGTATCTAAGGAAACGGAGATGGCGGTAGCAAGCAGGAAAGATTGCATAACAAGGGATTACGGTTCTGTATTTTTCTGTAATGTTTGTGACCCGAGAATCCAAAGAAAGCAATTTACAATTACATATACTACATTACTATTTCATGGCTGGGGATTTTAACAAATAAATATTAAGATATGAATATTTAAAGCAGGTATTGCCACAAACTGAATGGAACTTGACATTCAATTCCGAGCACTTTTATAATTTTTTTTAGAGAGTTGTCTTCTTTCTCAATTTTTTTAAATTCGAAAATGCTAACTCTTTTCAAAATATGAATAAATGATAAAGATAAACATTGATTTTATACCATTTTCATTGTAGGCGTGCTATCTGTATTTAGACTGCGCGCATGAATCTTGTAAAGAATAGTTCGTCTATTTTAACAGGTGGGGATTCCGACAAAAGTGAAAGTAGAATAATGAGATAAAGTAAAACAGGCCATATCCGAAAGACCCGTGATTCTCACTTCTAAATGCCGAGCGTTTTGGCGAAGGAGCAATCACTACCTATTTTTCGTCTTAGGTTTGAGCGGGGCTCGAACTCACGACCTCCCGGTTACGATGCAAACGCTCTAACCACTGAGCTACCGTGACCGGTCTTGACCTTGTGGATGAGACCTTAAAATATGAGACCCACTACGGCCCTGAGCGCCATATGGTCTAAATTTGTGGCACTTCACCTACAGTTAGTGACGTCGCGATGTGAGTGAAAATTTTTCTGATGGAACATCTTTGGTCACCCCTGTTTTTCATATCTACCAATAAAGTACATGTACATACAATTTTATTAAAGTTTATATACAAGAGTATAACTTTATCACTTTCATGTAATATAATGACTCTCTTCTCTTTTTATTTATCAGTATTTCTAATAAATATTAGTAGGGCACAAAGTAGATCTACCACAGGGCCAACACATGATCACAACGCACTGAGAAAATTCATGGACCAAATAAAGCAATTTACGAGATTGAATACTGTTAGTTATCTTCACCTTTACGCTAACACAAAGTCGCTAACATAAACACGTTTATAGGGTTTGGTGACTACTTTGATCTGACAAGGGAACTAGTTGACTTACGTCAGTTGTGAAAACCACCAGTAGGTTACCCATAAATTTCTGCTTTTTAAAAGCCGTCATTACAGCACCCACAGCATCGTCCATGGCCGTTACCATACCTAGAAACAGAAGACTCGAGTACATTTTACTGTCAGCTGTATTCAACTGTTTCCCCATTCTAAGTGATAGTTGTTTAACGTTATTATTTGATGGTACGTAAACTTTCAAACTTTTAAAATTAAAGAGCTGAATGAAGAATGATCAATCTCATAAATCCTATAAATAATTCAAAATCAAAAGAAGGGCAAACACAGATCCCTGGACATACCAGAGGTGGGATCCCTAGAAGAAGTGAGTATCCCCTATTGACTAATTACACCCGCCCTGATCACTATATATTGATCAGGTAATCCAAGAATTTAGTAATCAAAATCAGCATGTAAAGCATGGTCTAATAATAGATATGAAACACATCAGACAGTAATCGACCCAATGATAGCTTGCATTTGAAAATTAGGTCATTATAACGACCACAGAATTTAAAAAATGCTGATTTTAAACGAGAGTGTTGAAACCACCGCAACATCAACTTATTTGTCAATAGCCCTCCTCAGTTTAAAAATTGATCATTCACAGAACATGCTCTTACGTCTCGTATCAGTTCAGAGCATAAAAAGCATATGCAGGTCATAAAGGAATATTGCTACACAAGTATGGGAAGTTGACGACGGAGGAGTTATAGTCATCTAGTTTGTCTTTAAGCTGTGTTGCCAGTTTGCTGATAACATCTACACTGTACATTCAATAAAATATCCATATATAAAAAAGATATGGAATACTCTGTGGTGTCTTTTATTTAAAATTCACTGGGATATATCTAATCTACATATATTGTTAATAGATACAACGTCGTCGATATACCTAATTTTCGAGTTGAATGCCCTATAAAGAAATCTTTTCTTTTCATATAGAAGTTTTCTTCTAAATTCTGCGACATAGCAAATAAAAATACAGAAAAAGGTCAGTTAATAATGGAGCACAATATGTACCCATAGGAGACCCGATACAACCAAAGACTATACAAATATTGTCAATGAGAAACTCCACCATCTTTTTGATATCAACTTCAGAGTACTTGTGTGTAGAATCAGACTGATTTAACAAAGTAATATTTTGGATGACTAAGCACAAAATTCTAATATTTCCGAGTTCCCTTTTATTGAAGAAACAATTGTCTACGATGGTCTTTAATCTACTCTATGGAATGACTGTGTAAAATGTTAAAGAGTCGTATGTTTTGATGCTGTTGATTTAAGAGAAGGTTTGTGATTTCATATTTACTTTAAAATAGTGTGTTTTACCAATACGGAGACTTTCCAAGGAATAAAGGAGGGGGGGGGGGATTAAGTTACGTGCGGAAATGTTTCCGGTGGTTTCTTGCTCCTTACATACATGGTTGCACCTAATTCATATCCAAACTGAACATCTCAAAGCAAATGTTTCAAATGTAGACAAATATCAGCTAATCTATGTATATATATTGGTGTTACAGACCAGAGTATATTTTCCTGTCTTTGTTTTTCAAGAGTCTGTATCTCTTCTCATACTTCTTAGGTACCTGGGAATATTAAAAAAACAACTTTGGTATAGATTTAAACTTCAATTAATTCACGGTAGTAAAATGGCTGAAATATTGCCGAAACTGCACAAAACCATAAACAATCTCTATGTAACTCTGGTAAGCGCTCTACATTTGGTATGCTGAAAATGTTTAGCGAATAAAGAAATCGCAATAAAAACAAACAAAAACCAAAAAACCCCAAAAAACCAAAAAAAAACAAAACAACAACAACAACAACAAAAAACCAAAAAAAAAAAAAAAAAAAACACCCGAAAAGATCAAAGAAAAAAATCTTCAAAGGCAGATGATATACATTTATCAATACGTAACATAAAAATCTACCAGTATTATGGGAAAATATATTTAATACCAAATTGATTTACTCAACATTCATGTTTAAAATATTTTTCAAAAACAGAAAAAAGTCCATGTCTTTTTTACTTGACATTTTTGTTAATCTTTTACACATAAGGTCAATTCGCCGGATAGCTGAAAAATTGCTCAGGCGGCTATAAACAAACAAACAAACAAACAAACAAACATAAGGTCAATTGATTTTACATGTAATAACAGAACTATTCCTTCATTTTGATTTAGAATGATTTCGAAAACTGTCTAAAATGAAATATTTATAATGTCATGAAAAAATGGAACCCTCACTGCTAGGAGGTATGTGGACGAAATTCTGCAGCCTGTTTTAGCACCATTAATGCAGCAGCATAGGCAAGGAACTGGGTTAATTTACAACAGGACAATGCGCGCGCACATACAGCAAGATTGCCACAAAACGTTTTTCAAACGAACGCCACTGACGTCCTTTATTGGCCCGCTATGTCCCCAGACTTGAATCCATGCGAGCATTTGTGGAACGAGCTGGGGAGACGTGTGCGCAGCCACCAGCCTCAGAATCAGCAAGAATTAGGGAGAGCCTTGTTGGAGGAATGGCAGAATATTCCTCAGAGGACCATCCGAAATGTTTGTCAATCAATGTCACGTCGTCTTCGCGCCGTTATCACTACTAATAGAGGTCATACCCGGTACTAGTGAAGAAAACCACATTTTTGACGCACCCCTCATTGACATTCATTTCAACAGTAGCCTCTTTGTGAATATAATGATGTTCAAAATCAAAGAATAGTGTTCAGTTCACAGGGTTTATAATATCCCATTACGAATTTGTTTATTAGATATATGAACAAATTTATAATATATGAAATTATCAAGTGCTGCGTTTTTAAAGTCCGTCAGTATATAATCAATCAATCAATCAATCAATCTCTCTCTCTCTCTCTCTCTCTCTCTATATATATATATATAATCTTTTAGATTATTGATTATCTAAATAAATTGTTGTGAACTTACTCTGTTCAGTTTCTATCAATCTAATACTTGTACAGGAGCAAACAGACTGATTTACTCGTAAAAGAGTACACAGATTTACCTGTAAATAGGTATGCACATTGATTTACCAGTACAGGAGTACGTACATCAATTTACCTGTAAAGGGTGTTCACACAATCATTTACCTGTAAAGGAGTTTGCACAATGTTTTACCAGTAAAGGGGTATGTACATTGATTAACCAATGAACGTATAAACATATTAATTTTCCTGTTAAAATTTTGTTAAATTTTGTAAGGGAGTATAATATTGATTTATCTATAAAGGAGTATGATATTGATTTACCTGTAAGAGATTATGATATTGATTTGTCTGTATGAGGATATGATATTGATTTACCTGTAAAGGAGAATTATATTGATTTACCTGTAAGGGAGTTTGATATTGATTTACCGGTAAGGCAGTTTGATTTTGATTTACCTGTAAGGGAGTATGATATTGATTTACCTGTAAATGAGTATGATATTGATTTACCTGTAAAGGAGTATGATATTGATTTACCTGTAAGGGAGTATGATATTGATTTACCTGTAAAGGAGTATGATATTGATTTACCTGTAAGGGAGTATGATATTGATTTACCTGTATAGGAATATGATATTGATTTACCTGTAAAGGAGTATGCACAGACTGGAAAGATAGGTATAAAAACAATGGGTTCTTTTTCCTTTTGTGATCTTTGATAATTTCCACTGCTCGTTTGGCGTACGTTTTCTGCAATATATGAAAAATTATTAGATGCATGCAACATTCAAAAATTTCAACAGTTCCCTCCACTAGATCAACACGATTTACATCATCACAAGGTAGTTCTTTTGCAAAACAGTGGCATACGTGCACGTGAAATACGTGTGATCAGGTTTTTAAGTACAGACATTCCTTCTCATCAGGCACACTGGCAAATATTATCGACGTGATTACGTAATATAGATTTTATTTGATAATGAACCTTAATAAAAAAAAAAAATCCCATATGAATTATTGAAAACATAAGGGTTGTTTGATATAAACTAATAATACTTCATATTTCTTTTATATTTGAGGACTTTTGCAAAATCTATGAAATTCAATCCATCCTTGATAGTTAAACGAGTCGTGGAATGCCGCCCTTGGAAATGAGACTTAACAACTGATTATCTCCCTTTTTTTGATATCACGATCAATGGGCGGTTTCGACAGTTGATTTTCTTCTTACTGTAGAATATTGCTTCTTAGGCGGGTAAAATACGGTGTTGTTAAACCGGAAGTCGTACCCTCCAGCTGAAAAATAAATTCGATATGTAGTACTAATGCACTTCTCGTAAATCTGTCCATATATGTTTGCTGTTGCTGTAATCATTGCTGATTGGAATTACAAAGCATTCAAAACTGCATGAAGAGCTAGGAGAAGTGTGTGGTTTACGACGATACTGACCTGTCGTGTGCTTGTAATAGTCCTGTGCGCCCGTGTAGAACCCCAGGAAGGAATCAAATCCTCGGCGAGTTGGCGTATAACTCTCATTGCAAAATCCTAAGTGCCATCTACAAAATTTTTCCCCCATCAAACTCAGTTTTAGTATATAACTACTTGCAGAAACCTTTTTTTTTTTTTAACTTCCTGGAAATAAAGTGTTAAGTGCATTTTCAGGATCTTGTATTGATTATTTACTAATTATTTTATGGGCAAAAATGACGGTATAGATAGCCTATTAGAGTGAAGCCAAAAAAAAAAAAAAACATTAAAAATATTATATGTTATATACGGCATATACATAATAGTTAGTCTCATTCAACAGGGGCCTCCGTGGCCGAGTAGTTAGAGCATTGCGCTCAAAATCACAAGGCCTCTCACCTCTGGTCGGCGCGGGTTCGATTCTCGCTCGCGCCGATAGATGTGAGAAAGTTTGCCAATTTACTTTCGGAAGGTCGGTGGTCTCTTCCTGGGTACATTGTATCTGGGTTCTCTCCTCCACCAATAAAAACTGGACGCCACCAGATAACTGAGAAATTGTTGAGTGTGGCTGAATACAATAAACAAACAATCAATCAACTAAATCGGACCGGTCGCGGTAGCTCAGTGGTTAGAGCGATCGCTTTGTAACCGGGAGGTCATGAGGTCAAATCCCGCTCTTGTCATGGCCGCTTCAAACCTAAGACGTAAAAATAGGTAGTAGTTGCTCCTTCGCCAAACGTTCGGCATTTAAAAATGAGAATCACGAGTCTTTCGGATATGACCTGAAAAACGGAGGTCCCGTTTCACGGTAGGCGTTGGCACGTTAAAGAAACCTCACGGTTACGGCCCTGACCACTAAGCATAGGTCTAAATTTGTGGTACTTCACCTACAGCTGGTGACGTCTTAATGTGAGTGAAAAAATTCTCGAATAGACGTAAAACAAACAAACAACCAACATCGCATGTACGATATATTTATCATGTCGTGTACGATACAAGTACGACGTATCTGTTACGTCGTACACGTGTAAAATATATTACATTTCATACACACGGCAATTATTTTCTCTTCATTGACCAATACACCTCCTAAATGTAGACCCAACAGGCTATAGAATAAGCTACAACATCTTCACCTTATTGAACCTCATATGAATTTTACACGAGTATTAGTGTTTGCTTCAGATATAGAACACGTGAATAAGGAATTTGAAGTCTTAAAACATACTTTCCAATCATATGTGTCGAGTAACCCAATTTCTGGAGTTTTTCTGGAAGAGTTGGTGTATCTAGGGACATAAATCGCGCTTGTCGGGGAGCTATTGCGGTGCCCTGGAAGAACAGAATGTTGTTAAGATTGATATCATAGAATGTAATAGTGTAACTTTCAATTAATATAAAAGGGCTTACATGTGCGCAGAAATATATTGCCTGACACATTCATTTAAATTCATCCGAGACTTAAAAAGTGCATAAGTCATAATTGAAATAAAAGGATCTATACTATACAAATATTATTATTCAATTCAGTTGTGAAAATGGATCTCTGAATTAGTTAGTTTCCCATGTGGATGGAGTTATGTTTGTTTCTAAGTTTTTAGGTTTTCGATACCATATTGCCTTAAGAATTTCTTTATTGCATGATAACTAATAGTTGTAGAAAGTTAGCGTTAAATGATTTGAGTATGACGTTATATACAACGAAGGAATATGTGGCACGTTTTACATAAAACTTGAACAAAAAAAAAATCTAAAAGAATATTTCCGATTTCAAATCAAACTTACAGATAATCCAACTCTGAAAGGGTAGACGCCGGTCAGAAAACTGTTTCTTGACCTGGAAAATGAATGAACCGTTAAATGATGTCCATCCCGTCCATCCCAAGGCGATACAATGCAGATTATTAAATAAATGATTAATGAGGTTTTCTTTATATTGATTGGAAACATTCACTGAACTTTTTTAACCTTTCAATTAAGAAATGGTATGTAACCGTATGTTTGATTCCGTCTTAATAAATAAACAGTTATAGACAATTTACTTACGGTGTACAAATAGGATGAACATACGAAGAATTTAATATCACCCCTGCTCGAGCCATTTTGTCCAGATTAGGCGTATAAATATCCGGATTGTGCCACCCAACGTCATTCCAGCCTATGTTTGGGGGGAAAAACGTGCATTACATATATATTTCATTGACATTTGTATGCAAACCTTAAAACTCTCCGCCTGATGCTGATATATTTCAACAAATTAGCATCGTAAAATACTGTCTGTGCATGTAGTGCATGTTCTTGATTAATTTAATGCGCCTTTTGTATACGTGCAGATAACATGCAAATGCTTTAACACTTCTTAAGAATAAAAATCAAATAAATGCCTTTTGATTGCTGAATTCTGCACCAGCAAGTTACTTTTTTTATCAATGGGCGTGTAGCTCACACCTGTTGACCTAGATTAAGTTGATAAGCTCTAAACATGCCAATCGTTGCTCAGTTGAATTAAAATCGTAAAATGAGGTCAAAATCTCAGGAGATTACGTCTATTTTTACGTAGGTCATTAGTAAAAAGGGATTTGACCTACAAGTTCGTGTTTACATAGTTACGTCACGGCATGCTTAAAAAGTCATGAATAGTTTGTCGACCTGGTAGACAGTGTCGATGTTCTCAGTTCAAGATATCAATTGATTTTGCTGATGTTGCTAAACAGAATATAGGAAAAACGTGTTTATTTTCAGTTTTTGAAAATATTTTTTTAAAGAAGTAAATTACAAGAGAGAGCAAAAAATATGAAAATAATCGAACATGGCTCATAATAAACGAAATATCTGATGACCTAGATTTATTAGGAAAGATTAAACAAATGCCGAGAAGAAAATATTATTTTAAAAACGAGTTTCAAGGCTGCTTTTTTTATATCAAAGATAATAAGAGGTATATGAAAATCAATACAGGTAGACAGTGATAAATTTGAGAGGATTGCACCCCCCTTCTACCTACGCACCCTTAATTAAACGTTTTAAACAAAAATGGTCTCTTTGCCATTTTGAACTTTCCACCCTTTGTATGGGGGGGGGGGGGGGGGGGAGGGGGGGGGGTGGCATAAACATAACTGTTATTCGATGAATCTATTCAGGTTAATAATATATAGTTTATACCTCGAACATTGGATTTTTCTGGATACCAAATGTACATGTAACAGTTTGATGAATTTCATTCCGTACATTGAAATACAATGGATCTCTGAGGTCTAACTATACGAAATGACAAAATAACAACTGCTACAGACCGAAGTTACGCGTTTATAGTATACAACTGTATACAAATATACATGATTCACTTATCGATAATACCCTTTCATTCGGATGTTATCATATAGGTATGGGGGAGAGCTAAATAAAGTAAAACTACTCATGATTACGGTATAAGTTAGTGACTAAATCTTAAAATGAAATAAATCAAGTTCTCGTGCACTGTAACGGAAATCAAGGATTCCGTGCAGTGATAACGTGGTAGGTTAGGGTCAATAAAATTGTTTGATTTAGTGTTTTCTTCATTGAATTGACATTCAAAACACTGATCAATTAAAGATACCTTACTTATAATCGGATTTGAGGGAGGGGTGTAAAACAGTTATATTTTACTGAATCACATTACAGAGCGTTTTTAAAGAGGTTGTTGGTGATGTACACAAACTACTTCTCTCTCTCTCTCCCTCTATATATATATATATATATATACACACACACACACACACACACATATATATATATATATATGTAAAGTACATGTATATTTACGTACCCAAGTCGTCTGCCACAATGAAAAGTATGTGTGGTCTTTTAGCACCTTCTAAAGCAGGAAATAGAACACACAAAACGATAATACTCCAACGCTGCATTGTATTGTCTTCCACTGTTGGTTTCACTGAAGTTTAAAAAGTCGCTCTGGTAAAACTACACCGGGATCTAATAATAACTTAAAATCGTTTTCTGTCGGTTTTCCATTCTTATTTTGTTAATTTTTTACGTCAACTGAGCTCCACCAATCTCTCGAGGCACCCTGAAAGTCACTCACAAAAACCACACCAGAAATGGCTACAAAAAGAACACGGGAGCACTTCTAAGCCTTAAAAATTTTATCATGCTTATCAAACATAACCCTCGCTGTGCAACGCTGAACCCAGCACTGGTGACTCAAGACAGCTCAAGACCTTTTTTATCGTTACCTTCCTGATCAGGAATTAATGCAGCGGATCAGCCTCGGAAGTGCAAGGAGAAAATCTCACAGATTTTTTTTTTATCTGTCTCTGCAATGTCCTCATGCAGTGAGTGAAATGTTAAATGTCTACAATAAAATGTCATTTGAAAGATGCAACACGCTGTTTGGGTTATTTGACAGGACATGGGAAATAGTTTTCTAAATGTTTCAATGGTTGGACTTTGAACTTTGAAGGAAAATACATATTGTGAGAATTGCAAAAACTGTGACATGTTAACCGCATTTCCTCCTATACTCTTACACACTTAGGAAATATAATTACTTCTATGTGATAAACACCAATGTTTCTTGTACAAGAAGAAACACACACACCAAAAAAAAAAAAAAAAAAAAAAATTGATGATGTTGAATAGGAATATTATTGAAAAAAAATATCCACTACTTGTAAAATTATAATTTCTTTTGCAAGTTAAAAAGGTGGCGATTGAATTTGTGCCTGTAGCGAACGCAGCATGGACTCTAATTGACCAGAGTATTTGGCCGGTATTTCAACGGGTTAGCCGACGATATTGGTGCTAATTGATTGTACGCAGTGATACTTTTTCCTCCTGTCAACGCATATCGCATGACGCAGGACCTTGGGGTCACATTTTGTAAATATGCTACCCTAGATAATCCTTCTCGTTGTGTTGAGTTCTAATAAGTCATCTCAATGCAACAAACATACTTGTGAGGCCTGCTTTATGAGGCTGACATTCTTACGATATTTTTCATATCAGCATGACACAAACAAGAAAAGGTGTGTCAAAACAATATTATGTATCGCGAACTTGCGACAAGTCAGTGACTTATAAACAAGAATTATTTAAACAAGAAGACTTTTAAACAGAAAGCAGGGCCAATGATTTAATGGACGTTGCTTTGCAAGGGAGGTTGGGAAGGGGGGGGGGGGGTCAAAACTCTACCTAAAATCATCTTGCATTTACATTCTAATAGGATTTTGTTATTAAAAAAAAGCTACGATACGGTTCAATGAATTGACAATACACATCACTCACAATGACATAATGCCACACCGAACAATTATATTGAAGACACCATGGCAATCCCATCAATCATCTTGAAGAAAGCATCCATGGCTCTCAATCTACCATGGCTTTTCCCAATTGTTGACCGACAAATAAGGAGGGTTCTATGACACGGATAGTACTTTTCAAAATATAAGGTTTAAATATCTATTGTGCTAATGATATGTGACAAAGCGCAAATTTTGAAGAATTTTCTTGCATACTGCTGGGTATCATCAGTACAATGGACAGAAATAAAATTTCAATATAAACTTCAAATTCTGATCACATTGTCTTTCAACTCTCGTTGTTGAGGACATTTCCATGACGACCCATATTTCGCCAGCATTATGTCGTTCTTTTTCAGTTCAATTTTCCATAGAAAACATATTAATAAAAGATACCCTTTGTGCACGTACACGGCTGGAGAATTAAATTCAACCGACCATAATCTAAGTAGATGTGATTAATTTACAATAATTGACAGTTAAAGTGTTTTGAATAGATTTCAAAACTGTTTTGTTGAATATATTTAATTTTAAACACACGATTGCGAATATAAATTTTTTTTTTGCGAATTCGACAGCAATACACCAATCACATATAACGAATACGAAAGGTAAAAAATAATACTCCAGATATAGCCCCCCTTTTCGTTTACAGGCTTTTAACAGATGAATTGAACTGAGCATATTTTATTGATAAAAAACATCGAAAGGATTAGAATCAAGTTCGGAAACTTAGATAGCCCTCTCCCATTACAACAATCTATAAAATACCGTACATGATGAGTAATCTACAACGGATGCAAAGAAATACAAAACGTGAATATTATTTGTTTACAGAGTGTACAGATAATAGCATTATTAAATTACAGTCAAAAAGTACGTAATTTTATTTTTTTTCAGAAAAACGGCCACATTCGTGTAGAAAAGATTAACTAACTTTGTTAATTCTGCCTTGGTGTATTTTGAAACTGGAAGGTTACCTTTGAAAATTATTCGATATTTTAGAATGTTCAAATTTTGGTTCAAAGTGTTACATAGTGAAAATTGTATTATTAGAAATTGTTATGATGAATTATATTATAATTGTGATAGAATGAAAAATTATAGCAAAAATTGGGCTTATTGTATTAAAGAAAAATTGTTTGAGCTCGGCCTAGGATATATCTGGTGGGAACAAGAGAATGCAGCATGTACTTTTAAAACATTTTTTCCAATTATAAAACAGAGGTTGACTGATATATTTGTTCAAAGTTTAATTGGACAAATTTATTGTTCTCCAAACTGTATTATTTACAAACATGTTATTGATCACTTTTCTTTACAGTATTATCTTTGTAAACCTATACCTAGTGCGTACAAAAGGCATATTGTTAGAATAAGACTATCTTCTCACAATCTTGAAATTGAAACAGGCCGCTATAATAATATACCTAGGGAAAATAGAGTATGTAAATTCTGTAAAAATGACTTAGAGGATGAATACCATTTTGTATTAATTTGTCCCCATTATAAGGAATTTCGTCATAGATATATCAAAAAGTACTATTGGCAAAAACCTTGTGTTTATAAATTTATACAGTTATTAAGTATCCATAATGTACATGAACTTTGTAATTTAGAGAAATATTTACATCTTGCACTTAAGGTGCGAGAAAACCTTCTTGTTTAAAAGTTATTCTCCATAGAAATACTCCTGTATATTATATGTATGTTACACTTCCATACAGTGCCATTTATATGCATATATGTAATATTTAAAAATATGATAAGACGTATGTCTTAAGCAATAAAGAGATCAACAGGAGTTACAGAAACAATATGTAACATCTCGCTCTTTTATGTTTATGTGTGGAAAGAAATCATTGGTTTTAATTTTATTCTATGTTTGATAGTTATTAATTGCTATCGTCCAAACTGGTGATGGATGAAAAAATAATTGTTTAAGAGAAACAAACAGTTAAAAGTTACGTCACGAGATTTTAGACCGAATTGATTCTTGCATGCATTGTATGTCGACGTATCAATTAAAATTCGCCTGTGGGAACAAATTTAAGGAAGCACGAGTTACGTTCCCATTTGTGTTAGTTTTTATAAAGCCGACTTGTTTTGAAAGACAGCAGTAAGAAAACGTCTTTCTGTTGAGCTGGTAGAGTGTCTCCCAGAACATATTTAGCGCCAAAAGCATTCGCGAATATCCAAGATGGCCACTGTTTGACATTTTAAATAAATATAACAAAAATAAATCTAGAATGTGTGCCTTCCATGAAAAAAAAAGTGTTTTTCTTTTCACTCTGACGTGTAAATAGTCTTTATATCCAAGGTAAAGTAAATTACCCGATAACTGATATATATGAATTTTACATGGTTTTTAACCTGAGAGTATATTAGCACTCAAAAGACAATAGAAAACATAAGACATTCCTTATTAGCGCTTTCTTTGTCGGGAATGTCGCCCTTCAGACATCGTCGGTGCCTGTCAGTATTCTCCTCTACGTCCAGAAGCGTCTACCAATTTTTCTTTCAATGAGATTTACCTATGTAATTCACATTAATCAAGACATACGAATCAGTCTATGTACTACATGCTAAAAGCGACAACCACACATACGTTTGCTTTGGCCAATGGCAATTTCGGACACTTTGCCAATTTGAAAATGTCATATTTTTCGTTGAAAAGGGATCAGAAGAAATCTAAAGTAACTGTTATCTCAGGGCTGAATCTTCATTTCCTGTCAAACGACGTGCCTGGAAGTATTTTTTTTTAAGATATCTCAGAAATGTTTGTAAAGATTCATTTCCTTTAATTTGTAATTACAAAGAATTTACACTCAACACTTATAAATAATGGAATCCCAGTGTTATCTCATACCACCAATGCAGATAGTCACATCCCACTTACAACTTTGACAAAAATACACATGCAAAGTTTGCTTGCTAGACAACGCTTTCCACTGTGCACGGGAAAAGGCACATAAAAATTTAGCATTTTCTACTAGATTGCTTAAAAAATGTGTTGTTTTTTATTCTACCCCCCCCCCCCCCAAAAAAAAAACAACAACATTGTTGATGTTACCAATACCTAGTCTATATTTTGCCCTATATTAATGACGTGTTGAAGATCTTCCCCTCGATTTGAATGAATTGTTTTGGAAGAATTTCAAATTGAGAAAACGGTTAATTGTCGTCTCTTTCTTCTACATTCGAACACCCCACCACCATCACCACCAATTCTGACTCATTCTGCTATGGTTTTTCCCAGACAACACTTCATATCATTGCAATACTTCATCTTTTTGGGGAATGTATCTGGAATTAGGAAATTTTGAAAGTATCAAACCTGACATAGCTTCAATCTACCAACATTTTATGATTTTCCCATTGCAATGATTTATTCCACTGCCTGCGAAATGGTAGTAAACCCTAGTATCCAGTGCATCTGTTTCCTCGATAAGTTTATAACCAGATTGCTGTACCGGTCGCGGTAGCTCAGTGGTTAGAGCGTTCGTTTTGTAACTGGGACGTCGTGAGTTCGAGCCCCGCTCGTGCCATGGCCGCGTCAAACCTAAGATGTAAGCATAAGTAGTGACTGCCCCTTTGCCAAACGCTCGGCATTTAGAAGTGAGAATCACTGGTCTTTTGAATATGACCTTAAAAACGGAGATCCCGTGTCACGACAGGCATTGGCACGTTAAAGGACCCTCACTGCTACGGCCCTGAGCGCTAAGCAAAGGTCTAAATGTGTGGCACATAACTTACAGCTGGTGAAGTCTTAATATGAGATAAAATTCTCGACGGGACGTAAAACAAATAATCAATAATTAAGATTGCTATAAGAAATGCAGACTCAGAATCATTTTCTCATCGTATTTGTAACCTTCTGAAATTAAATGCTCTAGCTAGAAAACAGATGTATCATTTCTTACGATGATTATGTTCCTGTTTACATTCAAAGTTATCGATAATGAATTCAACAGAAAACTTATCCCCCCTTTTATTTTACTTATTCTTTGCTTTACGTGTTTGTTACCTTTCTTTACTTATTTTTATAAGGTCACAGGAAAAATTGCTGGTTCTTATTAACTGTTGTCAATATTGATTTTAAACAATCAAGAATCGGACTTGCTTCATACACTGCAAGATAATACTCAACTGCTGAGGAACTTTTTGCATACCCATCACTGATTGTTTAACTTCAAACCTCGGTGTAAAGTTTCTTCACTTCTGAATATAAAATAATTATGTGAAAACATTATTATACACCACTCTTTTTAGGCATGAAACTTTCTTAGTATCTTCCGAATTAATCTCTGTCACATTCAAAATGTTTCCACTTATGCATATGTCAAAGAGCAAGGAATGATAAGAACCCCATGTAGCCTCAACATTTTTACTTAATTTCAAAATACACGTAAAACTATGAAACGTAGTATGACTTGTTTCAGGGTGATATCCTAGTTGAGATATATAAGTGACTAAAGACACACGGCTGTACACACAGTAGCTACAAATCGGTCATTCTGACTACTTTATAATCGCTTAATTATTGTTACATTGTATATGTTCAATTTTTCAGAACAACACTAAACTTACAGTACTTGTTAAAGGCAATAACAAAATCAAAATGACCAAACAATATTTCATTCACTGTTTGTTTTTTTTATATGCATACATTTTGTGACTGTCCATTAACTAAACATCACACTCTGTTAGAATGTAGTACGAACGGATTTTTTAATAATGTGGAATCAATTCAAGAACTTTTTACAAATAGTGACTATCACATTATTACACAATATTTACAAGAATGCGGTTTTTAAAAGAAAAAATTGAATACCTTTATAATACAACTGCTTATATATGCAAAATTATCCATGTATGCACTTTTTAAATGCACACTTTCAACTTTTATGAGACGTTAAAGGATGCCCCGTGTCAAAAATTACAACCCCCCCTTTGCACGCAAAAGATCGTTTTCATGACTTAAGATGAAATATATTCCCTTCCTTTATCTTTTCCACTGTTTTGGACTTTGGGAGAAATCATGGGAATAAAATATTTAAATTGTAATCATTTTACACATAAAATCATAAATCTTGCTTTCATTTTAATCATTTTGGAAAGCGGTTCGTAGCAAGTGTCGTTAAAAACCCTCACTAATGAATATACCCCTCCCCCGGTTCTAAACGTTAGTTTGAAAGTAAATTTAGTTTCATATTAAAATGCTGTTACAATACCTTGTAAATATTTTATTTCCGATATAGCATAAATACAAGCCCAAAAAACGCAAATATTCATTGAAAGACAAGATACATTTATCATATTGTAACATTTAATTTACTGGGTAGGTGTAATACAAAAATTGCAATATTGTGCATTGTACATACAAAAATTACGATATTGTTGTATTTACAATCACCTAGTAAATTCATTTGGAAAAAAAGTGAATAAAATAAAATTAAAACAAAACAAACAACCCCCCCCCCCCCCAAAAAAAAAACTCCCTGCAATATGATACAATGACACAACATTGGTTATTTGGTGAGCAAGTTATAATCTGACTAATCAGACGTGTATATATATTTATTATCTAAAATCCTGGTATTTATTAGTAGACTAAGGAAAAATACATGTATGTACAAAATCCATCATCAATGTTGAGAGTGAGGCCGGTATCTCTCTCTCTCTCTCTCTCTTATCTAATTTGATATTTTTCTGTGATTTATTTTAATACGTGTATAAGAACTATAGACATTGATAACCTCCTGATAAGTAAAACATATACCCAAATAGTGGAAATAACTAGTAACGACGTCAAACAAGTATCCTAGTAATGACTAATGTAGCTTAGTAATAACTAATGTAGCCTAGTAATAACTAATGTAGCCTAGTAATAACTAATGTAGCCTAGTAATAACTAATGTAGCCTAGTAATGACTAATGTAGCCTAGTAATGACTAATGTAGCCTAGTAATGACTAATGTAGCTTAGTAATAACTAATGTAGCTTAGTAATAACTAATGTAGCCTAGTAATGACTAATGTAGCCTAGTAATGACTAATGTAGCCTAATAGTAATAAAATAAGTAAAATGGTATCTATACAGGTATCACGTTCCTTCATAACTCTCTCTGCAATAACAAAATAGGTATCACAAGTGCAAAATCAAAATATAGTGAAAAACTCATGTAAGTAACTGCATATATACTTTTAAAACTTAAACATAAAATTACTCCAATGTTCAAAAAACTATATATGATTAATATCGTTAATCAGAAACCAGTATTGTCAGTCCTCTAGTTCTTTCTATTACTGTTTAGTAAATATGAGTATTTCTCACAGTAAATGTAAGATGCTGGTATACAACTCTTGCACTGTTTGTTTCAGTTACTTTTGAATTCTGACTTTGCTATGAAATACCGTAGAAATATCAATGTCGCGTTGTACCCTTGCTGCAAAAATAAAAAAAAAACATGAATTCAACCTTTATTAACCATGCTCATCCAAACGCTTTAGTTCTTTAAGATTTGTAACTCTAAACTACTAGCAAGTTTTCAGAAAATGCTAGTCATGAATTTAAAACAAAATGTTTTAAAATAAGTGAAATTGACGTGAAACAAAGCTGATGATTCTTACCTGTTCAAGAAACGCAATATCTTCCTTCTCCATCGTGTAATCATGTGTATTGACGTATACTGTATTAATTCCTACTGTCCTGTCTAAATCTTTATCCTAACAAAAAAAAAAAGAAAAAAAAAAAAAAAGGAAAATCAACGCATTGTCCGTAAAAGATTACCTTAGGACTTTTTAGCATAGCAACATCACATCCATTACATTATTCTAACACTTACCTAGGAGAAAACATGAAATAGGGACATGCTATTTTGTGTGCCTTTGACATTTACAATACAAATGCACGAAATCAATGCTGCTTAGTAATCTAAGCAGACCATCCATGAATGTCCCCAAATGGGGATTGAATAAAGGCCCAAAAGTCATAAACCATAACTTTATAACCTCTTTAAAATCGTTCTCGATAAAAATGACCTTTCTTCAAGAACAGAGACATCTACATTTAAATTTTCGTTAATAGAACTTAAACAAAATAGTTTAGTGCTTTGACTGCTACACCGAGAACATAAACATGGGGTTTGTTGGTTTGCGTCCCGCTCGTACTTTGGCTACGTGAAGCCTAAAACATAAATAGGTATTGACTGTTCCTTCGTAACACGCTCAGTATTTAGAAGCGAGTTACCGTTCATTCGAAGGCCCCTTGTCAAGCGAGTCTTTACTATCATCACTGCTACGTTCCTCGATCACCAAGCACAGGTCTAAATTTATGACACTTCACCTACCACTGGTGAATGTAGTGAAGAACTCCCAAAGTGAAATTAACCTTTCGTAATCACACGTTTAGAGAATTGTTCAATGTATGTTGTTTTATGTTTTATCGAGCAAATTTTGTTCAGAGATTGAATACTGTTCGTTACCTTAGCCTATTTGTTCAGTAAGACACGACCCAGCTCTAGGTGCGCTACCTGCGTCCTGAAAGCCACGTGGTGGACTCGGAAAGGCATCATGTCAACACTTCCCGTGACATCGCGATTTTATTTTTCAAAACGGAAATAAACGAAAGATACGCGACTCATTCATAAATTACAGAGAACTGGCTGATTACCCGTAAAACACTCGCTTCTAGTATATGGTCTCAGGGTGGGATTTCACACATCACTTACCAAGTCCACATTGTCTTTGCTAATCCAAAATGTACTAAACATGGCGGACATGAAAGACGAAAAAGAATTAACTTCCAACTTTTCCAATCCACTGATACGTTCCTGGATGTGTACCCCAATTCCCTGAATGAAGTCTACTAGTTCGTTGTAGCTAATCTGGAAAACGAATCTATACGTTATATCCAAATATTTACGTTTACCAATGGTTTGTATATGAAAACAAACCCTTTGATATTTCATTAATTTGATGGATTAACGATAAAGAATAGGAAAAAATCTCAGAGTTCACATTGCAATTTGCAAGTGTGTTGGGATCAAAATCAAAATTGTTTTTTCTGAAAATATATCAAAGTTCACATGTGAAAAAAAAAACCTTACAAGTCCCATGTACCCACCTCTCCATTTCCATCATCATCCAGAATCTCAAATGCCTCCTCCACAGTACACGCATCTCCAAACAATATTCTGAAACTTTCTTCTCGAACAAAGTCCTAAAAATAGATACACTTAATCCCTTGCTCCCATGTCAAATATTTGACATTGTTTTTACCTTTGTAAATTAAATGTCTAAATTTTTGAAATACTCTAATCACTCTTTCTCAATGTTTAAAAAATTACCATGAAGACATGTACTTACACTGACAAAAGCTTGCTCAAACGTTTCCTTAGTAATGGTGGAATTGTCTATGATCATCTTTCTTACGATCTAAAGATTAAAATTACCAATGTGTTTCAAAAGACGCACAAAATCAGTTACAAGGTAATCATTTAGCAGGCAAAGGGGAAACATAGACATGTACCTTCAGAAATTCATCAGCTGCTCGGACAACTCGTCTGTGTTCTCTGGAAGCACGCTCAATAAACCTTCTTCGGTCACCCATCTGTCTGCAAATACGCGAAACATATTCTCATTTAGGATGAGCAGGCTATTACACGACGGTGAAATGAACGTCTCACGTATTTTGAAATGTTAGTTATTGAAATACAACTTAAAATCTTGTCTTATCATAGATTTTGGTTATCTACTTCTCTCCCTTTCATATTTGTTTTTTTTTACTGGTTTGGTTAATTAAAAACACTAACAAGAGGCCCATTGACCACAATGTTCACTTTAGTCACATTAGCCCTGTTCTTCTTGAGAAGCTTTTTAAAAGTTTTTTTGCCCTGTTTATTCCCACGAATAAAACATACCCCACATCATGACTCCACCCTTGCCCCACAGGGTCATGACGTAACCGAATTGGAATCCACAAAACATAGAGATGCATCAATAACAATATTACTAATATGGTCTTACTGTTGTGTTCTGGGGAAGAAGTAGTAAACTTTGAACTATTCTAGCCCCACTCTTAAACCTAGGGTCCATAATTTGGAAAAAACAACAACAAACAAAATGGAGTCCACACAACTTGGCGAATGCCTGCATATTATATGACTTAATGTGGTTATGCGCTAGAAAAAATGTTTTAAAATTCCCTATAAATATTCTCCTGTAAAACTTTGAATTCACGTTTTAGCCCATCGCTAGTTTCAGGGAGGGACGGACAAATCCCACTGCCCATCGCAAGTATATTTCTGGTTAAAGTAACCACTTATCATGTACAAGAATGAATGAATAAAAGAAAAAAAAAGATTTTCTAAAGAAAAAAAGGAAAACAATGCAATCAACTCATGCAAATACGATTTCATTTGACAAAAAGCAAGTGTTGATCATCGATGATGATGACAACAATAATGGAGTTACAGAACCAATGACGTAAAAAAAGGTATGATAAAACACGTTGGAAAAGAACTTGCACGTCAATGTGGGAAGAAGCATGACCGTGGGTGAGTGAAGACAATATAAATAACGTGACGCACAGCAGTTTTTGTCCAGAAATTCCCTACACACACCTTACACAAATCAAAGTACTGAATGTACTAAAACAATGTGACAAACAAAATGCCACAAAATGATAATGTTATATATTTTATTCCGTTTAATTCAGCTAGAGAAGAGCTGAAGCTTTGAAAATGAAAAAAGTAAATCAACAGGATTTAAGGGACTTTTGCCCTTTCTTGATTATCTCCCACTGGAAGGGGATATGACTCTTCATTTGAACAAACTTTAATGACTTAAGGATATCGTTTCAAATGCAAGTATGGTTAAAAATGGCCTATTCGTTCTGCAATTGTGAAACGTTCAGATCACCAAAAAATTAAAAATAAATCAAGAAATAAAAATAAATCAATAACAGAGAAAACAAACAAACAAAAACAAGAACCCCCCCCCCCTCCCCCCCAAAAAAAACCCACCCCAACCCATCTTAAAAAACCACCACCGATATTTCATGTTGCGGATTTTTAAAAACTAGAATTATTTATATTTATCATTACATGCAGTAAAATCAAAAGAATCATACAAGGCTTGTTTGGTAATTGAGACACTTAATGTTTTCACTTTCTACTAGACGTCGTTGGTTGGAAATTAGCTACGGTAAAATTAAAACTTTGCTATTGAGAAGAAGGAACTTAATTTTCCATTATAAAACTATATAGGAATTTCCTTTACGCTATGATGTCATATATAATTATACGGCATCATAATGAAACTCTGATTGATCGATTGAGGTTTTACGCCGAGTTGGCAATATTTCAGCCATTTTACGGCGGTTAAGCAACTGAAATATGGTTGTTTTTGAAACTTGAAGTTTCCCTGACGGCCCCCATGTTCCTACTCTTTTTCGAAAATCACGGAAACGATCTTTTGCGTGCCAAATGGGTTGTAATCCTTGACACGGGACACCCTTTAACGTCCCATCCGACGGATCTTACAGTTAAAAATACGTAAACAGGTAAACATACATATCATTCTGTATATATGAATAGGTTATATTATAAAGTATCAGATTTTTTTTGTAAAAGTCGCATTCTTGTAAATATTTTAAAATAAGATAATAGTCAATATTTGTAAAAAGTTCATGCATTGATTGTACATTATTAAAAAGTCTATTTCGTGTGGGCGTAAAATCACTACATTCCAGAAGAATGTGTTGTATAGATAATGGACAGTCACAAGAGGTACATTGAGGATGGAGTTCTGTTTAATAAATAAGAATGTGTCAAATTTGAATGTCCAATGCGTGTTCTTGAAATGATAACTTCGTCCTTTGTTTTGAATAGAATAAAGTTTACTTCTGTCACAGAAATCCCAATATATTTGCCAAAGTCATTTACATATAGTTTTATGATGTATTTTAAATCTGTGTAAGGAATTTTAAAATATGCAATATCATTTTGTAGTGCATTCGTTGCCTCTTTGTTGTTACCATGGATACCAATGACTAGAAATCCTGCAGAACTCAACTATTGAAAATTCAGTATGTCTATGTCCAAAGAACAATGTATTGTACAAGTGTTGAAGTTATATTTTGAATGTAATTCACCAATAACAGCAACAATGTTGCTGCAAAGAAGGTATCCAAATCAAGAAAAACTTCAGAAAAAACTGATTCAGCTTTTTTGAGAAGTGAAAAAAAAAACTTCAGTCATTTGAGCTGCAATGATACAGAATTTCAGTGATGGCATGAAACTTGTCTTGTCACAAAGAGGACGAAATTTAGAACATGTGATGTAAAACAAATAAAATTTTAATATGGCTCAATTTAAAGAATTGTGACAGAAAAACTATAAATGTTTGAATAAAAAAAATTGTTAAACTCATATTTTCTAAATTTGTTCAAACCATCTGAATTAATTAATCTTATATATTTTTATACCAATTTGTAAGGGGACAGATATAATGAAACACCCTGTATATCGCGAGAGTTATAAAACTTGTGACTCCTTTCCACTTTGTACATTTACGTTTTATTTTATCTCTTCAGTCTCCCTCCCCAAAATTCCCCGAATAGTTTTGACAATCGAGACAAGATGCATACAGAGGGCGATGTCAGCCACGTACCTCTACATAACATACATCTGTTGGGGTGATTCCTAAATAAAGTTAAGAATTTTACACCAGAAGAATTAAATTCCTTTACTCCTTGGTGATGGAAAACAACGTCACCATAATTGGAATTCTCCACCTATCTGATGTATATGTTGTTTGTTTGTTGCTTTTCGCCACACTTAACAATTTTTCAGTTATCTGGTGGTGTCCAGTTTTTGTTGGTGGAGGAGAGAGCCCCGACACAATGTACCTGGGAAGAGACCACCGACCTTCCGAAAGTAAACTGGCAAACTTTCTCACATATATCGCCGCGCCGACTAGAGGTGAGAGGCCTTGTGATTTTGAGCCCGGTGCTCTAACCACTCGGCCAACGGAGGCCCCCTATCTGATATATATATATATATATATATATATATATATATATATATATATATATATATACATATATATATATATATATAATTTCTAATGCACATAAATATGTACGGTTTACTTACATAGTATGGTTTTATGATTGTTTTTGTTTTTCCGATGAAAACATATGAAAGTCTCAATAATTTCCGAACAAGCCTGGTACAACTCACTATACCTGGCAAGTTTCGTGTTTGGAAGCTCACAATCATGGACTCGCAATCTTTTCTCCAGTTCAAACTTCATGTGGTCACTGCTGCTTTCTGCATACTTTGAAAATAATTGCAATAGTTATTAATTTTGCTCACCGCTTGAATACATATATAAATGTAATCTCCCCTTCGACGTAATTACTAGTTTTCCCCAGCATCTAATGTAACGTGATGGTAAGTATTTAATATCCTTTTGAATAAAAATCCTGACGCAATAAGCTAATTTTGTTTAACCCCAAATGTCATATACCCATTCCTTGTCTTGTTCCATTACATATATGGCATCTTGATAATTTTTAAATATGCTAATCATAAGGCACAGGTGGGGCGTCCCCCAAATGTTTTTCCCAAAATATCATATAGTAAACTTCACATTTAATGTAATGTATAATTATTTTTAAGCAGAAAGTTCATTTAATTCAATGAGACTCAGAGTCAGTCAGTGTGAATGTCCTTTAGCTTAAATAAAAATATTATGAAAGGCACTTAATGCCTTTAACATTTCTGATGGCATCATCCAAAAGGTCGTAACCATGACGTAATGGTTCGGTTCTCGTTCCCAGTTCCGCATCTGGCGTCAAAACTATGATATGTAGTGTCTGTTCCTTTGCCAAGTGCCGGCACAAGGAGTGGAAGTCAAGAATATTTCGGATATGACCTTAAGTTGTGTCGCGAAAGGCGTTAGCACAGTAAAGTACCCTCACTGTTCAAATGTCGTTTAAAGTCCTTTACCGGTATTTGTTGACGACTCATACTAGTGAAAAAATCTCGCAAGGGACGACTAATCAAAAGGTATCTAATATGTGTGACCTTGACTAACTTTCAAGGTCTAATAATTCATTAGATAGCTTGTTCGTAGAAAATTCGTCTTGATACAAAAATGTCTATGTCCAACTGTCCTAATATCAGTTCAACGTTTGTATATATTTAAAATCATCACAGTTTTTATGGTAAAGGTAAACCTAACAATGTGTGAAGTACTATTCATTACTGACGTAACACCCCTAATGTGACGTAGGTCATGACGTGTAACAACTTTTTCAAAGCTTGTAAAGGTTCAGACTGTCAAGATCAACCTTCCGCACAGTTTTAACTTTGATTATATTTCACAATGTATGCCCAGACGGACGAAAGAAAGGCATTTTTCGAAAAAGTGCACGATGAAGCAAGGAATGCAGGAAAAAGGGATGTGGAGCACTAAGTTTTCTTGTTAGACTCAAAGGATAAAGTTTTAAGAAATATCCTCTTCCAACAAGCATACCTAATATCTCAACTGCGAATACTCGAAAAGATTCTGTTTCCTCAGAGCTTTATCCAAATGATGCTCCTTCTGACCTTTTTCCGATTCAGATCTATGGTGATGGGAATTGTTTATTCAGAACTCTCTCTTTTTTGTGTTTGGACATGAGGACAATTTTATGGAAATGAGGATATGAATTATGTTTGAACTTGTTTCAAACCTGAAGCGCTACACGAATGAAAACACTTTTGTGATCATGTCCACAAACAAAAGTTCACTTCAATGTCTTTGAAAGTTCCCTGTCAAAAGAGTGTTTAATTACTGGTGATTTGATTGCTTTGTTACAAAAGGAAACAATAAAAACAACCCAGAACGGTTATTATTTGAGCCTTTTACATATGTTCGTAGCTTCTAGCGTTTTGCAGAAACCAATCATGTCGATTTTCCTTGAGGCACATAATAGTCAATTTTGACTGGGTGCCTCTACCGATAAGAAGAAGAAAGTGCAAAACCCTGGTGTAAACAGACAAGATCATAATCAGCTTATTCTTCCTCTTGACCATGCTGATGTTAAAGAATATCAGGATGCTATCCACATCATGTGGACTTAAACAATTGCTACAAAAATAGATGATTGGACACCTTATCATTTTGTTGCCTGCATTCATAAGCACGAGGAACCTCTTTCAAAGCGTTCGAGGTTATCCTTTCAGGATTCTGAACCTCATCGTTCATTTGAACCTAAACAATCACAAGATAGTTCTTCCCCACTCTTGGGATCTAACACAAATGAGGAGTCTATTGAAACAGGTAAATTGGGGGAAACTGCAAACAAAGAAATAGACATGTTGCTTCCTTTATTGATTCTTCTTCTTCAGAAAATGATATCTCAGAAATACCAGTTCAAAAGGCCCAGGTTGTACATGAGAAATGGCATACACCAGAGATCGGTAGTACCCCAAATCAGCCAAGGAATATTTTCTTTCCAGTAAAAAAGTTTGGTAAAAAGATGAGATCTTTCAATGACTCCTGGTTTGATCGGTGGTCTTGGTTACATTATGTAGAAATCGAAGATGTATTCCGTTTTCCTTGCATAAAATCATTTCAGATGAAGACTTTCAGTTGTCACAAGAAAGAAAACGCTTTCATATCAAGTGGTTTTAAAAACTGAAAAAAAACAACCACAAAATTTGCCACACACGAGAAAAAGAGAGTTTACGATAAAGGAGGAGGTTACAGATATTGGAGAGTGCCTTTCAAAGACGCACGAAGTCGAGAAGAAGTCTAACAGAGAGAATTTTCTTAAAATCGCACACATTTTGAAGTTTCATGCTCGACAAGGAATTGCTCTTCGGGGTGACAAAGACGAGAAAAACTCCAACTTTAATCAACTTCTCATGACAGAGGCTAAACGCGATCCACAGATTTAGAAATAGCTACAACGCAAGACAAATAAGTATGTTGCTCCAGATATACAAAATGAAATTCTGCAGGTGATGGTGTTTCAGGTTTTGCGGCAAATTGTTGCTTTCATTAAATCGTCTGAATTCATTTCAATAATGGCAGAAGAAAGACGAGATATTTCCAACAAAGAGCAACTTGTTTTATGCATTCGATGGGTTGATCAAAATTTTACCGCTCATGAAGATTTATTAGGGATGTACTGTTTTTCTGACATTGGGGCTAATTCAATAATCCTAGCAATTAAAGATGCCCTTTTGAGGTTTGACCTGCCTATCAAGAAAGTACGAGGCAAGTGTTATAACATGGCTGCTTCAAAGACAGGTGTTGCAACACAAATTCAACCACTTGAACCCAGAGCCCTTTACATACACTGTTATGGTCATGCTCTTAACCTAGCTTGCAGTGATTCTATTAAGGGATGTAAGTTGCTTTAGAGACACCCTGGACATTGCAAAGGGTATAACAAAGTTGATTAAAGAATCTTCAAGAAGGAAGATGATTTTCAATACATTAAAAAAATACCCAAAATCTAGAAAAAACGTCAGCGGAAATAAGGGTTTTGTTTCCACAAGATGGACAATAAAAGCCAAACGTTAGTGCCAATGTGCCGCAACACATTCAATCAATAAGTACGTACTAGATAGAAACCCAGTGTTTTCACAGTTACGTACTAGATAGAAACCAAGTGTTTTGTTGAACGAGGCTGGATCTGTCTTAAATCGGTTTTCATCCCTCATCAGAATAGGGACATCATCCAAGGGATGCAGCTTCTCAATAAAACTATCACCTTTGTTCATTGATAACCACCATCCTGTAATTATGAAAGGCAACACTATCAATAGATATTCATATCTAATAAGGAATAGATCTAAATAGACAAGTGCATACAATGAATATGTTACTCGGTTTTATCACCATTTGGTGCAGTTTGCTCTTATCAACTATGATACAGTTTATAAAAAACACAATATGCACCGTGATATATCATAAAACATTGTTAAATCAATTTAATCTATCATTTGATGAGTACGGTTTTCATAAACGTTTATAAGATTGATTTTAAATGCTTTATGGAGCAAGTTTGTTTTTTCTTAAATATGAAATAAGTTAATCAGTAATTGAAATTACGTGTTACAAGCAAGATCAAATTACTCAAAGATAAACGTCTATTACACATTCAAACCATCATATTGTGAATGTGGATAATTTCAAAAATGTATTCTGAAAGACTCTAGAAAATAACTCCTTATGAATACTGTTTAATAACAGTTTTTGATGCAGTGTGTAATTAAAAACGATAGTGGATTTTACCAATTTGATACACAAGAGTGCAAAATGTCATCCGTCAGTAAGCCGCCCGCGTGGCGCAGTGGTTAGAGCGTCGGGCTCAAAGATCTGATGATCCTTGAGTCGGGGGTTCGAATCCCACTGTGGGACGTGGGTGCCGGTCTTTCGGATGAGACCGTATAAACCGAGGTCCCGTGTCGCAGTAGGTGTGGCACGATAAAGATCCCTCCCTGCTCAAAGGCCCTGAGTGCCGATTATAGGCCTAAATTTGCAGCCCTGTCACCGGTAATGGTGACAGCCGCCGGATAGCTGAAAAATTGCTCAGGCGGCTATAAACAAACAAACAAACAAATCATCCGTCAGTACAACGTACACTTTTTTTTTAAAGATTTAGTAAATTACATAAAAACATATGGATAAACATATTTAAGAAAATTAAATTTCATTTACTTGAATCAGCATAATGAGCAATTTGCTGATTCATACGTCTCCAAGATTATCTATTTAAGTTTGATACAGACCCATATAGACTTTCATTAGTGTAGCTTTTGCAGCTCACGTTAATAGATCTAAAACAATTTCTTTGAGCCAAAGTCCAACTCATAGTCCATTTGAACACTAAAAGTTATTTTTGGGCACATTCACTTGCGATTTGCATTGGTGAATGCTGACGATGAAGAGCATCAATTTGTGCAGCCCGTCTGTCATTAACGTCAAAAAAAATTCTTCCAGCCAGATTCTGGACATCATGTCGCGGAATCTTCCATACGCCGTGTGTTATTTCACACAGTTTGTGTGTTGATGTAACTTATGAGACATTTTTCGGGTATTCACCATAGTGACACGAGGAATAACTCTAAAAGCTGTCCCAGTATTCGTAATGTTTACAGATTAATAAAAAAAATTATTTAAATTTTATACGTATTGAAAAATCTGAATTATTGTTATTTGCACAAGGCCATGATAATACTAGGGAGTAGGATAGTCGTTTTGTAGTCAACATTTATCAATTAATGTACGGGCATGTATGGTTACCGTACAAGATCTTACCATCAAAACAGCAAATTGGATAATAACATGAAACACCACCGTCCGTGTAAGTGTTGGTTTCATTGTTATGAGTATACTGGATTGCCTGCATAACACCTGTGAAGAAATAAAATGCCATAAGGCATATACATGCAGCTCTTTTTCTATTACTAAAAGTAATCAACATTAAAATAAACACCGCCCGTGGGTTATCAGTTCGATAATTATAAACTTAAAAAAATTAATCTCATTTATATTTTAGTTCGGCATATATATTACACATATACATTAAATAAATTATTCATATTATATTATACCCTGAAGAGTCACAAGAAGAAATCGCTTAGCGTATCAAATTGTGTTATCCTTGGGTTTATTTTCTTGCTATTGAACGGTTTTCTTTTTTTTCTTGCATTCCCTTTATTAGAATATAAAATTCAATGATCACCTGCTCATGCTTTCAGTTTAGAAGATGTTTTAAGGAGACACTACAGCTCATTTTCCACATTTTAATCAATTTGAATAAAACACGTATCGATGAATTGATAAAAATAATGATATAGATACTGACGATTTTGAATAAACTGAATGCATTAATTTTCTCTCAACTGCGATTTGAACATCATCTGGAATTCAACGGTTTCTTCATGCTGACTCGAACATTTTACATCACGTGATTCAGAATGACAGCAAACGTGTTGTGTAGAAACTTATTTAAATATCCCTCAAGGGATCCACACTCGCTTTTAAAGAATGAGATTATTCCCTGCTTAAGTTATTATAAACCATTATTCTAACAGTAGTCATTCTATGACACTAAAATAAGAAAGGATGTTTTTCAAAACGCGTGATGTGTTCAGATAAATATGGTGCTTACTTTTTAAGCCCTGCGTGTGTGTTTCGTAGATCGTGGTTTATCACACGGTCAAACGTAAATTCTAGTTTCGTATGAGTTGTATCTCGTTTTATTTTAACCCTTTTCCTGCATATGTCAGAATTCTGGGTTTAGCCATTGTATGCTTCTCACTGGACGACACACTGCAATGTTTACCGTCTGTGTGCATGCGTCTGAAGACCAAAAGGAGGCGTCTTGATGTATTTATTAATGGGCCGTCAAAATATAAATTTTTACGCTTAAATGAGAATTTTCAACATTTTCAAGTGTGTTACTTTCGCAAAGTTTATACATTCATCTATGCAACAAAATATGAGAAAGCTCTGGGAAAATTGTCATTTTATTATTTTTGCACAAAATGAGATGTAGTGTCTCTTTAAAATTATTTTGACAACCATTACGCGGTCACCATATTATTTAGTACATGTATTTCTTTTCAACTAACCATATTGCAGTTGCTTAGCCGCCGCAAAATGGCTAAAATGTTGCCAAGTCGGCGTTAAACCCGAATCAATCAATCAATATTTTCAACTTAGGGGCCGAGTGGTCAGAGCATTGAGCTCAAAATCACAAGTCCTCTCATCTATAGTCGGCGCGGGTTCAATTCTCGCTCGCGCTGATATATGTGAGAAAGTTTGCCAGTTTACTTTCGGAAGGTCGGTGGTCTCTTCCTGGGTACATTGTATCTGGGTTCTCTCCTCCACCAATAAAAACTGGACGCCACCAGATAACTGAAAAATTGATGAGTGTGGCGGAAAACAATAAACAATCAATCTTTTCAATTTTCATAAAAAAATTGAGGCTTCCCTCTGTGAATCACAATAATCATAATAAATCAACGCTGACCTTGGGGCTGTTTCCGATGCAAATAAAAAGTGATTCTGCATTCAGTAAATCAAATGAACGATGTAAAGGACAACATCGGAATGGCCTGTTTAAAACATTTGTCACTTACCTGGAAAAGAGCACGACATCCGAATGGCCAATCTAACTGGCATGTCGGGTGTAGTTTTAGGGTGGCAGTACACTTCCTTTAAGTAATTCAAGTTTGTAACAACAATGCACACTTCCTTCCCCGTTTTTTCATAAAACTAGAACATGATAGGAGTAGATTTGTACATAAATATAAAGAAGAAAAAAGTTGTGCATGCTTTCATTTCAAATGTATAACTAATTGTACATACTGTACCATAACTCTGACATCAAGACACAGCATTACCAAAGTACATTTATACAATTGCCTAGTAGTTGGTAGTCATATTTACTTAAATCGCGAAAAATGCACAAGGGCAAAATTTTCAAATGCTAACCAAAAACTTGTATTGTTTTCCGGTATATCAGAAAACATATAAACGTACCTTGATGTCAAAATCAGGTAAATCTTAGACATCCTTAAATGCAGATCGTATTACATCTCACCTGTTTAAAAGTAATATCTTTATTTCCCAGTTGCTTTTCAAATAGATCCCCGATTATCTCGTAAACTTTCACGTTAGGATGCCATCCAAAATGATACATTAAGTTTGGTATCAAACTCAAATACCCCCAGCCTGCATCTGTAGATTGAGAACAAGATCTCTTTGTGAAACACTTATCTCCCCCGTATGGAAACAAAGTAATTATGGTACCCAAAGAAGGGTCTTGTAACAAGGAATATGAAAGTCCTCATCACTAACCACTTGTCATAAGGAATACACATTACTGTCCATTCAAAACTTATAGCCAAGGTTAAAGTTTCTGCCGAGAAATAGACAGACAGACCATTAAATATAAAGGCTCCCGAATCTCTGATTACGGGGACATACAAACAAAAGGCCCACAAGCCTAATCAGTCACAAAAGTATCTTAAGTTTCAATATAATATCAATAGCATTAAAGAAGATATTATATACACACTTCATAAATATGAAAATAACACTTAGTGAAAATGTCACAGAGATAATTACGAATGCGTGTAGTTTCGTAACAATTTTTACACTTTTGACATGAAGATAAATACATTGTTTCTGAGTCGAAGGCGAGACCCCAGACTTACCCAGGACATTCATTAGTGCGTGTTCGAGAACTTCTTGATACTCCTCTATTGAGATTCCTGCAGCCATCAGGGCTGCCACTGTAGAGCCAGCACTATTTCCTGCGAAACGTTTGATGTTCTTCATAATACCCATCTCTTCCAGACACTAACGGTAAGAAATTAACAAAATGTATACAAAAACGATCCTTCAAAATACCGGCATGCAGAGGACCTCACATGCTGGGTTAAAGCACTATGAATAAGATGGAATGTCTATGATTGTATGTTGTTTTACGTCCAATGTTTTCTTTTGACACCTATGGATGGCACTCATGATTGTAGCAATGAGGCACTTTATCGTGCTAACGTCTACCGAGAACTGGAACCTCCGTTTGAAAGGTTATCCGAAAGACCCGTGACTGTCGTTTCTAACGCCGAGTGCGCGCTAAGTGAAGAATGCCAACGGTCATATCTAACTCACAAAATTGCCGTCCTTGCCTTTTTGTAATGATTTCAGAACATATTCTAGGAAGAGGCCATATCTAACTCACAAAATTGCCGTCCTTGCCTTTTTGTTATGATTTCAGAACATATTCAAGGAAGAGGTCATATCTAACTCACAAAATTGCCGTCCTTGCCTTTTTGTAATGATTTCAGAACATATTCTAGGAAGAGGGTTTTACCTTTATAGCTCCAACATAAGCAATCATTTTGGCTCCACCTCCATTGAAGACAAGATTTTCAAATGGATAATCTTTCGTGTGCTCCTTTGGATCTATCCTGAGGACGCTTGTTTCAATTTCATTTAATATAGATGGAATTTTTGTCAATAGATGGTGGTGATGGCTATTATGTCCTAAAAGGTAATAAATAAACGCAGTCTAAACGCTTTTATGAATAAATTTTGATGTTTCGTTGTTTTTCAGTTGCTACTTACTTGAAATCACAAGAATTATAACGTAAGAAAGCAAGAGGATGCTTGGAAGGATTCAATGAAAATATCTCTCTATTTACCATGTTTCTTCCTATCTTCATCATTTAACATTTCGTCGATGCATTTCCTCCTGTCCTGTAGAAACGTTTCCCGCTTTGTCAATGTCTGGGTTTGCTTGGCTGACCACAGTCCAGAGTACACTCCTCCCATATTGACAGCGTTATGTTTCTATATTACAAGACCAGATAGAGTACAAACACAGGAAAACCTTGTATCCGCTTGCTGCTTTCCGTCTCGTTACTTCATTCTTTACTTACACCAGATAAATGCATGTTACCAACATATTTGTTTTACAAAATATTATTCCTAACAGTTATCGAAACAGCTTTTTAAATTTTTTTAGATTGTACAATTACACTAGTGTGTCTCTAACTTGGACGGTTAGTTTGGATATCCGCGTGTCCATGTGTGGCAGAGTGGATTTAAATTCAAATAAATAAAATAATTAAAAATTGTTTTATATATTGTTATATTTATCATGTATCATATTTTCATCATAGCTTTTACCCATTCCCCTTTGCATACTCTACCTGACTGGACATTGACCTTTGACATTCAGTTTGAGTTATTTTATTGGTCAAATATATTGGCGGGAATTCAGGTATTGGTTGGATAGTTTCGCGGGAATTCTAATGACACGTCATACACGGATGTAAGGCTATCATACAGGCCTACACAGTATAGTAGCCTTGATGGGTTAGCAGATCTAGATTTTCTACTTCATACTTTTTTACACGTTTTTGGAGCAGAACGCCACACAATAAGCAGTAAGTTTTATCTATTCTTCTACTCTCATCTTTCAATTTTCTACAAATGTAATTTTTTGGATTGCAAGAGAGAATTAGTGAGATTTTCTAAAATAAAGTTCAGGATCTTGTAAAGTATTTATGCTTATAATTGAAAGCAACGCTAGATGTAGGTATTGTAATTGGAACATATGTTTTATTTTACTATTTTTAGTTCAGCCAGGGGCCTCCGTGGCCGAGTGGTTAGAGCATCGGGCTCAAAATCACAAAGCCTCTCACCTCTGTCGGCGCGTGTTCGAATCTCGGCCGCGGCGTTATGTGAGCAAGTTTGCCAGTTTACTTGCGGAAGGTCGGTGGTCTCTACCCAGGTACATTGTATCTGGGTTCTCTCCTCCACCAACAAAAAACTGGACGCCACCAGATAACTGAAAAATTGTTGAGTGTGGCGGAAAGCAATAAATAATCAATCAATCAATAGTTCAGCCATTTTGTTGTAATATCGGCTGTAAATGTGATTGTTTTATAAGCAGACCACCTTGTTATCTTGTTTTAAAACCTAATTCCATAAATTGGGTTGAGTCTATATTGTTTTTCTCCTACGGTGGACTAGAATCCAAATAAATCGAACCCAGAGACAACCAACTGTGTTATCTTTGCCATATTATAAGAACACGAATACACATGTTGAGATACATCTACTCAAATAACGTTCCAGCAAAGAATCATGTAATAAATAAAATGAGTCATTTTTAAAAGTTTTCTAACACTTCATATTACAATAATTGAACATTTTTAACTTTTTGATAACTACCATTCCAATTCTTTTCAGATTTAAATATGAAGCACCTTTAGACATGGCTGACAGAAATTTTATATATCAGAAATACCATCCCCCTGGGGCTTCAAGGGCGGGGCCTAAAAGTGACAAATTTTCAAAATTCTTTTCTAGAACTGCACCTTTGTAAGAAAAACTAAATGATTAGTAATGTGGAACAGAGAGGCCTCTACCAAATTTATAAATTTCATGATCCCCGGGGTGGCGGTTCTGACCCCACAACAGGGCCAAACTTGGTATATGGCATTTATGGGTAAATCATAAAAAACATCTTCTTTATTGCTATTGATACAAATTGAAACTAAATAGATATTTAGAATAAGTAGGTAGCCCTTTACCAAAATTGTAAATTTCGTGACCCCAGGGGTAGTGGTTTGGTATGAGCGTGGGACCAAAGTGATCACTGACTAAATTTGTTTAACAATTTAACTTCTTGATAACTGTATAAATGTTTCTACTTTCAAGCAGTAATATCCAGTCTTAATTTTATCAGGAGGGATGGGGGGTGTCAAAATCAAGAATGTAGGTATTAGTTGGAATAAGATTCCCATTTTTCTTGATTTTAATGCGTTTTGTGGAAAGGACACCCTGAGGTTTCAAGTCCTGTGTTATTTCTGTCTCCTTCAAGTCACCAAGGTCACGTCCCTTGTCTCTAATAACTCCTTTGATCCGGTTTAACCTAGAGCTTGGAGTTCCGATGACCTTAATTCCGCCAAATGTCAAGACGGATTGTAAAACCATAGACTGTTTTCTGTTTTTACATTCAACTAAAAGAGTTTCATTTTTCATTTTTTTAACTGACTGGGCTTCTCCGATTATTCCTTTCAAAGTTATCAATTACTAACGGAGAAAGTTTTGTCAAAGGCTTTTCATTTTCATTAAGCGTTGATAAAATAATATATCTAGCCAAATTTTCACTTCGATCAGAGTCTTCATCTTCCACAAGTGTTCTTTTTGTTGTTTTTGAGTGCCATGTTGAATTGAATGTGGTTCAGCACCACTGCTCCCCGCCCGCCTCGGAGCACCAGCAAGGGCGACGCCGTCTTCTGGGGACATCCCAGCAGAAGACGAACACCAAGAGGATACAGCGGCGTTATACTTAGATGGACGTATCCACCCAATTGACCCTAGCCACCGCTTAGACGATATCTATATGAAAGTACATGTAATTTTGAATTTGTAATAAATAGTCTTCTGTACAAGACAAGAAGACAGGAGCTTTCCAATTTATTACTATCATTATTAAACCACAAAGAATACATTGACACAAAACCAGTAAAAACCGGTCGCGGTAGCTCAGTGGTTAGAGCGTTCGCTTCGTAACCGGGAGGTCGTGAGTTCGAGCCCCGCTCGTGCCATGGCCGCATCAAACCTAAGACGAAAAATAGGTAGTGATTGCTCCTTCGCCAAACGCTCGGCATTTAGAAGTGAGAATCACGGGTCTTTCGGATATGACCTTAAAAACGGAGGTCCCGTGTCACGGTAGGCGTTGGCACGTTAAAGAACCCTCACTGCTACGGCCCTGAGCGCTAAGCATAGGTCTAAATTTGTGGTACTTCACCTACAGCTGGTGACGTCTCTATATGAGTGAAATATTCTCGACGGGACGTAAAACAAACAAACAAACAAACAAAAAAAACCAGTAAAAGGTAACGAGTATCTGTATCAAATAAGTATAGATAAAGTCCAAGCACAGCCGATTGAACGTGCCGGGCCAAGCACGTCCGCCCGTTTAGATGAAATTAGGGCCAAAGTGGAGTGTTGGTCAATGAGCGTTGTAACCTTAACACCCATCAACCTCAGCCACCAGGATCCCCTCTTCCACCAACACGGGTCTCATCCCACGGCAAACAGGACGCCCCTTTAAGTCGCTTTTTACGATCAAGCAGAGGATACTGTGGGCCCAATTCTTATCTCCCCAGACCCACACGGGGGGCAAGGAGTACTGAGGATCTATTCTAACATCTCGGTTCCCCACGTGAACGTCTTTAAAAGGGAATCCAACAAAAATATTGTAATGGTTAGTTGTATATTGGTCAACGTCCCACGCGAGAATTTCTCACACATACGGTGGTAAAGAGCTTCAAAATTTAGGCCTATGCTCGGCGCTTACGGCCTTTGAGCAGGGAGGGACCTTTATCGTGCCACACCTGCTGTGACACGTAACCTTCGGTATTTGCGGCCTCATCCAAAGGACTGCCCCCATTTAGTCGCCTCTTTCAACATGGAGTACTGACATATTCTATCCCGGATCCCATAGGAAAATGTAAATACTGTTAGCGTATTTCCGATGTCATTAGAAGAGAACCCAATGTAAACATTGCTTGCGTATTTCTTGTCTCTGTGATAAAATTAAAAAATTCATTTCAAAGTTAAGGATTATCTCCCTCATGCATAGCTATGATCCTTAACCGGTTGATTGATTGATTAAATATTGTTTAACGTCCCGCTCGACAATCTTTCACTCATATGGAGACGTCACCATTGCCGGTGAAGGGCTGCAAATTTAGGCCTATGCTCGAAGCTTATGGCCTTTGAGCAGGGAGGGATCTTTTACGTGCCACACCTGCTGTGACACTGGACCTCGGTTTTTGCGGTCTCATCCGAAGGACCGCCCCATTTAGTCGCCTCTTACGACAAGCAAAGGGTACTGAGGATCTATTCTAACAACCCGGATCCTCACGGGATCATCCTTAACCGGATTTGGCTCCAGTATTTGGTATTTTTTGGTTCTTTCAGCCCGTCCAAGATTATTCTTATTTCAGATTTCCAACATTTTTTTACTTGAGTATCACTAAAGAGACAAGTCGCCCGCGTGGCGCAGTGGTTAGAGCGTCGGGCTCAAAGATCTGATGATCCTTGAGTCGGGGGTTCGAATCCCACTGTGGGACGTGGGTGCCGGTCTTTCGGATGGGACCGTATAAACCGAGGTCCCGTGTCGCAGTAGGTGTGGCACGATAAAGATCCCTCCCTGCTCAAAGGCCCTGAGTGCCGAGCATAGGCCTAAATTTGCAGCCCTGTCACCGGTAATGGCGACAGGCGCCGGATAGGTGAAAAATTGCTCAGGCGGCTATAAAAAACAAACAAACAAAACAAACACTAAAGAGACATTATTTGTCGAAATGCGTATCTGGTGCATCAATAATGGTACCATTTATGTTTTATATCGTAATAAATTGCGGTTCTATAAAATCAAGAAACGTTTATAAGTAGTCACTGAAAATATTAAATATTTGTAAGTGCGAGTACACGTAAGATTTTTTGGTATGTCTTTTGTAGAGTCACTTCCTGTCTTAAGATAAAATTTTAGTGGAGACTTTATTTCGTTTTCTGCAAGCTTGTTGGTATATTTTATTGTAAAATTTAGTACAAGATTCTGATGGTCATGGGATATTTATTTATGAGGATATTCATACAACAAAAATAAGTAATTTCTGGAGTCGAACTCGAGGGGACATGTGGATATTCCATAACGCCATGAAATTCCTGTAAAGAAATCAGGAATCAAATTTAAATGTAAGACAATCAAAATTTAAACTGAAATAAGTTTGTAAATGATGTGCAATGAAATATAATTATTTTGAAACGAGACACCACACCTTGCGTGTAATCACAATAATAGTAGATAACGGAATGTTAGGTGTATGGTCACGCTATCATTCATCACGAAATGCCGTATGTATTTTGTTTAAAAAGGACTTTGGAGGAGATACTGAAACATTTGTATGGACTCTAATCATGTTCAGGCATTTAATTTTAATCCTTGTATCTGTTTTCGTCGCTCATGGCGATGAATCGTGTGATCGAAAGGAGATGGAAGACACAATATGCAGTCTATGTGCACAACGGAAAGGAAATCACTTGGTTGGAACAGGTAATTATATAATTCAAACTTGGCATTGTTCAAAGCTGAATGAAATGTCCCAAGATTGTTGTTCTTACTTGATCAATTTTGCAATGACAAATAAGAATTATGTGATGTTTAATTTCGTTTTTAGGAAATACGCAGATTGCCTTTTTTGCTTACATGTCCAACAACATGAAGACCAATACATTTTCCAAACACAAAGTATTTGTTTATGATCGTATTGAAATCAACATCGGTAACGGATATGACGTCAGATCTGGAAAATTCACCGCTCCAGTGAGTGGTGTATACGTCTTCCATACATCCACAGTTGCATTCGACAGATCTCACTGCATTGTAGAAGTTGTAAAAAATGGTATTGTCAAAGACATAGGATGGGCTGACGCCATGGACCACAGGGACAGAGCCTCGGCTTCAACAATGACCATACTGCAGTTAAAGAAGGGAGATATTGTCAACAGTCGGGTCGGTCTTACCTTTGGAGGAAACTACATGGAGAGCAACCAATATAACCGAATGAGTTTTTCCGGATTTAAACTTTTGTAAACTGAATATCCTGGAAATAAACTGGCACATTTAACTAAACTTGTATAATGGTTAACTTTTATACCGCAAGCCTACTAAGAACATCATTGTTACAGATATTGATATTACTACTACGGACGCATTCGTTTACAATGTTTTAAATGACATTTAAATTAATAGAATAAGTGTTGCAATTCGTACGTAAATTCTTTTTGCTTTAATAATCTTTATTAGATGAATGCATAGCGAAAGTACACGACATGTGCAGTCTTCTTGGATGATGGGTAGCACGTAAAATATTCCGTTTGTACATGTATATGTCTCTGATCTGGTAAATTGGTATGGATCCTATTTGGTGTAAGGCATGTAGTCTTGTTCACCCATTTGAAACCCTGCAAAACAAATTTAAGACGTATCAAAAGACCCAAATATTTATTGAATAACGAATAGTTAGTAAGTAGTATATACCTCCCAGCTTTATTGAAAATTTTCAAAATCAAGGTCCCTTGTGTGGGCCTGGGTGTGAAAAGAATAGGTCCTCGGCAACCCCCTTGCCTATCGTAAGAGGCGACAAAATGGGGGCAACACCAAGGGACGTAGAAAGGGATCCTGGTGGCTGAGGTTTACAGACTCTGGGGTTTATAGTGTCTGTTGACCAACACTCCACCTTGTCCCGACTTCTGTTAGACGGGTGGTCAAGTTTGGCCCGACTTGATCAATCGGCTGGTCATGCCGAGCTGATGATATCTTCATGTCATAGTATTGATGTACTTGCAATACCTTCATAAGTATTTATCCTGTTTTGGGGTTTTTTTTTGTTGTTGCAATTTTCCAATACGCCAACATTTCCATGTCGACAGCTATACATCAAGCCCTGCTTTGGATTCATCAGATAAAATATTTTGGTCTGATTATAGATTCCTTGTATCCTCTTGGTGTCAGTCTTACTGGAGGCCCGTTGGAACTGATATTGCCCTTGTTGGCCTCCGAGGCGGGCGGGGAGCAAGGAATCCAAAATATAATTCATTTTCCTGTGGCTACTTTTAAAAAAAACGTTTCTCAACAGCTTTAGAGACCTCTCATAATGATGAGCAGATTAACCCTGTTTGTGAACACTGGCCCCCTTTCATCACACCTGTCGGAAAATCAAACAAAGCCTTTAACAAAGTTTCGCCTTTTGTTATACAAAAAAGGTCTACAAGGAATTATTTGAACTCCAAAATCAGTCAAAAGGTTGAGATCTGGAGCACATCTTGTAGAAGTTACAAAAAAGCAACATTCTGCTTCCTTCCTGAACTTGAAGGACCTAATTGGTATACGTGTTATTGGTAAACCCACTTTGGGCTTAATCAAAGCAAAAGCATCCTTTTTGACAGAAATCACGACCAGGTTGGCATTCCTGAACTGGAAATCCAAAACGAATTGGAACCCCATGGTCAATGTCAATGTCAAAAGGTTTACCACCCCCCCCCCCCAAAAAAAAACGGAATGACAACTTTGAACCAACAAATACTTACCTTTTTACATTTGGAATGCCTAAGCTTCCTGCAAGTATTAAGGTCGAGTTTTACCAAATGAAAATAGAAATGTTTGTACCAAATCCGCTGCGTTGCTTCAAATGTCAGCGATTTGGTCATGGCCAAACAAATTGTAAAGGCTTCGAAGCCTGCTTGAGGTGTGGTGAGGATGAGCATGATGGCAAAAATTGTCACAAGGAACATAAATGCAAATATTGCATAGGTGACCACATGGCTTCCTCTAAACAATGTCCAGTTTGGATTTAAGAAAAACAAATACAAAAGATTAAAGCAGAAAAGCGCATAACTTACCACGAAGCAAAAAAACTTGTCAGTATGTACAGTGTTCATAAACCAAATCTGCCATCATATGCAACAATTTTAAAATCATCCTCAATGAAGGATTTATCAACATAAGTTTGTGAGAATGATATATTCCCACAGAATTCTGCAACAACAAAAACAGTTTCTTTGACGTCTCAGGACAAAAGTAAAATAAATTCAGTATCTGCTTCTCCAAAGTCTGTAGCTGCAACCTGTCCAAAGTCTGTAGCTGCAACCTGTCCAAAGTCTGTAGCTGCAACTTCTGCGGGACCTGTAGCTGCAGATGCCCCCAAATCATCTATGAGACGTACCTCGTCTCCACAAAAAAAAAACCCAGTATAGCGATCGGTTGCCCAAGGGAGCGAAAGATCCCGTCACTATACATAACAAATTTGGAGTCTTAGAGGACATGGAGTTTACATTACGAGCGCGGTGTCTTTCTCCAAAAAATTGTAAAGGGAGAATATATCCTGTAGCACATAAGAAATCATGAATCATCCAACATTTATTCAATGGAATGGTTGAGGTTTCAAAGTAAATTTCAATGAACTATCGTTACTCGTTCAGAATCATAACCCGGTAGCCATATGTCTACAAGAAACACGTATGAAAGATACAGATAAGATAAATATCAAAAACCACACTATGTACAACCATTACGCTCAAGCAGACAGGGCCTTTTGTGGTTCTTTAATGCAGTCCATAACAACTACATACATAGTCAAGTAAATCGGAATACAAATCTTCAAGCAGTAGCAATTCGTATTTCCCTAGTTAAAACTATTACCCTTTGTTCTGTGTATATTCCCCCAAACTATGAACTACAGTCTCAGGAACTAATAAATTCAATACAACTTCCAGCTCCTTTCCTACTTATGGGCGATTTCAACGCCCATAACCCGCTATGGGGTAGTGATAAAATGACGGATAAAGGTAGTAAACTTGAAGATGCACAATCTTTGTATTCTAAACGACGGCTCTAAAACGTATCTTCACCCAGGCAATGGCATATATTCTTCAATTGATATTAACATAGTGGATCCCTCTTTACTTTTATTTTTAAACTGGTCTGAACACGATAATTTGTGTGGAAGCGACCATTTCCCTATTATTGTTAAAACAAATGATCCTCCACAAAACAATCCTGTTCAGAAATGGAAACTCGACAAAGCTGATTGGCCGTATTTTGAAGCGCTATGTCTGCAACATATCTCGGTTGAAAAGTTTGAAAACAACCCAGACCCCATTCAAACATTTACCAAAACTTTATTAGAAATAACAAATAAATACATACCTAAAACCTCGACAAATTCTGCTAAAATAAAAAGCCATGGTTTACAGAAGAATGCAATACAGCAATTAAAGCTCGCAAAAAACCAGAAAGACAATTCAATAGATCACCTATTTCTTTAAATCTAAATAATATTCGCACATATGGAGCAAAGGCTCGTAGAACCATAAATACAAGTAAACGAAAATCCTGGAAAACATTTGTTTCAAATCTAAATTCGCATACTCCTATGAATAAAGTCTGGAATGCGATAATGAAAATAAAAGGAAAAGGTCCTGCTACTAAATATCAACATCTGAAGGTAAGAAATCAAATAATCATAAATAAGAAAGATATCTCTAACAGTATAGCGAAAACTATTTCTAAAAACTCGAAATACAACATGAGCCCAAATTTTATTTCAAACAAGAATACAGAAGAACGGAAAACGTTAGAGTTTACATCTGAAAACAATGAATGTTATAATGAACCATCTACTTATGATGAATTGCTAAAATCTCTAGAAAAATCTCATGATACAACTGTAGGTCCGAACCAGATTCTTTATCAAATCATAAAACACCTTTCTAAATCCACCAAAGAATGTCTTCTGCAAATCTTTGACATGATATGGGAAAGTGGTAACTTCCCATCTTCCTGGTCGCAGGCAACAATTATTTCTATTCCAAAACATGGAAAGGATCACTCAGATCCTAATAATTATCGACCAATGGCCTTATCCAGCTGTGTATGTAAAACCATGGAACGGATGATTGGTGAACGCTTGGTATGATTTTTTGAGACTAATAACATTTTAACTGATATACAATGTGGCTTCAGGAAAAATCGAATCACTGTCGACTAGTTAGTAAGACTTGAAACGTATATTCGAGATGCCTTTGTCAACAAAGAGCATGTCATCTCTATATTTTTTGATTTAGAAAAACCATACGATACCACATGGAAATACGGTATTTTAAAAGATCTTCATAATATAGGTCTTAAAGGCCATTTACCAAATTTTATTCAGAAATTTTTAAGTAATAGGCATTTCAATGTTCGCTTAGGATCTACATTTTCTGACAATTTCGAACAAGAAATGGGCGTGCCACAAGGAAGTATTTTATCAGTTACATTATTTAGTATAAAAATAAACAGCCTCTCGCTGATGTACTTAAAAACGACTTTCATGGAAGTCTACATGTCGATGACATTGTTCTCTGTTATAAATCAAGGCATATGAATTTCATCGAGCGTAAATTACAGTTATGTCCAAACAAAATCCAAAACTGGGCTGTTGTAAATGGTTTAAAAATTTTAAATCCAGATCTAAAACGGCGTGCATGCTTTTTTGTTCTAAACGGAAACAGCACGATGATCCGCTGTTGGAATAGATGGTACTCCAATTAAAGTTGTAAGAGATTACGTTCTTGGTGTCATTTTTTTTTATAATAAACTCTCTTTCATTCCGCACATAAATCCTGTGGGGATCCGGGTTGTTAGAATAGATCCTCAGCACCCCTAGCTTGTCGTAAGAGGCGACTAAATGGGGCGGTCCTTCGGATGAGACCGCAAAAACCGAGGTCCCGTGTCACAGCAGGTGTGGCACGTAAAAGATCCCTCCCTGTTCAAAGGCCATAAGCGCCGAGCATAGGCCTAAATTTGCAGCCTTCATCGGCAATGGTGACGTCTCCATATGTGTAAAAGATTCTCGAGCTTGACGTTAAACAATATTTAATCAATCAATTAATCATTACGCATATAGCAATGCTCAAAGAAAAATGTACAAAAGCCCTTGGTATAATAAAAGTTGTTGCAAACACAAAATTGGGAGCAGATAAGAATACTCTTCTATATCTATATCGCTCTCTCATTCGGTCTAAACTATACTACGGCTGTATAGTAGATGGAGCGGCAAGAACGTCTTACATTAAAGCCCTAGATACAATCCACCATCAAGGACTTCGACTGTGCACAGGAGCTTTTCGAACCTCCCCTATAGATAGTTTGTATATTGAGGCAAACGAACCACCTAGATCAACGTAGAATAAAACGTATCTTACAATACATTGTTAAATTAAAAGATAATATTGATAATCCTGCATTTAAATGCGTTTTCCCATCAACAATTGGAAGGCATTTATAACAAAAGTAAGAAAATCAACTGGTCTCCGAGTTAAAAAACATTTACATGATTCTAACTTACCAATGGACATCATAAAACCCTCACCACGTTCAGAAATACCACCAATGGAAATTACTAAAACAAAAAGTTGACCCTTAACTTTCTGAATATAAAATCTGAAACAAATTCCGCTATTTTCAAACAAAAGTTATCCGAACTAAAACAATCTAAGCATTCTACAACTGATGTTTATACAGATGGTTCAAAAATACAAACTAAAGTTGCTGCTGCAGTAATCAATAAAAACGTCTTCTCGGAACGACTCCCAATGAAGCAACAATTTATACCGTTGAAACAAAGGCTATCCAACTTGCGTTAAGAGTACATTAAAATATCTAATGACAAGTACTTCACTATATTCTCAGACTCTCTATCTTGTCTACAGTCTATAAGTAATATGAATATTGATCATCCATATATTTTAGACATTTTAAACCAGTACAATCTTCTAACTAAAGAAAACAAAATAGTTGAGTTCTGCTGGATCCCTAGTCATATTGGTATCCATGGTAACAACAAAGCAGACAAAGAGGCAAAGAATGCACTACAAAATGATATTGTACATTTTAAAATTCCCTACACAGATTTGAAATACAACATAAAACTATATGTAAATGATATCTGGCAAATATACTCTCTCAAAAAAGAAACGCAACATGGGATAAATATTTTAAAAAGTTGTTTTTTTGATAAAAATAAATGTGTTTGAATAAAAAATATATATGATTCAATAAATTTAAATCCCAATTGAAGAATTGACACTGAGGTCATTTAAATCCATTCAACCATGAGCGGCTTAGGACAAATGGCGTGACATGCCATCGGTACATCGTGTACGCAAACCCGCACGACTTTCACGTGTAAATCATGGGTAATTCCAAAGCGGGTACTTTGGGTATAAAAACTCGGTATTTCTTTTCATAAGCGCAGTCGTTAAATTAAATCCTGACGAGGTGACACTATGCCGAGGTTAGACGCTGCTACACGGAATATCGCTATCGGACGAATCCTGGCCGGTGAATCCCAGAATGTTGTTGCTAGAGGTTACAACGTCCATCGCAGCACGATTTCCCGTCTCTGGCAACGATACCAGCAGCAGGGTACTACTGATGACCGCCCTCGTTCTGGCCGACCACGGGTCACCAATGCCGCACAGGATCGATACATACGGTTGCTCCATCTACGGAACAGGACCTTTGCTGCTACATTAACACCTAATCGCATCCCTGGTTTACGCAGAATTTCCGTACAGACGGTACGAAATCGACCTCGTGCTCATGGATTGCGCGCCAGACGACCGTACGTTGGAGCCACTTTGAGGAATCGACACCGCCAGGCAAGGGTCAGATGGTGTAATACGGTTCGTATTTGGAACTTACAAAACTGGAGAAGAGTGTGGTTTAGCGATGAGTCGCGGTTTCAGTTGGAGAAAAGAGATGGTCGCATCAGGGTCTATAGACGCCGAAATGAACGTTTCGCGCAGAATTGTGTCGTTGAAGTGGACAATTTCGGTGGGGGTAGTGTAATGATGTGGGCAGCTATCTCTTACGCCAGAAATACACAGCTCGTGCACATTCCAGGCAACTTAAACGCTCTTCGGTGTCGTGACGAGATTCTGAGGCCGCACTTATTGCCAGCTATGAACGTCAGAAGGGAGGTGTTTCAGCACGATAATGCCCGTCCGCATACGGCACGCATCACTACTGACTTTTTAGACCAACAGAACGTAAATGTGATGCGTTGGCCGGCCCGTTCTCCGGATCTGAATCCGATAGAGCATCTGTGGGATGAATTGGACCGTCGTGTGCGCCAACGTCAACCAGCGCCGCAAAACCTTCGTCAACTTGAGCAGGCACTCCAGCAGGAATGACAGACAATACCACAAGCCCGTGTGAGAACTTTAATCGCGTCCATGCCGAGACTAATTACAGCTGTGTTACAGGCTAATGGGGGACACAACAGATATTGACTCGAACTGTGATAACTGATCGTTATGTGATAACGGGGTCCATTTTTGACATAAGTGAACGTTGGACAATAATTGTGCCAAGTTTCATGTTTCTATCTATCTTATTTATTTGGTAAATGATTAATGAAATATGTGAAGTAAATGCTATTATTTTCTACGTTGCGTTTCTTTTTTTGAGAGAGTATATATTGGGATTTCTGTGACAGAAGTGAACTTTATTCTATTCAAAACAAAGTAAACAATTCGTGTAACATCGCAATGAAACGCCAGGACGAAGTTATCATTTCAAGAATACGCATCGGACATTCAAAATTGACATATTTTTATTTATTAAACAGAGAACTTCAACATGAATGTATATCTTGTGACTGTCCATTAACTATACAACACATTCTTTTGGAATGTAGTGATTTTACATCCAAACGAAATAGACTTTTTAATAATGTGCAATCAATGTATCAACATTTTACAAATATTGACTATCATCTTATTATAAAATATTTACAAGAATGCGACTTTTACAGAAAAATTTGATCCTTTACAATATAACCTATTCATATATACAAAATGATATGTATTTTTACCTGTTTACAATTTTTAACTTTTAAGTCCGTCGGATGGGACGTTAAAGGGTGCCCCGTGTCAAGGATTACAACCCCCTTGGCACGTAAAAGATCGTTTCCTTGATTTTCGAAAAAGAGTAGGCTCACTGAGGGCCGTCAGGGAAACTTCAGTTTTCATAACCAACCATGTTTCAGTTGTTTAATCACCGTAAAATGGCTGAAATATTGCCAACACGGCGTAAAACCCCAATCAATCAATCATACCACATCAAGTTTGTTATTAGGGTTATTTTTTTCAAAGTGAGCTCTGGACTCGTGGTTTATAAGCAGCTTGAATACTATGAAAATTTGACTCGTCCCATGGAAATCAAGAGCCCTATTTTTATATCAGAGAAAAGTAAAATGAAGAGTAATTTCTCTATATATGGAAACATTGACGCAAGTGTTGATTCTAATTATTTACCCCATACATAACACAATTTCCTAATTCTAAATTTGTCTCGGAGTAACATCCTTTGATTTTGTCCACGTGGTCAGCAGTATACTCTTGTGTCATCACGACAATCCGACGTCGCCAAACGCACGGCATTTAGAGGTGAGAATCACGGGTCTTTCGGATATGACCTTAAAAAAGGCGTTAGCACGTTAAAGAACCCTCACTGCTACGGCCCTGAGCGCTAAGCATAGGTCTAAATTTGTAGTACTTCACCTACATCTGGTGACGTCTCAATATGAGTGAAAAATTCTCGACGGAACGTAAAACAAAACAAACAAAGAATCCGACGTCAGTATCATAAATTAAAGTAGGTCGGATACGGAACGATAAATAATTATGGTGATGGAATAGATTTGTTGTTTGCCGATGATCTGTAAGTAACAAATGGCAACCGGAAGATGAAGATTTGATAAAACAGACTACGATGATTTTAGATAAATAGATAAAACTTCAATTGAATCATCCCTATAAGTGGAGAGAGCTCGCGGCACATGACATTGTGTTTATATTTCTTTAAAGCATTCATTTGATTCCGAAGTTCTTTCAATAAATTTAAAAGAAAAATAGGAATGAAAACTGTTGTTGAAATCGGTCGTTCATGTAAGCGTTTGTATCATTCTGAGTGCCAGCTTAAGAAAAGCAAATTACTCAACACCGTACAAAATGTATACAAGACGATATATTGGTATGTAAATCATCACTTGCTAAAATTCGAGCCCTAAAATGTCGAATTCGTTTTGGCGAAGAAGCAATCACTACTTATATTTAACGTGACCGTGGCACGAGCGAGGCTCGAACGGTCTACCACGAGCGGTCTGTATTATGTGGTTTATGCTCGTATGGTATGTCATGATCCAAGTTCAGTGGTCAAGGCCGATTAATAGTGGTTTACTGCTCAAACCAACGCCCTTTCTCACTGAACAGGCCACAAGTATCAGGAACCGGAAACAAATACCCCCATGACCTGTGTCATAAGGGAAGAGAGCCCGAGGAGATAGGAACCTGGTTGGTTGGTTGGTTGTATATTATCTAACATCCCGCTTGAGAATCCTTCACTAATTTGGAGAAGTCACCGTGGGTATCTAGGTTTAGAATAGGACCTCAGTACCCCTTGCTTGTCGTAAGAGGCGACTAAATGGGCGGTCCTTCGGATGAGACCGCAAAAACCGAGGTCCCGTGTCACAGCAGGTGTGGCACGATAAAATCCCTCCCTGCTCAAAGCTCCTCAGCGCCGAACATAGGCCTAAATTTTGCAGCCTTCACCGGCAATGATGACATCTCCATATGAGTGAAAAATTATCAAGTTGGACGTAAAACAATACACAATCAATCAGTTGTATACTTGGGCATATTACTAGTATGATGATTTCACTTTTAACGCAAAACTGGTCATTCATCGCAACTACATCTGGTATCTACATTGTATTTACCAATTTATCCTGTCCCATTCAGTCACCCTCCCATCAGTGGATATGAGTAGTGTGAAAAGGCAAGCCAGTAGCAGTTACTGAACTAAAGATGACCTCCCAGTTCTTGGTTCATGCTAGAGTACTCTACCCTGGATGCGTCCTCGTGGTCTGTATTACACAGTATAGATGCTGCCATGTTTGTGTACCTTACTCAAAAATATCAACCGGTTGTATCCTGCATAGTAACTTGTATATATCGATATACATGTCCTTAATTTCTGTTATGTTTTTAAATCAATGATACATTTTTATAAAGAGAAATGTAAAATAGGAAAATGAATAACACAACACTGAGGTATACATTTCCGAAAAACATAATTTACACCCACAAAGTTACAAAAATACATAGCTGAAACTGTAAAATTAACACGGCTTCATCTTTGAATTACATGCTTGGATTTTTTAATACGATTACCCTCCTTAATAAAAAAAACTAGTTGTACTTCATATCTAAACATGTTTTATGTCATCGTGTGGTGTAACATTGCTGTGGTCATCAATTAGACATTTATGTCAACGACGTTTGATCTATTAACAATAGTCAATTCATACGTCGATATATCCCAGGGAACTCGAAAGGAAAACACCACAGAATCTGTCACATCTCCTTTATACTTTTAGTGAAGAAGTGATTTTTTTTCTCGTTTGATGGAAGTATGCCACGACAAAAAAGACGGAAACTGCATCATGGCGCGTAGCCAGGTGTCGTATCCAGAGAATGTCTGGGGTCAACGGTTGCCTGTGGATGAGGAGTTAGCTCATTCATGGGATCCTTCGTCGAGTCTGTTAAGGCCTTATATGTTTCAGTGCAGACATGGACTGTAATTTTGCACTGACTCTTTGTGCTTTCCATTAATAATGACTGAAGTGCAATTGATTTTAATTCAAATAAAGTTACAACGTAACTGCAGGCATGTATCAAACTAAAAATTGGTTTTTTTTTAATTATTTGCTTTAAATCCCGTCGAGAAATTTTCACTCATTGAGACGTCACCAGCTGTAGGTGAAGTACCACAAATTTAGACCTATGTTTAGTGCTCAGGGCCGTAGTTAATGTGTCAACGCTTGCCGCGACACGGGACCTCTGTTTTTAAGGTTATATCCGAAAGACCCATGATTCTCACTTCTAGATGATGAGCTTTGGGGAAGGCGCATCACTACCTGCAATTACGTCTAAGGTTTGAAGCGGTCATGTCACGAGCGGGGCTCGAATCCATGACCTCCCAGTTACGAGGCAAACGCTCTAACCACTGAGCTACCGTGACAGGCCAAGCTGGAAATGAATTTATATTAACAGAATGGGTAATTGTGACTCTTAACGGCAAAAATGTGCATGTTATTGTTGATATCAATAAATGATACGGTTCTTTAACAGATCATTACGGAGATTAACAGAGACGCCACTCCTTCTCATCTCCATCCTTTACTTCCTTAAAATTCGAAATAATATGAGACAACGCAGATGAATGTCCCAAACAGTAGTCAAAGTAGACCCCGATTCTCAAAAACACGAAGTAAACATCTTTATACTAATATTTTGTACTGAATTACTTAATAATCTCACCCAATAGGACATAGACAATATGCAAAATCTACAGAGAATGTTATTGCATCTTCTTTGTTGTCAGATATATGTACGTATTGCACTCTCATTTCATGAACTTATAATATCTTGCTCCAACATATATCGTAGAATTGTCTACTTTGAAACGAAAAGATGAAAATAACGAACAGTGATCAGTCTCATAATTCCTACAAAGAATACAAAATTAAGAGTAGAGCATACATGGACTCCTGGACATACCAGAGGTGTGATCATATGCTTAGGAGGAGTAAGTATCCCCTTTCGACCGGTCAGACCCACCATTATTAATTTTGTGAAATCACAAGTCTTTGACACCTTTTAAAAGTGGTAATTGTTTTCCTGCAGAGGTTTAAAATTCTCCAATGATAATTTACAGACAGGTATGTTAGTTGAAACCATTACCCCAAAAAGTAGTGAAGAAGCTTGAAGAATATAATTGTTCAGTCGAAGATTAACATATAAGAGAGCTGTTCGATATGTAATGTGTATTGTACCACAGCGCGATAACGCTCTGCACGATTTCGTGGATGATGATGCCTTTGAATAGCTCTATTCAATACCTTTCCAACGCAATAAACACGAGCCTTCAGATCCACATAGTTTTAAACTTGCAGTCATATCAATAGAGTCAGTCGTTAACCACTGTTGTAAAAATGGATCGGAAACGGGTTGAGAATATTGAAGAAATTAGAGCTTATATAACAGTTCGCACAAAACTCGGTCATTCAGTTATATAGGATTTTTTTTTGAATTGGGGGAAGTTTATGGGTCTGATAAGGTATCTTATGAGAAAGTTCGTAGGTGGAAAAAGAAATTTCTGACTGGCATAGAGTCCGTTAAAGATGCAGCAAAATCTGGCCGACCTGTGACTGTAACATTCGAGGCAAATGTCTCAAAAGTCAGGGAAATAATTGAAAATGATGGCAGGTACACGATACGTGATATTGCCAAAGCTGTTGGCATATCGCTATCGTTGGTGCATTTCATTTTGAAGCGTATTTTGAAAGTACGAAAGATTTCTGCCAGATGGATACCGTATGTATTGCCAGATAACCAAAAACAAGTACGAGTACAAACCGCTAAGCAATTGCTCAAAATATGGCAAAGTGAACACGGTAGAAGGCCAGTAGTTGACAAAAGAACCACAAGAACAAAGAAGGTTCTTTATTGCATATTCTTCTCCTGTGATGGTATAGCCGTATAATTCCGGTGCCGAAGGGCAAAAGTGTTACAGGTCGGTATTACCGAGATGTTGTACTAAAACGTTCAAGAAATATTATCATAAACAACGCCCTGTGTCAGGATTTAAGCATGTTCGTGTAATTCATGATAATGCTCCATCACATACATCTGAGCTTGTGAAGCAGGTTTTGAAGTTAGAGAAGGTTACCGTCTTGCCACAACCACCATACTCTCAAGGTGTAGCCCCCATGCGACTTTTTCCAAGACTTTTAAAAGTTCTTATCTGGTCGTCGTTACAAGTCCCAACAAGCCCTTGGCTCAACCATCAGTCAGTGCCTCGGAGATCTACCTAAGCCAGCGTACAGTGATGCATTTCAGAAATGGATTCAGAGATTGAAATTATGCATTTCAAACCGCGGAGAATAATTGAAGGGATGTAATGTTCACTTCACTCTTTGAATCGAATGCTTTTGAGATACCGTACAATACACAATACAAAGCGAACAACCCTCGCACACTTACAATGAATATTCTAGGCTAAGTTAAATTTTTGGTACATGTATTAATAGTCAAACATCATGTTAAGTGAATGTACATATACTAACCATAAAGTATGCATTATAATGTTTAATATAAAGTGATGGAAAAATATTGATATGGTCTACCTGTGCACCGGATACCTCTCTCTCTCTCTCTCTCTCCACCAAAACCGTAGTGCCTTATAGCTCTGTCCATTCCCTTGAAATGATTTGCAGTGTTACCAGATTCTGTCTTTGAATTCATAAACTCATAAATTGTAGAAAACGATACTGTTAGGCCCCTGACAGTGGTTTCTGGTAAGGAATGTATTAAAGGGAGGGAAATTTGCTTACTCTTTGAGTGTACCGACTTTAATCTTCATCAAATTTCTGCGAGTACCCTGTTTAATTTGCCTCTAACTTAAATGCAAACAAAACGCGTCGACTTCGTTGTCATTCAACGTCTTGGTTGCGCATGCGCAGAAATTATCGTTAAAGAGTTAATGTTTGGTCCCTAATATTGGTCAAAGCCTCCTTTGGAAAAGTCAAAAGTGACTCCTCCTTACCCCTGTAAAAACGACGAGAGACCTCGCTTTGTCGGCTGATTCTATGCTTAAAATTTCATCACTAGGAAACTTAATTTCCAATTACCGGCAAATACATAATTATAAGTAGTCATTGTGATTCAAACATTTTTGTTATTAGACATAACTTGGCATACTGATCTCCTTCTCATGTACGTAATATTATATAACATTTCGCAGTAAAGAAACTATAGTCAAGTACGAAAGTCTGTCATATAGGGGAGATTAATCACTCTATGATTACCTTTCCAGAAGGAGGAAGCGTTATCAGGTATCTATTCTTTCTGGGGGAAGGAATCACTACGTTTTTCCAGGGCGAAGTTTCACTGTAAGGAAAGTCTCACTATATGTGCCAAGGCAAACACTTTCAAAATGAATGCACGTGTCAGTCCGTTCACGAGTACTTTGTAGTGTATTTGATGCTAAAACATCCGACGGGATCCGAGTTCACAGCATTCATAATATTGACCAACAAAATACCTGATGGAATTCATATCACGATTAAGTGTAAATTTTGATGACTAATTTCTGGACAAAAGCTTGCACCCATACAGCAGATATATGCATATGACCACATGGAGGGCAATTTCCTGTGAATTGTAAACACTTCCTGGCACTAGTTACCAATTAAATAGTAACATAGACACACATAGTATATTTGCATTTAGGTTTCGTGTTTATAAGGGGTAAAATATTTATAGAAGGAACGAAAGAAAGTAAGATAATGTAGTGTCTATACAGTGTTGAAAATACTGAATTTTAATATTGTTAGCCCGGACAGTGGGCTAATCCACTGAGTGTAAATTAGGCGCTAGTTTGATATATTTTGTTCAATGCTGTTTTCAAATTAACTTTGTTTCCTTAGAGCTGGGTACAGTAAGCATAGCACATCGGTCTTGTCCACTTGTAAAAAATAAAGTTCTGTTTTATTGCTCAAATAATTTGACGATCCTTGCTTCCAGAGCATAATAAATTGCCTGCATGACTATGAAAGGTGCAATGAATCTATTCAAAGTTGTCCTATTTTGACCATAGCACGTCACTAAACACGTACAACCTTCATACATTTGTGGTTATTCTTTCATGTCGTGTAGAGTTGCACATGAACGTCAGATTAGGACTCTGGGTTTTATACAGAACGTTTTAGTATTTATTTTCAATATTCTTGCAGTATGTTAAATCAAAGGGAGTAGTCAATAAAGCTTCATCATTACAAGGATAATGAGAATTTCAAAGGTAGACAGTTTTCCTTTACACACGATCGGTTGTCTGGCATTCCGCACGCATTCTGATTCATTTCTATATTCATGTTCTTCAAGAACAAATTTATTATTTCTTTGCAATTGGTAACAAATGTTTATTTCACCTTTAAATAGAAATTATCTGAAGTTGAATAAAATGTACATGCAACACCTGAATATGCTGTTGTTTGTATTATAATTTAGCAAAATAATATATTGTCACTTCAACAGATAGTTGTCACAAATGAATATAGTTTTAGTGGTCTTAAGTCGAACAATTTTCACTCAGGAAAGTTCCATCTGAAAATAAATAAACATCATTGTGATTGATAATATTATCATCATTTTATTATCATTTTATAATTTCATTGAATTGGCTTTGAGGACATACGCAACGTTTTTCAATAATATATAATTTTTTTTTTGACATTTCACGTATAATTCACTTGCACACTATCTCACGTCTAGAAAACAATCTTTGGAGTATATTAACAATTTATCATGTCTGTTTCAGAGTTAGCATATTTGATTATCCCTGGATGTTGCAAGTAAAAGGTATAATGAGCTCTTGTGTATTATAGTAAATTGTATAAATGGACATTACTGTAGCAAAGAAGGAGAGAAAATTCTTTGAACAATCGGGTATCGAACCCGGGACATTTCCATTACTAATTATAAAAAGTATTGTAATGTCACTACAATATAAAAGTTAAACCCATTTCGGAAATCATACGAGGAACTCTTCATATCGAGATGAAAAAATAATTTTAGAGAAAATGTCAGAAAGATCGCATATGTCCTTTACTTTGATTTATTTATAATTTATTTATATATTCGCTAATAATTTCTCAATTTCAGCAAACTAAAAAGGAATATATTAGGTCTCGGAGTTGTTTTTCTTTCTTTCTTTCTTTTTCTTTCTTTTTTTTGTTTTTTTGTTTTTTGTTTTTCAATGTATCAATCGCAAATCAGTTCCTTCAACATTTAACTAACACCTACCCATATAGTACCTTCAGAATAATGCAGAAAGTAGTATTTTCTAAATATCCCCGTCATCATTATAGGAGAATCGGTTATGTTGTAATCGGTGGAGAGCATTGAGAAGCCCAGAAAGAGACCACACTGATCCGTCTTTGTCACTAGTTGCCAGTGATGCTACTACAGGGTCCTGTAAACAAGTGGAAGTAGAATTACAACGATATAAAGAAAATGAATGAATTTTATTATTCTATTTTTAAGATAGATTTTAAACTTATCTTAAATGGTCTATTATGCAAGATACTGTATTATTAAATAAACGGAAGAATAGTTTGGATGATATATCCCCATATTTTGACATCGCTGCTTCGAAATTCTAATATTAATGAATCCAAAATCATGATACCACCATACCATCTATCTACTGGCCATATACCGGTATGTTTATGTCATTCATTTGCATCCACGTTTATTACTTCATTGAATTTTATTAATCATGTGAATTCGGGTCCTCTATTTTGACGTGTAGCTCCCAAAGGCAATCATTTCATGAATGTTTTACATTTCCAATGTTTTTACCTTTGGTACCTTTACAAATTGTAATGGTAGATATCTTCTCATTAATGCATTGTAGTTGTGAACAATGCGTTTATGAATCTTCACAAATATACCGTATATTATATCTATTTTAACAGCTGGAAATATATTCTGTTAGAACTGAAATTAGACGGTAAATATAGAAAGTAAATCTCATTTTTGAAATACATGAAGGTATGAACTGCGACGTTTCACGCCGGCTTACTTCATGGTACATTGAGAGCCTTACAACAATTTAACCTCCTTAATTTTCGAAGTGGTTTAAAAATCAGGAGTTGTAGAACTTTACCTAAGGTAGTATCAACCATCATCAAGCTGTGACATACTTTGTTTTGGTTGGTTGTTTGTTTTACGTCCCATCGAGAATTTTGCACTCATTTTAGACCTATGTCTAGCGCTTCCGGCTTTCAACAGTGAGGGTTCTTTAAAGTGCAATATTTGCCACGGCACAGGCCTAGGTTTTTAAGGTCATATCGGAAAGACCCATGATTCTCACTTCTAAATGCCGAGCGTTTAGCGAAGGAGCAATCACTACTTATCTTTACGTCTTAGGTGTGACGCGACCATGGCATGAACGGGCTCAAACTCACGACTTCCCGGTTACGAAGCGAATTCTCTTCCGCGACCGGTACTTCATTTTGTAAGATATGAATTAAAGGAGGTCAGCAATTTCTTACCTTGTCTTTTCAGGTTAGCTATTGTAATTGGTCTTCGTCCGTCAACAATTGAACATTTTTAAGCTCTTGATAACTACGAACCATTCCAATTTTTTTTCGAATTTAGTATTTAGTATGAAGCATCGTTGGGACAAGGCGGATATAAATTGTAAATTTCAGGACTGAGGCCTTAGGGGCGGGGCCAATACTGCCCAAAATGACCAATTTTCAAAAAATTTTCTTCTCGAGAACTGCACATTTATAAGAAAAACTAAATGCATGGTATAATGTATAGCAGGAAGGCTTCTACCAAAATTATAAATTTCATGGTCCCCGGGTTAGAGGTTCTGACCCCAGGGTGGGGCCAAACTTGGTATATGGTATTCATGTGTAAAACACTTAAGGCATCTTTTTGCTATTGATACCAATTGAAACTAAATGGATATTTGGATACTGAACTGGTAGCCTTTACCAAACTTTTAAGTTTCATGATCCCAGTGTTAGGGGTTTTTGTATGAGGGTGGGGCCAAAATGGTCCGGGAGGGGGGGGGGCTTTATGAGCGGGATCAAAAAGTAAAAAGTGACCAATTTTCAAAAACCTTCTTCTAAATGCATAGTAATGTAGAGCAGGGAGACCTTTACCAAAATTGTAAAATTTCATGATCCTCGGCTTAGAGGTTCTGACCCCTGCGGGCCAAACTTGGTATATAGTTTTCAAGTGTAAACATTTTAAATAACATCTTTTTAATGCTATTGATACCAAATTGAAACTAAACGGATATTTAGAATGAAGGGTAGGGGTTTTGGTAAAAGGGTGAGGCCATACCAAGAACTCACTTTATATTTTCTCAAAATTGAATAAGTTCAACAACATGTAATTTTCTCAACAAAAAAAAAATTCTTGCCACATGCATACCTTCAATACCCATACAAATACTCTGTAAAATTATGTACCCTCCATAAAGCATTAATTTTCAAATAAAGGGCAGCACTCCTTCAAATGGATCAAAATTGCAGTATGATCCAGAATGATCCACCGAGAAACAACATTGCAAGTTTCAGTTTGACATGTGACAGAGAAATGAAAATATAAACAGAAAAAACCCGAACAGACGGACGCATAGACAACGCTATACCATAATGCGTGTCGTCCCATCTAAGACGGGCGTATAAAAATTCCAATTTTTATTCTGTGATATATGATATCAAGTAAAATAATTTAGTATATCCTGTTTTCTTTTGTATTACCCGTCACCACTCAGAAGTTTAAACATGCCGTTGATTACACTTTTTTTAAGGAGGATTCGACCTTGTTCTTTTCAAAATGTATTAAAAAAATTGCAGATTTTTTCCTATTCTTGAAAATTTTAAGGCACCATATTTTTTTCATTCTGGAAGTACACTCGCGTCTACTCTTCCAGTAAAGCATTGGACCGATTCCAAAATACGTCTTCTTGGTATCTATGAAATACTGCAGGGATCGACACGAATCAACTTCTGGGTAATTCCTTGAAAATCAATACCAATCTGCAACCTACCTGGCGTACTTCTGACACGTCAGAATTTCGTTTTCTGTACTGAAATAAAAACAACAGCTCAATGATTATGGATTGTCAGATACGATGTTCAGCGGAGAACGATAATGGAGATTATATACGCTAACGTACGATATGTAATAGAGTATGGTTGTACGACGAATACACGTGCGATATATTTCAGCGATAGGAACCATGGTGATTCTTACACATGCCAATCATATGCTATATACATCCTGTATCATGATTCACAACAAAGTACATTGTAAACACGGTATAAACTTTTATGAAATATTCAGTATTATGGAAGGTATTGTCACATAAAGAAGATTTATTAATGACGATTTATTTGGATTATCAAAGACATATTCGGGTTACAAACAATTCATCGATTCTTGAAAGAAATATAATAACTCAAAAATAAAACTTACAGCTCCTGGGCAATTCTGAAAAATAGAATATTTTAGGAAATTTAATTGTCGTAAAAAGCAACTATCTGGAAGAAAATTAATGTACTCCATTAAATTTTAGTACCAGTACACTACATGTACAGTACTCCATGTCCTTTTCTGACATTACCTCAAATTCGTGTAAAATTAACGTGTTTCATGTAGTTCCAAACTTAAAACTCGTATTGTTTTATTTCAGATATTTAGAATACCGGTGTTGTAGCATATAATTTCCATTCAGATCCGGGTTATATTTTTCACTTCGGAAACAATAACCAATTTACACTAGGATAAGCAGTTCCCATATAAAATTTTCCCCAAAACGACAATGTCCCACCTTAAAATTATCGGATTTTGGTCCTTTTATTAGGATTTATTTACTAGATGGAGATTAATGAATTTAATGTTACCTGTTTGCAAAAATAAATTAGTCAACCGATCCTAATTGTACCAATACCCTCGTTTGGCTTATTCTTTATTATTGGGTTAAATTTTAAATACAGGTTACGGGGAAAATAGGTGTGAAGGAAACGACCAGCCTCCAAGAATTTTTTCGGAAAAAAGCGTATACGGACGGATGTACGAAGTGAAACTAATATCTCCCAGAAATAAAGCTTCGTTTACGGCGGGGGGTGGTGTGGTTGTGGTGGTGGTGGTGTGTGTGTGTGTTACAATTACTAAAGTTACTATTCTTGATACAGAATACGATTCTAATAGAACGATGTAATATTAAGTTTTTGGTTCCTCCAGCACAGGTCATTAATATATATATATATATATATATATATATATATATAATTGTGAAATAAAAATTTTGCTATAGTATATATCGAAACGTTTGTCGTCCTCCATGGCGAAAAATCTTAGCAAATTCGTTTTTTTCAGGAAGGAGAATACTACATGTATGCAGGAGAAGTGAAAGTCTGGGGCGGATACGACTTTGAACACGGAAGTCCCGTATCACGGTGGGCGTTGGCACGATAAAGTACCCTCACTGTAAGGACCCTTAGCCAACACTTGTTGCACCTTGCCTAAAGCTGGTGACATTTCGATAATAAGGAAAGATCAGATTTTTATGCAATGGGACGTGAAACAACAGAAATATGAATGGTATATTTGCTTCAATGACATTAACAATGTCTAAATGACCTTTTCAGTGTTAAGCATGTCATAGGCAAATTATGTCAACTACAATGACACTGAGAAACAAAAGCATCTTGCTCTCACCATGGGAAACGTGTGCAGTATATTCAATTACGAGTATCCTAGCCATACTGATAATCTTTTTATTCCTCCCACAAGGTGTTGATGAATGGACAGACAGATCAATAAAAATATTACATATTCAATACCATAATACAACTCGTCTATGATAGTGGAATATGTGTATCAAGTTTGATTATCCTAGCCTTATTACATGTGGTACTGTTTCTATATTGGTTTGTGTCTACAAAATTCCTACAGATATTTAACCTTGACAAACAGTAGGCTTCTTTCAACACTTAGGACATGCGCGATGAATTCGATTACCCTAGCCATGTAATCCAAGCAATTTTGAACCTGAACGTTGAGGAACACTAAAATAATTCTTCCTCTGACCAAAAGAGAAGACTATGCATCAAGTTTATAGATATTAGTATGTATTGTTTTTATCTGAAAAGGTGAAGATAACGAAAACGGTGATCAATCTCACACCTGTTATAAGGAATATAATAGAGAGTTCGGTTAACACGGCCATCTGGATATATCAGAGGTGAAATCAGGTACCTAGGAGGAGTAAGCGTTCCATGTCGATCGGTCACACCCGCCGTGGGTCCTATATCTTATTCAGATAACCGGAGCAATCCGTAGTTAGTGTGCCTAAGAACACGCCTAACAACATTTGACTCAATGACAGGTTGAATTACTAGATCGTTATAACGACCATAAAATTTTGAAAAGATGACTTTAAACGAGACAGTTGAAACCCATGTAACATCGAAACCTCTGTAATATCAACTTCTTTGTCAATAGCCTATCAATCATTTGATTGATTGATTGTATATTGTTTAACGTCCCACTCGAGAATTTTTCACTTACATGGAGACGTCACCGGGCCTCAGTTTTTGCGTTCTCATCCGAAGGACCGCCCCATTTAGTCGCCTCTTACGACAAGCAACGGGTACTGAAGATCTATTCTAACAACTCGGATCCCCACATGGCAACAATCATTTGAGAGATATACACACCATATGCAGGTGATAATGGAATATTGCTACATAAATATGGGCAGTTGACGATAGAGAAACTGAAATCATCTCGTTTGTGAAAAAGTTAGTTGTTAGTTTGCCGTTAACATATATTTTCAATAAAATATCAAAGTACGAAGCAGATGTGTAGGTATGGTGTCTATTATTTCGAGTTCACTGGGATAAATTGAATCGACATTTGAATGAAAATGATTATTGTTAATAGATAAAACGTCGTCGATATATTTAAATATCGGTCACAGCAAGAGGTTTTTCCATATCATGTTTGTTTGTTTTACGTCCCGTCGAGAATTTTTCACTCAGATTGACCCTTCTCATATAGAAGCATTTGAATGAATTATGCCTCCTAAGAATATGCATACAGGTCAGCTAACAATGGAGCACAATTCGTGCCCATGAAAATTCAAACAGACTGTTGGAAGACCTGATCACCAAAAAACAACGAAGGAACTCCAGCATCATTTTAATTGCAACTTGAGAGTACTTATGCATGGAATCAGAGAGGTGTTTAATAAAATGTTTTGAATGACTGATCACTAAATGTGAATATTTCCTTTTTCTATTTTGTTTAAAGAAGCAACTGTCTATGATGTCAAAAATCTATAATTAAAAAAAGTCAAAAAGACAAGTTAATTAGAGAATACCATAATACAACCCGTCTATAATGGGCGTGTAAAAAGAAGAGGTCATGGGACTTAACGGTCACTTCAGTATGCGCACTTACTCATGGTGTTACCTGTGTGCTCTTTATTCTTATCCATTTTTACATTTACCCATTTCTAGTCCGGGTTAGAAGAGGTCCTCAGCACCCCCATGCTTGTTGTAAGAGGCGACTAAATGGGCGGTCCTTTAAATTAGACCGCGAAAACCAGACCTCGTGTCATTGTAGGTGTGGCACGATAAAGATCCATCTCTGCTAAAATTTGCAGGGCTTTAATGACAATGTTGACATCGACATATGAGTGAAAAATTCTCAAGTGAGACATATTTAAATATTACAAAGTATGCATTTTCATACCTTATACTAAATGATAGATGTATAGCTATCATATGTACAATTTATAATATACAACTCTGTAGACACGAGTCACTCGGGTGACCTACAGTCCACAGTGATGAGATGTGTCTTCGGACCAAAAGGAGTCTACAAACAAAAGAAGTCTACAAACAGAGATACCAGTGGGAGGTTTTAAAAAATCAGTACTCACCTTTGGATGAATCTGAAAATAATATAAATATGATATGATTATATAGTATAAAGTTTCTGATTTGCTTGATCGTGTGTGTTGCTTTTATTAAATTATATCGATTTATACATACCATGCACATCTAGTGAAGCATCGAAGGAAGCATAAAAGAGACAATATAAATATCAGTTTTAAAACAATAACATTCTAAATGTATGAAATTCAAATTACGTCTTAAGGAGGAATAATACAGTGTTATACTGTCAGACTTCCTTTGAAAAATATACATATCAACAATAAATCAATATTCCTTTTAAATTGAATTGCTAAGCTGGGTAGCTTAGTATGTTAACATACCGACTGCAAAAAGATTTAAAAACAAACAAAACCGTGTCGACAGCTGATATGTAGTTCTTGCGTTCCATTATAGCAGGGGTTTTAATTTATTTTTCCAGACTACTTTCTACTAAACCTGCATTTCAAAACTAAATAAAGTAAATTTTAAACTTTTTAATTTTAAAATACTATTACACTTTCCATCTGTATCAGATTTCTGTGGTGTAATTTCTTTTTATATTAAAACATGGAATATGGTATTTAAGCAGAGAAATGTACTACAGTGATCTATTCTTGACCACTTGGGTTATAAATTGAACAGCAATAAAGCTGATTCATTCCATTTTGCATCTTAAATTTGAATTCAAACATGCATTGCATATTGTATATTTAAACAAAGAAATACATTATAATGTTACACGTATATATTCCTAACCACTAAGCATATTATTGCATTTGTATTTCTCTGTCTCTCTTTTTTTCTTCTTTACCTTTTAGTAGCTTCCTCACACTGCATGTATGTCCGAAGAATATGCATCCACTTAATTTTGAATATACTGTATGACGTGAAGATAAATATTGGACAATTTTTAGCTAGGTTTTCTGTAGAAGTGATTTATCAGATCTGATTGGGTCTTTCTAGTCCCCTAACTGAGATGACACCGTCCGTCTATCCCCCGTCCGTCTGTGTTTCCCTACTCCTATTCCACACTGTCTGTTTATTATTTTAAAAAATAACGAAACAAGTTCAACTGTCCTCACGGTTGACATGGTTTTACATAGTTAATGTACGTTCGTATAAATTTCAAATTTTATGATCCCTATAACGATCCGATTTGCAAATTTTATACAACTTGTCATTTAGTGGAACGATGTCCAACGTGTTTTGAACCATTTTGTTAGGCCATTTATACATACTAATTTAGACTACAGATAACCCAGTTTACGTGACTAAAATATACAGCTAACGGCGTATGTGACCGGTCAACAGGGTATGCTTACTCCTCCTACACATTTGATTCCGCATCTGGTATTTCCAGGGATACCAGTGTATAGATCTATATTACTGTGTTTTCTTGTCTCATTGGATGAGATCCAATAAACTAGAAAATCATACGTTGACCTGCACATACCTTCGGGGTGGGTAAAATATATGACTTCTCAAATATTGAACCAAAATTAAGTTTGAAATTTCCAATTTGGAAACGATTATTAGTTTTCGGTCGTTGAATGAAAACTCTCATCTACTCACTTTTGAATAGGTCTTGCACTATAATGATAAAGAAAGACTTGCTTTATGACGAACTGGCAACAACTGATTGATTGGTTATACATTGCTTAACAATTTTTCACTTATATGGAGACGTCACCATTGCCAGTGAAAGACTGCAAAATTTAGGCTTAAGCTCAGCACTCAGGGCCTTTGAGCAGGGAGGGATCTTTATCGTGCCACACCCGCTGTGACACGGGACCTCGGTTTTCGCGGTCTCATACGAAGGACTGCCCCATATAGTTGCCTCTTACGACAAGCATGGGGTACTGAGGATCTATTCTAACCCGGATCCCCATGGTACTGACAACAACTGTTTATATAATAATGTTACATTTTCAGTATACTATGCCAAAACAGCAGTAAGGGTTTTGACAAATAATGCACGACCTGAAAGGGATTTGTCGAAACCCGACTATTGTTATGGCATGTGAAACGAAAAATGAAACATTATCATAATTGCTATGCTCAGTATATATATATATATATATATATATATATATATATATATATATATATATATATAGTGTGTGTGTGTGTGTGTGTGTATTCAAAATATTAGGGGTTAGTATTTTACATTTCAATGGACGAAGGGGTGATTATTTCTAATGTTGATTATTTCTAATGTTGATTATTTCTAATGTTGATGGATAATTATTGTAAATATATTATAACTCATCATTTTTGTTTTAATCAAATATTTGGACAAATTTTCTTTGTAATCGTTATATCTATGGTAAACTTTCGTTAATATATCTAATTTATCTATAGTCAATCACGGTGCCGTGGACTAATGGCTAGCGTGTTCGCTTGCCAATTACGTGGTTCCAGTTTCGAGCACACATTTCTGAGTTAGCGGAGTTGCTTCAGTGGAAAAAAATGCAAAAAGTAAAGATAAATAGAATAAATATTAATAATGTACGTTTATTAATAACCGTGGATTATGCAAAAGTAGAAAGATATTGAATAAATACGAAGAAACTAACAGGGACGTCGAATCATTATGAAGAATAAATAGTGACATCGAATCTGATCGAAAAATGACCAATGAGATTCCAGAGCCATGCAATTTAGGCGAGCTCACTTTTGGTCTAAGCCTGACTTTTTTGGCCTTGAAGCCAGGGATATATTTTGCAAGTTCTAGTAGCCGGTTCCGATGTTGTAAATTATCTAGCCATATGATAAAAAAAAAACTCGAGTCCCTAATCACTGTCGACTAGGCCCGTCTTACAATGTATCTGTATACAAAATGAGTGACCAAGTATCGTTTCGTCGGCACCAGTAGTAACCAGATGTTTAAATTATTCAATCCTATAATAAAACAATATTTGATATTTTCTTGGTCAATATGATGCTCTAGTTACCTTCGAAGAATAACATTCACTTAGTCTTCAGTGCTCGGTGAACATTTTACTTAATCAAGTAGCTAATGCATCGTGCATGTATATTATAGTCAACATTGATCAAAATATACCGAGACATTCTATAATATATTTCTAACATCGACTGATTTACTGCTGGATGTTTGGGAAACGTCTGTGAATATAATTATGTAATCCAAGACAACGCATTTGTCTTCATTTGTGAACATTACTACGCACGCACATAGTATCAAATTTTGTCATAACCCTTGGACACAACAATAACATACTCGTAAAAGAGAACTCTTCGCCATAACCATAAAATGCTTGATAACGTAGATGCAAATTGCGTTTTCATTATCTTCAAATTTAGGCCTTATATATGTTTGATGAAAAGCCCAAGATAACTAACAGTATTCAATCTCGTAATTCCTATAGAAAGTACATATCAGAGAGATGCGCAAACACGGACCCCTGGCCATATCAGAGGTGAGATCAGGTGCCTAGGAGGAGTAAGCATCCCCTGTCGACCGGTCACACCCGCCGTGAGCCCTATATTCCGATCAGGTAAACGGAGCAATCTGTAGTCAGAATCAGTTTGTCAAGAACGGTCTAATAATTGGTATGAAACACATCAGACAACATTTGACTTAATGGTAAGTTGTACTGGCAAACCAGATAGTTATAACGACCATAAAAGTTGCGAGACTGTACAAACCTCTGTAACATCAACTTATTTGTCAGTAACCTGCCTCGATTTAAAAACTGATCATATGCAGAACAAGCTCTTGCGTATCGAATTAGTTGCGAGATATAAACGCCATATGCAGGTGATGATGGAATATTGCCACATAAATAAGGGAAACTGACGGTGGAGAAATTGAAATAATCCTGTTTGTTATAAAGTTGAGTTGCTAGTTTGCCGCCTGCATCTATTTTCAGTAAAATATCTCAGTACGAAGCAGAAGTGGAAGATTCTGTGGTGTCTGTTTCATTGTTTAATAAAGTCACATAAAAGTTATTACCATTTCCTGAAAAACAATCGAAAGTTTTGCAAACTAGATGATAATTTTAATTGGGAATAAAAGGATATTGTTTAAAAAGGAAGAATTGTGTTTTGGATTTTCATATATGCAAATTCTAATTGCTCTTGAAAAGTTGGTAGTCCCGCCCGGGTGGAGGCTGAGGGAAACCAAAGTAAATGATTCATGATCGATTATATATTGTTTAACGTCCCGCTCTAGGGTTTTTCGCTAATAAGGAGACGTCAACATTGCCGGTGAAGGGTGCAAAATTTAGGCCTAAGCTTGGCGCTCAGGGCCTTTGAGCAGGGAGGGATCTTTATCGTGCCACACCTGCTGTGACACGGGCTTCATGCGGTCTCATCCAAAGGACCGTCCCATTTAGTCACCTCTTACGACAAGCATGGGGTACTGAGGATCTATTCTAACATCCCGGATCCCCACGGGACTTCATATGAGTGAAAAGTTTTCAAGAATAACGTTAAACATTATACAATCAATCAATCATTAAGTATTCTGATGGACAAGTACCCTGGGGTCACCCCAACCCATCATTTTTGATTGCGTATATATCTTTAAAATGGTTGAAATACCAACCCTTAACGTAAATATATTCTTGTTGTTCGTGACACAATGTACTGAGCACCAGGTTTTTGTTTGTCGTTTTCCCACCTCATTTGCACCTAAAGGAAAAGCAAAATTCCGAAAACCTATTGCACATCTAAAGGACACTACCAATCATCTACCAAAGATGATTTGGCTACTGCATAAGAATGAAGTAGAGTTCTTGGAACTATGTTTTTCTATAGAAAAATGTGGTTTTTCAAACCTCCATTTTGTCTCCAGGGTGAAAATAATTCTAAAGCCGTATTACACCTCTATAGTAAACTATCATTTACCTTCCAACTGATGTTTTGGTTACTGTGTAAAAGTAAGATGGCTTCTTGAAACTAGGGTTTTGAAGAAAAACGACATTTTCGACCCCAATTTGGTCCTGACGGTGAAAATGATGATTTTAAAAAACTTGAATATTGCACATCAGGATACCACTGAGGGAAATAGGATGCGACGGACGAACCAGGGTGTAATAAATATACCCGGACTTTCTTTAGGAAGAACGGGTATAATTAGAGATCACTGTCCAAGATAGAGGCATATTGGGAGAGGGGATAACGGAGTAACGGAACCATTCGTCTGGGAGTGACCATGTATGTGTAACGCTGAGCATGGGAACATTCTACATGTCACCTTTTTTGCTCGATTGATTTGATATTTCACATGTAGCTTTGCTATCAAGAGAGGAAGAATCCATTGCTTTAGAAGTCAAAGGTCATTTACATACTGCTTTAAGGAGCACTTTGGAGATGATGTAGACTCTAAGGTGGATCCAAAATAGCCAAATAGTGTTGATATAACATCTTGTATACGTCTTTCATCAGAATGGGTAGTTTAAGGAGCATTTGAGTTTTTTAACCATCTTGTTTATACTACTTTTGAATATTAGAACTAAATCTAGGTGCCTCCGTGGCCGAGTGATCAGAGCATCTCGCTCAAAATCACAAAGCCTCTCACCTCTAGTCGTCGCGGGTTCGATTCTCGCTCGCGCCGATCTATGTGAGAAAGTTTGCCAGTTTACTTTCGGAAGGTCCGTGGTCTCTTCTTGGCTACATTGTATCAGGATTCTCTCCTCCACCAATAAAAAAAACGGACGCCACCGGATTACTGAAAATTTCCGAGCATAGTGCATTAAGAATTTTCAACCCCTGAAATTTAGTGTAATGCTACAAACATGTACATGACGATTAACGCATGCATCTCTTCAACAAAAACTTATCTGTGTTCTTCTCACTGCATTCAAATCTGACTGAGCACATTAAGAAGAAATTGGTTTTCATGTGCCTTTACTTTTAGAGGCTTTGCAGTACTGAAATACCGCATCCACGCGGTCGTGATGTCGAGAATTTTTTTTTTCAAGGAAACGACGTCTTTAGGTATTTATTAATCCAAACGGCTGACACAAGCTATATTGACATGCGAATTTCAATTTCCGTATGGCGCGCCATACAAAGTGAAAACGATGCAATACCAACGTGTTTGTTTTTTGTAATGCTGTTTGAATTAATGTTGTCATCCGACAAGCAAACATTTAGTACGTTATACATGCAATTTTTCTTTGCCTCTCAATATCTATTAGTAAGCAATGAAAACGAATAGATGGAATAAAGAAAAAACACACACCAAAACACACACACACACAAACCCACCATGGACAACTCTGTTGGATTTCGTGCAACAAACATACTATCTACATACATTAAAAACATGCGATTTTATTTTCACTGTCCTCCAGAATGATATGAAATTAAGCTTATACTACTTTCTGAGAAGTTTCTTTAAGATAAAACACTAAATAGGTTTTGAGTTTTGAGAGTTTAAATGAGCATGCGATATATATATATATATATATATATATATATATATATATATAGAGAGAGAGAGAGAGAGAGAGAGAGAGAGAGAGAGAGAGAGAGAGAGAGAGTCTGGTCTATCCTCCTAGATTTTCTGCCCAGAGAGCTGCGATTCTGCAGATTGGTAGTTATTCACCTACTAGTATTTTCAATCTAGTGTGCTATTCGAAGTTGAATATATCTTACAAAAAATCGAAATCATGAACAAAAATTTAAAAAATCTGTTAGTATGAAGGTGATTATGGGTAGTACGTATCACTGCTGTACATAACGCCCAGCTACTTCATGTGTATTTTGATTTTACTTCATTTTAACTTGAAATGTTAAAAAAGTACTTTTCGTTGTACATCCACAAATGCTAGACACAACGTATTGTATTGCAGAGTCCCTTGATTGTTTATGCTCTTGAGCATAAAAGATCTCAGAATTCTGTAATGATAAAGTAACGGTAAAAATGATTTGACTTAGTATTTCTTTTCACTATGCAAAAATCTTTAAAATGAAACACCTCAAATGCAGTTACAACAGACGCTATCCTGTAGATTTCCTCCGATTTGAAGAAATAATTGAGTTTCGATGGTTTGATTTCATTTCTTAGCACACTATTGCAATGGTGAAAAGTGGATGCTTTAAGTATATGTGAAGGGTATTTAATTTATCAAAGTTTATGGCACTTAGCCAAAGTAAGAGGATGCCAAATTAGTTTGGTTTTTTTTTATATTGGTTTAGTTGGTAATAAAGAGTCACCACAATAAAACTAATTAGCAATTTGCGTTATTAGGAATTGCATACCAAATAAAACTATTATAATACTGTATACAACATCACCTACGGCAACATGTAGTGTATATTTCAGGACAATCACGGAAATACGAATTATAATTCATCTTCTTCATATATCTGTTACATTCATATCTATATTGAAAAAACACAAAAGACACAGGAGAACAACATTTAATTTTGTGAGACGTAAACTTACCATCTAAAAGGAGAAATGAAATTGTAAATGAAGTTTAATCATATCCTCCATTAAATGTAATTTGTTAAAGCAATTTATGTTGCTTGTATGGCAACATTCGATTATTAGTCGAGTCTTATGACGTTACAAATTAATATAAACCAATATCTATATAGGAAGAGTTTATACTCACCCGAATTCCCTACGAAGGCATGTGCAAAGTAAATTAAACACATGTACAATAATGATATTACACTAAAGCCTCACAGTTCATACCCTCATGTATTTTCAGAATGAAATTTATTTCTTAAATATACAGAAGGCAATGCAAGAGAAAACGTTATCTATCTATCTATCTATCTATCTATCGAGAGAGATGTTGGTTGTATATTGTCTAACGTCCCTCTCTCGAATCTTTCACTCATAAGGGATTTGTTTGTTTTACCCTCCGTTGAGAATTTTTTACTCATATTGAGACGTCACCACCTGTGGGTGAAGTACCACAAATTTAGACCTATGCTTAGCGCTCAGGGCCGTAGCAGTGAGGGTTCTTTAACGTGCCAACGCCTACCGTGACAGGGGACCTCCGTTTTTAAGGTCATATCCGAAAGATTGTGATTGTCATTTCTAAATGCAGAGCGTTGGCGAAGGAGCAATTACTACCTATTTTTACGTCTTAGGTTTGACGCGGCCATGGCACAAGCGGGGCTCGAACTCACGACCTCCCGATTACTAAGCGAACTGGCAAAATAATCAACATGTTGATGGTGGCCATTATTGGGAAGAAGAAGAAGAAGCAGTGAGCTACCGCGACCGATCGTAAAGAGACGTCACTATTGCCGGTGAAGGACAGCAAAATGTAGGCCAATGCTCGGCGCTTATGGCCTTTGACCTGGGAGGAATCTATATCGTTCCACACCAGCTGTGATACGGGACCCCAGATTTTGCGGCCTTATTCGAAGGACCGCCCAATTTAGTCGCCCCTTCAGGGGTTGAAATGAACTTCTACCACAAGCTAATTTTAGCTTGTGAAGGGCTGCAAAATTTGGACCTATGCTCGGCGCTTATGGCCTTTAAGCAGGAGGGATCTTTATCGTGCCACACCTGCTATGACACGGGGCCTCGGTTTTTGCAGTCTCATCCGAAGGACCGCCCCATTTAGTCGCCTCTTACGACAAGCAAGGGGTACTGAGGATCTATTCTAACAACCCGGATTCCCACGGGGGAGTAGATTTGTTGTTTGCCAATATCTGTAAATAATAACAAATAATGCTACTTTTTATTCTGATAAAAATGGCAACCGGAAGATGACGAGTTGATAAAACAGACTCCGATGTTTTGAGATAAATAAATAACAAAAACGTCATCCATGGAATTTGATTTAATCATTCCTATAAGTGAATGGATCTCTTGGCACATATGTTTAAATTACTTTAAAGCATTGATTTGATTCCGAATTTCTATAAAATTATTGAAGATAAATTCGGGTAGATATTGATGAAATCGGTCGTTCATGTAAGCGTTTGTATGATGCTGAATGCAAGTTCAAGAAAAGCAAATTACTCATCACCGTAAAAAATCGGATACTAGACGATATATTGTTATGTAAATCATCACTCGCTAAAAATTTCAACTGTCTACTATTTTCACTCGTAGTTTTTCATTTTTTTCCCGCATTTTGCGAGTATTTCTCGCTAATTTCGAACCCTGCTCTTACGACAAGCAAGGGGTACTGAGGACCTATTCTTACCCGGATCCCCACGGGCATGAAGTACGAATTCCCATTCGTTCAATGGGCTGCTCCACCAAAGTGGTGACTGAAAATATCCTGAACTATGGCTGTAAATTTAGTAATCATTATATTATGCAGTTATTTAATTCCTGATCAGGAAATAGACTAGAAAATTTTCTCGAGATGCTAGGAGCAGCTCAATGTGTTCTATTGCTAGAGAAATGTTTATACTGCTCGGACTATAAACCAACATCTTTTGTACGAAAGACCGTAACAAACATTGGTAGAAAAACATGGTAGTTTACTTTGTTCTGACCTTGTATCCAAGATTTTTGTCAAAGTCACTAGTAAGAAAATCTACTATTTCTTTGGTAAGCGATAAACCAGTAATAAAAACCTTAGATGTTCATTTGTAGCACAATGAATGATTTTAAGAAGATGATGTCACGATCTCAAAGGTCATTTAGTTTAGGTCTTTTTTATATTCGGGTAATGTTAAAATTGATTAAAGGAAATGACAAAGTAATTTGAAGTAGTTATTTGCTTTATTGTATGTTTATATAGCGATATTGCATTATCACCTGCATATGGTGTTTATATATCTCACCTGATTTGAAACGAAAGAGCATGTTCTGTGTATGGTAAATTTTTACGTCGAAACAAGCTATTGACAAACAAATTGATGTTACAGGGGTTTCAACAGTCTCGTTTATAGTCAGCATTTCGCAAATCATATGGTTAAAACAACCATTTAATTTAGAAATACAACCTGTCATTAGTTTTATGGCTGTCTTACGTGTTTCATACCAATTATTAGGCGTTTCTATACTAATTTTGACTACGGATTACTCCGTTTACCTTATAAAGATATAAGGCTCACGGCATGTGACCGGTCAACAGGGGATGTTTACTCTTCTAGGCATCTGATCCCATCTCCGGTATGTACAGGGGCCGTATTTGCCCTGCTCTTAATTTTGTATTATATTCAGAAATAATGATATTGATCAGTTTTCGTTATCCTCACTTTTTGATGTTAAAATATCTGAATCCATGCTCTTTCCCCGAGGGGATCCGGGTTGCATAGATCCTCAGTACCCCATGTTTGTCGTAACAGGCGACTAAATGGGGCGGTCCTTCGGATGACACCGCATAAACCGAGGTCCCATGTCACAGCAGGTGTGGTACGTTAAAGATCCCTCCTTCTTCAAAGGCCATTAGCGCCGAGCATAAGCCTAAATTTTGCAGCCCTTCGCCGGCAATGGTGACGTCTCCATATGAGTGAAAGATTCTCGAGCGGGACGTTAAACAATATATAATCAATCATTCCTATTTGAAATCAGATTTCTTTGTTCATTATCAATTTTGATTATGTATGAACTGATTTCAGAATAAATATATAGAGACGGGAAGCATAAAAGGCTCTAACAAAGTATGTATTGAATATATTTTATTCCAAGAATTTAAACGATCCCTAGTCCGTGTGATCACTCCCTAACTGAGAGAAGATTATAGTGCCAATTTTGTGTTATTCTGCTAAAACTTGGCAAATTGATCAACTGTTTTTATACATTGACAGTAAAATTTAGTGTTACAAATTTGCTATTCTTCAAAACCTTTAATGACTGGCAAGTGATGTGATAAATTGTGCATTTAGAACTGGTATTATGACAAGGTTGTGCTGAGAAATAAATAAAACGACTGTCTCCGCTCATAAAGTGGAGATTGATTTTAGCGCATGAAAAAGGAAATCAAATAAAGTGCCAAAATATAAAGTGCTTCAGCTTTAAATTCTCCGTTGACTAGCAAGGAGAACTATCGTGTTTTGCCATAAAATAAGCAATTCCTACAATTGTCAATATCTAACTTGATTAAATGATGGTGATTGTTTCCCTGATTTGCATAAAAAACGTTAATCAGCACACTGTGGAAAAAAGTTGATTGATAAATTTCATCTTATGAAATGTTAGCTTCATTTTTCTTTTCTCCCACTTGTGAGCAAAAGTTGCCATGTAATTTCATCAGCCGAGCTCATTTCTTAAATAAAGCGCCGAAACATTTTTGTGCTTGACACTCTGTGTAACTTTTGGAAATCATCTGAGTTTATTTAAATAGTATCGATCGATCTGTGCCCATGCCAAATGTCAATAGGTTAATTAAAACATCGACCACTGTCGTAACATAGATCATGGCACAGACGTGTAACAGGAACCCAGTGATTTACTGTTTAAAAAAGAATCGTAGGATTGATTCAAACAACAGCTCTTTTTAGAATGCAACATGTTGACAATATATTGTCTCTTAAATATCTGAAATCTGCAATATTGTGATCTGGCGATTCCTCTGAATGCAAATCACGTAGTTTTGTACCGGGATATCCAAACATTGCGTGATTAAAGTATAACGTATGGGGAATCCAACACGGCGTGGTATTAGAGTGTCTTGATTTAATGAATAAGTTTTGTACAAATATGCATGTACTTAAAAAGCTTTGTCCTTGTATTGCAGAATGTACTACCGATTTGATCATCTTTGAACTCTTAAACTCTACCAAATATAGACAACCATTCTTTGACAATACAATCGGAAACCAGACATTTAAAAAAAGTTGAATAAAATTAAAAACAGAGGTGTTAGGAGAGATATTTTATTGAAATATGAATATGACAAGGTTTCAGAACAAAATTTTACAATCGGTTCATGCACATCGCTGAAAATAAATGATAAACGTTATATTAATGTAGGACTGTATTGAAATAAGCTGTTTGATCGTTTTTATGTAGAAGTGATTTTAGTGATTTGCGAATACATGACTATCTTCTTTAAAATTGACCAGAAAAGTGATTGTGGCTTTGTTCGTAAGTTACAGATTTTTTGGGGGGTGGGTGGGTGGGGGTCAGGTGGGGTGATGTTATTATTGTAGAAAGATTTTCTTCTAAATTTCATAGTTTTGTTTCTAGTATTGCATACAAATTCATTTGTAATGCGTCCAATAGATATAGCAGCATTGGTTAATCAAGACAAAATGAATCGGTATTTAGTTTAAAGATGCACGTCGGGGTAAGCCAAGTAACTACGGAACAGGATGGACCCGTGTTAGATTCTCTATTTCGACAGTACGTCAGACATGATATAGCTTAGGGAATGATAATTCCGTCACCAAGTGTGCGACATTAGAAGTAAAAGTTACGGGTCTTTCGGATACCACCTCAAACACGAAGGTCCACTGACACGGTCGGCGCTGATACGAACCTTCGGAACTCGGACCACTCTGTTTTTGTCACTGCTTGAATCGGTTTAATAGAAAAGATGAAGATAACGAACAGTGATCAATCTCATAATTCCACGAAGAATGCAAAATTAAGAGTAGTCGAAACACGTACTCCTGAACACACCAGAGGTTGGATTGGGTGCCTAGGAGGCACAACAAAAATGAAAAGGTGTGGAGATAACGAACAGTGGGTAATATCGTAAACCTCACAAGAATACAAAGCACAATTAGGGCAAACACGGATCCCCGGATGATAGCGATATTGCCCACATTAAGTCGTTAAGCGCTTTCAGAATTTTTTTTTGATCAACACCTGTGGGGATCCGGGTTAGAATAGGTCCTCAGTATCCCTTGCTTGTTTGTAAAAGCCAATTAAATGGGGTGGTCCTTCGGATGAGACCCCCAAATCCGAGGCCCCGTGTCACAGCAGGTGTAGCACGTTAAAGATCCCTCACTGCCCCATATGAGTGAAAAATTCTCGAGCGGGACGTTATACAATATACAATCAATCGTTTAATCAAAAGATGGATAAAAGTGGCGCATCTTGATGTATCGCGAGTCTTGTTGTCAGGAGAGTCTCGTTCCCGTCCTAAGTATAAGACGCGTATCATAGGTAGTAAATACCGTCCGACATTAGAATTCAGAGTCACAGGTCCTTCAGATATGACTTGAAAAATGTTGCTGTTGTGTCGTGTCAGTCATTGATGCGATAAAGCACTACGACATTGAGAACCAACTATACATATGTCAAAATTTGTGGTACTAAACCTACAGTTGGTGATTTTTCTGTATGAGTGAGAAATCATTGAATGGGATGATATACAACAAACAAATTAAACATGTACAACTTTGACATGCATAGATCAATATGTATGTCACATCGCGATAGCTCAGTGGTTAGAGCGTTCGCTTCGTAACCAGGAGGTCGTGAGTTCGAGCCCCGCTCGTGCCATGGCCGCGTCAAACCTAAGACGAAAAATAGGTAGTGATTACTCCTTCGCCAAACTCTCGGCATTTAGAAGTGAGAATCACGGGTCCTTCAGATATGACCTTAAAAACGGAGGTCCCGTGTCACGGTAGGCGTTGGCACGTTAAAAAAAACCTCACTGCTACGGCCATGAGCGCTAAGCATAGGTCTAAATTTGTGGTACTTCTCCTACAGGTGGTGATGTCTCAATATGAGAGAAAAATTCTCGACGGAACGTAAAACAAACAAACAATCAATCAGCATATGTGAAATGATTTCAAACATTTCAAAGCAAAATTATTAAACGACGTGTTTCCATCCTTGTTCAGTAAACATTAAATAGTTTGAAGTAAACCACTTACCACCAAATTATTGATCTGAAATAATAAAAAAGGTATATTAGGATATTGGTGTGTTTAAAAGAAATTGAGTGATTTTCTCATTCTGCCATTACAGTTGAGATTGGATCCCAAGAATAATGAAAAGGGAAAATTACATAGAACGATTTCCTACAAAATAGGTAAACTATTATGCGGCAAATTGATCTATTCGTTTTACAGATGAGCAAAAACTTTTATGTTTATGAAACATTTCCGTTCAAAATTCGTGTCCATTCACTTTATCGATATTTCGTTTGAAATATTCAATTTACGTAAGTTACAAGTATATATACATACCGCCTTCTTGAGAATGGGACTTGGCAGACCTTCGTTATAGGTGTAATATTCTGAAACAATATTAAAAAGCACCATTTACCAAAGCTTAAATAAAAAAGCTACTGAATTGAACATTAAATGACTACCTTTTTTTGAATGGAATGAAAATACCTTATTTGAATGATAGGCACTATACATAGGTTGATCATTTTCGTGCGCGTGCATTTGTATATAGTCGTTCGTATAAATTTGAGATGGAAATGAAAAAAAATCAAACCGATAATCTATAGCTCGTAACACTAAATTAAAGATTATAAAGGTGTAAATTAACTTTCCCTTTCTATTGACTTTATAACAAATAATGCTCATACATTTATCATATAGATAAAAGCATCGCCTTAATTGGTTTACTTCAAGAGGAAACGATTTTTTCTCCAAATTAATTCATGAATTCAATACCAAGGTTTATTCATTAACACTAAAATGGAAATAAAAGATACATATCGGATAAGCATTTAAATTGAAAGCAATTTATCAGAGTCACCGAATGACGCTTCTAGCATTTTCCTGTCTATTGTTTCATTACACCAACAAGCATTTACCAATCTCTAAAGCACATTTGAGTGTCAACATTTTCAGAACCTTTTCGTGGTGGTTCATTTGTACAGATTCATGAGCATAGAATGTGTTAAAAGGACAAAACGTTTTATTTGACATGAAAACATTATTCAAATTTGTTTCATTGATGGTTTATGAGCCTGTAAATGCAATGTATGTTAGAATCACCCCCACGTCCCGTGAGGATGTGTCCCCTCATTAACAAACCGGAAGGCATGTCGAGGGCATTGCATTCAAGTACTGCGGATGTCTCTATATTAACTCAAAAGAAAGGCGATAACCACCCCCCAAACGAGGTTTTTCAATGAACATCATTCTGGGACATCTCTTCTAAGTGGAAATAAAGAATACAATTATTGACATTTTTATTACTTTACATATCCCTTTAGATAACTGCTTTTTTTCCAGATAAGGGATTCGTGATTTTCCTTGCGGGTTTTGAAAAAAAAAGATATATCTTTGGTGAAAAAGATAAGAAGATGGAATTCTCTAACCCTAAATGGACACTAAAATACTAATGAATATTTAGAAATCATTCAGAGACTATTCAATTAACTCTGATAGTAATACCTTGTGATCTCTTACGAAAAAGGTCTCTCTCTCAAGATCTCTCTCTCTCCTCCTCCTCCTCTCTCTCTCTCTCTCTGTGTGTGTGTGTGTGTGTGTGTGTTTGTGTGTGAAAGCGGTATCTTTTGATTGGTGCACAAGAAATGGAAACTCGTTGATAAGTTGAATTCGTGCATTTATCTCAGAGAGAATGAAAATAACATTCACCAAAATATTTCCAAAATATGAGTTGAAAAGGTAACTAATGTTTATCATTTTTTTAAAAAAATTATTTTGTAAACCATGGTTCGATAATTTTTCACTCATATGGAGCTGTGTCCATTGCCGATGAAGAGCTGCAAAATTAGGCCTATGTTCCGCGCTCAGTGCCTTTGAGCAGGGAGGGATCTTTATCGTGCCACACCTGCTGTGACACGGGACCTCGGTTTTTGCGGACCAGATGTCTGAGCATCAAATTGGAATTTTCGTCGAAGTACCTCAAGTTTGAGCTTCCTTAAACCAACAAATACGGGGATGCATAATGGATTCATCTTATCCGTTCTGTCTTTCCATGCGGTCCACTACGTTTATCCTCGCCATAGCAGAGTAGGCTCACTGGGAGCCGTCAGGAAAACCAAAATCCCTTCAAATCCGATCATATTTCATTTACTTAACGGCCTTAAAATGGATGATACATGTATATTGCCAAAACGGCATTACACTAAAAATCAATCAATCATGTAATGGAGAGACATTACACCCTCATACTTAGGATGGGTAGGTGGTGTGTCACGTTCTTGATACAAGGCCATTTGTTCAAGGTCATTGAACGCACCAAAGGAATGTGAGAGAATTAAGAAATTCAGACTTGACATACAGAACAGGACCCGGTAGCTTAGTGGTAATAGGATTTCATCCGTGACCGGGTGGTTGCGAGTTCAAACCCCCGCTCTACAAACCGAAGAATATATATAGGTATTAATTGCTCCTTTGCGAGACGTTCGGCAATTAGATTGCTGTTTATTGGTTTCCGCCACACTCAAAATTTTTTCAGTTATCTGGTAGCATCCAGTTTTTGTTGGTGGAGGAGAGAACCCAGATACAAATGTACCCGGGAAGAGACCACCGACCTTCCGAAAGTAAAAGAGAGTCGAGGGTCTTTAGGATATAATCCTAAAAACGGAAGTACCGTCGCGACAGAATTTGGCACAGAATCCTCACTTCACTGCTACAGACGTGAGGTCCAAGCATGGGTCTAAATTTCTGACACTTTACTTCAGTTGCTGATGTTTAAATATAAATGAAAAAATGTTCTAAAGGGATGTAAAACAAACAAAACAAATCTGAACACAGATGTTGCTTATGCCCAATAGGTGTGTTGTGATCATGGCCCAAGATCAAGGGTAAATATATTTAAATTTGTTGTACGTGCCACAATATTTTTTAATGAAATAGATGCATAATACTTTACCCTACCAAAACAAGTTCTTATGATAAATCAAAGTATGACCGTTTTTACCATGTAGCTCAAAGTTCCAGCCATAGTTAGTCCAAGTTTTTTACTGTTTTACGCCTCTTGAATTCAAATTTTAAACGTTTAGTTTGTCTTTGGGTAATTGCTCTCGTAAGATGTATTATCTAAAATGTCATTGAACTTAATGACTATGAAAAGGGTTAAGTTAAAAAAACGATCAATCTCATATCCTATACATAACACAGAAATGATAGCAGGGAGCCCTGAAAACACCAGTGTTGCGATCAGTTGCCTTGGAGGAGTAAGCATCCCCTGATGACCGGTCACACCCTCCGTGAATCCTCTATCTTGTTCGGTAAACGGAGTAATTCGTATAAGACTTGTCAGAGACATTCGATTTAATGACAGGTAGTGTTTGTAAATAAGATTCTTGTAACGACTATAGGATTTGTGAAGGGGTATGCCTAGGTTTAAAAACCGCAGAATATGCTCTTACGTATCGAGTCTGTTGATAGGCATAAACAGCATATGTCGGTGATAATGGAATATTGCTACATAAATATGGGGAGTTGACAGGCCCCAAAACCATAGACTAAGAATGTACATAAATCAAAATTTTGATTATTTGTAACTTCAAATTTATCTACCACAGATATGGTGTGTGTGTGTGTGTGTGTGTGTGTGTGTGTGTGTGTGTGTGTGTGTGTGTGTGTGTGTGTGTGTGCTGGTTTATATAAACAGTTTAATACAAACATATTCTGTTTGTTTGTTTACGTATCGTCTAGAATTTTTCACTCATATTGTAAACATATTCTGAAAATTTGATTTGTTTATGAAATTAGTTGGATTCGAAATTTACACTTGATTCTGTTCTCAATTTATGGCTTTGAGGTCTGAAGTCATCCCGGATGCCATAAAGTTGACTTGTCAGTTTGTCGTTAAAGTCTGTGTTCTGTAAAATATGCAAGTGGCAAAATATGTGGAACACCTTGTAATCTTAAATCAAAATAAAGTTCCCCGTAGTTTTGTATTTACTATAGCAGTTTTAATAAATAAAGATTTTTTTTTACAAGAATAGTAAATCAAATTATCAAATATTCTTGCTACAAATGTATAGTAAATTAGTATACAGATTGCCCGCTTCAACACTCGTTGCAAGAGAACTCGGCTATTGAAAATCAGAATGAATTTGATAGAAACACAAAGCACATCTAAATGATATTCATGTGGTTGTGAATTACATTCTGTGGCTCGGGGGAATGTTTTAGATGAACAAAGTCCTTTCATTAAGTAACATAAGCTTTAATTTCAAATGAATCTTCTCCTTAAAACTCGTTTTAGACGGAATTAGTTGGATGTTTCGCACAACTATGGGAAAGCAGCCATTTTATATTATTGCGACTCAAATCTGACACCATTATCGTGACACTGGGTTGTATTACTTTATCCATTTGGTTAATATTTGAAATTCATTAAAGAAGCCATGACATTTTAAGGTTTAACTGTCATTGATGAAGTAGCTTGATATCTTTTTTCTACATGTGTCAGTATTTTTTGTTAATCGTTGAATTTCAGCCAATATATACCTTATATATCAAGTGTATCTTAACAAAACATGTTTTGCTTTTTGTTTGCCAATTCACCTTATTTATCTTTGCTCCGGAGAAATCGTACCTTTGCTAACGCAATCTGATTTCATGATGTTTAATACTGAATTACTGATGAGCATATGCATTGTATTTGGTTATCACTTGTATTGAAATAGTTTCAAACAATGTGTGTATTAATCAGTTGACATGTTTCTACTTCAGAGATTATTTTGCAAGGAAGTCTGTTTGCTTTACACCAATTTAAGGGACTAGTCCACGATTTTTGAAAAAAAAAGTTTTTAAAATTTTTATATTAAACATTAAAAGTATAATCATTTGTAGCTGATAACCACAAATTGGACCTTTTGAATGTAAGGATAAGAGCAATATTCTAGCCTTCTGTGTTATGTATTATTATTATTATCATTACAAAGTATTTATATAGCGCATTACAACAATTACTCTAAGCGCTTTAAGCATGCATAAAACATAATATATCACATAAACCAAAACAAATTACACATAAAATGCTAAATGGGGTATTTTAAACAAATATGAAATTTGATATAAAGAAGACTAACATGGTTCATTTAAACATTCTTTAAATTTTCACATCACATATACATCACACCTCACTTTTTTTTTCTTTTTCTTTTTCTCATACTTTTGAAAAAAAAAATGTCCAATACATATAAAACATGCTCATAACTTAAAATCACAATCATAAAGATGAGTTTTAATAGTAATTCATACACGGTAAAAGGCAGTTAAGGATCTTGATATTGAAGTCTAAAGAGATGTGTTTTGAGAGATTTCTTAAAAGCACAGATGGATTGTCCATTTCTCAAATGACTGACCCCGTGGGGTCCGGGTTGTTAGAATAGATCCTCAGTACCCCCTTGCTTGTCGTAAGAGGCGACTAAATGGGGCGGTCCTTCGGATGAGACCGCAAAAAACTGAGGCCCCATGTCACAGCAGGTGTAGCACGATAAAGATCCCTCCCTGCTCAAAGGCCCTAAGCACCGAGCATAGGCCTAAATTTTGCAGCCCTTCGCCGGCAATGGTGACGTCTCCATATGAGTGAAAATTTCTCGAGCGGGACGTTACACAATCAATCAATCAATCTTAAATGACTGGGTAAGTCGTGAACAAAGACTGACGTCTTTTGTGTGTTTACAAACAAAACAGTGAAATGTTAATGTTGCAATTTAAAGCATTTTAATTTTGCACAGTCACAAATTTAACTTTTAAATGGCATATTTTACTTAAAAAATACTTGAAATGTGATTTACATAACAAACATAGATCGATAACCTTACATTTTGAAAACTTGGTAAACAATAACATGCCCTAATCTTTGTTTACAAAACAAATAATGAACTCTCTACAATGAATTTTTGTCATATTGTATATAACCTTAATTTTTTTGTGAAACCCTTTAAACACATTATACATTAGATTCTGGTCATCACAAGTGAAAAATGAAATTTTGGGAAAATCGTGCATTAGTCCCTTTAAGTTGTAATTCAACCCCACTGTGGTAGAACCGAAGTCTCGTTAATTGATACATTACCCTCATCTCTCTCTCTCTCTCTCTCTCTCTCTCTCTCTCTCTCTCTCTCTCTCTCTGTGTGTAACGCCGGTAACAATGAAAAACGTGACCTGTTGTCTCTTTTGTCAATAGAATATAGGACATATATCATACGATATATGCCCGGAAACTTCCCGGTCTGCAAATGTGACGTCACAATAATACATAAGCGTTGTTGTTAACACGCCCACAAATTACTACACCGCTAATTTTCAAATTCTTTGTTATTATTCCTTTACTCGGTTAAATCAATAAAGAAATTGTTAAGAATAAAATGATTGTTAGTTTCTAAATGAAATTGAAGGTATATAATAAAAAGGTTATAGACCTCATATGGGAAAATATGATGACCTCATTTTTGTCGCGGACGGATCTCGATAAAAAACTCGGTCATCATATTTTCCCATGCAAAGTCTATAAATATAATTAAGGTATGAATCCAATATTTATTGGTTATAGACTTTGTGTGAGGAAAATAAGATGACCGAGTTTTTGTACTATTGTGACATCATGTTTGCGGGCCGGAAAGTTTCCGAGATGTATATATAGTAACAATTTATATTAATACACAAATCATGTTTGCGGAAAGAAAATGTACGAAAATATGTGAATTATTCCATCGTAAATTGAAGGAAAAAAAATAAAGGAAAAGTCGTACATTTATGATATATCTTAGGGTTACCGAATTTCGATATAAATATCAATAAAAATACATGTACATTATGAAACTGTGTACACTCTTCATAGAGTAAACTTTGCCTTAAATTTAGTCGGGGGTTAGGAGCATATTGAAAAGGGGGGCTGGGAGCTTTAAAGCCCCCAATAGTGCAGTACGAACTCCCACCCCCCACCCCCCACCGAGTTCCGACAAAATATATTTGAATGTTTTCTGATAAATGTCTATATATAAAATATTTCTATAAAAAAATGCTCACTGCATTCATCATAGCTTTCGTTGGATATCCTTAACCATACTATTATATGGAATACCTTAATTAAGCAAGGTATATTATGAAGACAGTAGTTTTTATATGAGATTTAAACTCCTTTTAGTCTAGATTTAGAAAAAGCATATTTAATCTTCTCATGATCGGGGGAAAATAAATTCCTAATTACTTATATCTCAGAAGACGGAACACCTAAGTACAGATCATTTTTACAGCAGATTTCCATTAAAGAAAATCGTTTAAGACAGTAGTAATCTGTTGAATTTTCTAAGTGGGAGAGGTAAATAAAATGGCACTAAATCTTTGGCATCATTTCAAAACTCGGGCACATAATGCAGTTTCATCCCAATGCTCTACCCGTACACCTTGTTAATAAACGGGCTAAATGTTTTGTCTAAATGAAATGAAATGCCTTGGAAGCACAATTTATGCCTGTTTCCGGAAGGTCCAGCCCTCCCTTTGCCTCGGTCAATTTAATTTACATACATGTAACCTTTCCTTTACATAAAATCTAGTAGATGCCGAAAATTAAATTGTCCGACGCTGAATTTAAAAACATGTAACCTTTCCTTTACAAAGAATCTAATCAATGCCGAAAATTAAATTACTTATCCGCTTCTGAATAAGAAAAAATATTGTGGTTGTTGGTATTGACCAGAAAATAAACCGGACACCTGCTCCCCTTCTGTTGACCATTTTCAAAGTTACTGAAACTAGCAGAGGAAGTTTCTAAGAAAATAGCGAAAAACCTACAGACAACTTTAACTTCACATGTTTCCAAGTCAAATAAAGAAAACATATATATATATTTTCTCAAAAGGCACATTAAATTAAGAAGCACTAACGCATTGAAATTTTGAACAATTATATAGGAACTGTGACAAGTCTGACCATGTGGGTTTTTTTTTAACTTCATACAGTGACATAATTTGATGCTGGAAACAAAATTACTTTGCATCTCGGTTGCCTTGTACCTTGGCTGAATTTGATTTGAAACAATGTAGACTACTAACGTCTGCATATTGCTTCGTGAAGCCTAAGACTTCACAAAACATGAAAACTTTTTTTAAGGAAGATGACCGCTTACAGATGCCATAAAACAATTCAACAAACATTTCAGTTATAAATTCCGTCTTATTTTCAATTCACATACATATCATCCACATTATGGCGCCGCATCAAACCTTGGAAGTCAGCGCGGGTTCGATTCTCGCTCTCACCGATATGTGGTCTCTTCCTGGGTACATTGTATCTGGTTCTCTCTTACACCAATAAAAAACTGGGTACCACCAGATACTGAAAAATTGTTAAGTGTGGTGGAAAACAACAATCAATCAAACCTCGGACGTTTTTACACAGTGACTGTTCCTTCGCCAAGCACCGGGTATTAAATTGAAATTCACAAGTCGTTTGGATATTGCCATCAATTTGGTGCCCCCTATCACAGTAGACAAAAGAAAGAACCGCCACTGCTATGGCCCCCAAGTGTCATGCATATAGCTGGTCAAAATTTGTGGCACTTCACCCAACAGCATTGTATAATTATGTCACTACATGCGTGAACAAATTCTCGAATGATATACAAACAAAACATCCTCATAAAAAGTAGTGATCGTTTTATTTTAAGTAGATTTAAAGATAAGCTTACGGTCAAGACTTTGTCTTGGTTGTCAGGCAACTGACGATATATTAAAAATGGTATTGGACCTATATAATCCTTTGGAGCGATTTCCCAGCAGAAGCATACAGAATTAATGATATTTATATGACGTATTGGAACTCAATCAATAGTAAATGTTTGGTACACAGATCATTTTTTAAAAATCTTTAAATCATTATCATGGTGATATCTAGAATTACCCATATTCTTCATCATTTCATTACAGAATCTGTAACATCAAGGTCTATCCTCTAGGAATCTATGATAGTTTATATTCTACGTTGGACACATGTCATACTGATATATTTTGTAATTCAACAGAAAACAAAACAGCATATTTAAAACCTCTTGATACACTTCCATGGCATAGCGGTCGATGATGTAATATTGTTATAGTGCCTGTCTTATCATTGTATGAAAAACATCTGTGATCATGCGTGACAATACGTGGTTACGGAGAATGAGTATCAACGGTTTTTCATCGGGAATACTTAATAGAAATGAAAAACACACCAACTAACACATGACATGCCAAACAAAATTACAGTCATTATGTATCAAAGTTGTGATAGAATAAAACAATGATCATAAAGAAAAAATATTAAAGAGACCTATACAGAAATTGTTTACGAAATTAGGTATACATGTAGACATGGTTTCTTATGAGGTGGTAACAAAAATTTCAACATTACCTTCCGCATCCTGGGCATAATACTGTTCTGTAAACATGAAGAGTTCCAAAAGGAGGACAAAGCACAAACGAAAGTTCATGTCCAGATCAATTCTTTTAAAATTCCAATATAGCACTACAAATATTTAGTTTAAAATCTCGCTGGAAATTCCCAGTCACCGAATCATAGTTTTTCGCAGTCAAGTAGTTATGAACGTCTGAAGTGTTATACAAATCTCTAATTGTTATCGTTTATATGTCAAATCGTTCATAAAAAGCACTGTTCATTCATCGCGAAAGTTTGATAGTTGTGAAATCAAGGCGTGTATAACAAATTATCGAATTTTGCAAACCTTTGACGACACGAGATTTTGATGCAGTTTACTAAATGGCTTTTGAATGAACCTGTACATATAGGACTTGTAATGGAGGGTAGGCGGTTTGAACGCCAAATAGGGAGGGTTTAATGTATTTATAATTAGTTGACAATGAAAAATCGAATGTGATTGAATGCAAATCAGATATCCTCTCAACAAATAGCGACTGTATGCAAAAGCATCAGCTTTAAGGGAGTTTATCACCTGGGCTTACAATATAGCGTTCGTAAATAATATTAGAAATTAATGAAGCTCTTGTTGCGACGGGGATTAATCATATTTAGAGTGGCACAATACTTAAGAAGCGTTGATCTTGATCGTTAAGCCCAACTTAGGTGTTCCTATTCACTACCAAACTGCCAATAGGCGTTACAATAAGCTATGGTCAAATATTCTTGCGTGCAGTTTATCGACGGGAAAGGGCTACCAATGCCATTTTAGCTAATGGGACATTACTATAGATGCATTGTCTGTTTAATAGAGTTATGAATTGCCATACGACCAGCAATTAATCGTGTTAGCCGTCTTTTGTCAGTGTCTTAAAGGACAAAAACGGATTACAGCCCAAATCATGAAAAGGCGAGTCACAATGCACGTCAGTTTCTATCCGAAAATGTCAAGTTTACGTTCAAAACGAGAGAGAAATTGCTCATTCATCGTCTTCTTATCCTCGGCATGTAACAACGACATAAATTTTGCATGTTTTCGGACTTCAGTTCCAGTTGTGGCAAAAGAGAATGAAATGGAGGGAAGAACTGGATACGATAATTTCCCCACTCACGCCATTGTTAGTGGATTTTATGATGCTTTATGTCTATCTTTCAATAGTTATGACTTCATGACATATATGTTTGAGAAATCACAAAAATCAACGTAAAGGTTATGACATAGTGTACACAAACAATATGAATATTAACAAATTATATTACCAAAGATGCTTCATACCAAATTTGAAATAACTTTTGAATAGCTTTTGTCAGGTCTATTGCATTTGGTCAGCGTCCGTCGAGCGTTAACAATTGACTACCAGTCCAATTCTTTTCAAATTTGGTATAAAGCATCTTTGGGAAAGGGGAACAAAAATTGTAAATTTCAAGACTTCTGAACACTTGAAGCCTTATTTATTTATCTTCCTTTGTGCTATTGATGCTAAATTGAAACTAACTCGATATTTAGAATGAGCAGATAGCCTTTTACCAAAATTGTAAATTTCATGATCCCAGGTGTAGAGATTTTTGGTATCAGGCTGGGGCCAAATGGTCACTGATTAAATGTGTTAACAATTTGAACATTTTCAGCTTCTTAATAACTACCATTCTAATTCTTTTCAAATTTGGTATGGAAGATCTTTGGGACAAGGGAGACATAAATTGTAAATTTCAGGACTCCTGCATCTCCGGGTCCCTAGGGGCAGGGCGAAAACTGGCAAAAATTGACCAAAGTTCAAAAATCATCTTCTCTACAACCGCGTATCTTCAATAAAAACCAAATTCATAGAGATGCAGAGCAGAAAGGCCTCTACCCAAATCGTAAATTTCATGATCCCCTGGGTAGAGGTTCTGACTCCAGGGCGGTGGGTGGGGGACTTGGTATACATAGTGTATATGTATAAACATATAAATGACATCTTTTTAAATGCTATTGATAATAAATTGATATTAAACATATATTTAGGAGTAGATAGTCCTTTACCCAAATTACAAATTTCCCAAGGGGTAAAGGGTTTAATTCCAAGTGGGATAAAAACTATTGTAGGGTTATTGTTTTTACTATTTGAGAGACTTCTGAAAAAAAAACTATATGCATATTCAAAGAAATACCAAAATACCAAAATTGTTAATTTCGAAACCCCAGGATTTTTACTCTAGGACGGCACCAAATCCATCATATCGTGTTAATGTTATATGTATTGTATCGTGTAAAGCTTTTCATCAGCTGTTTTGAGAGGATTTAATTATAAAGAACACACTTTGCTTGATAATGTTGCTGAATATTAGAATTTGTCTTAGATATTCAGAACAGGATTTTTTGTCTTTAGATTTCGCAGCAGTGATCTTTTAACTATACTCATGTGACCGATAAGACCTCTTGTTTCGAAGAAGATGATCTAATGTAGTGTTATTGACAACTGTCGTCACTGTTCATTGAAATGCACTTTTCTAATTTCACGAACTTGGTAATTTTTTTCCAAGAATACTTTAAATAATTTCTATCATGATGTAATCTTTCCACGCAATATCATATTTACAATAAAGATTCAATTGCATTGGCCCCCAACCTAGTCAGGTAGTCATTTTGTAATAAACATATTTGAATTAATTTTTTTAAACAAGTATTTGTATTAAATATTCATATGTATTCTCCAAAATTGTTTCAAATGTCTGTCTTGATAGAAATGATTCTACGCACAGAGACCCCAGGAGTCTTTACAGATTAGTTATACCAATCATACTGAAAAAATATTACATATGAATATATGACTTTTTTTATATTGCAGTACAACTAGTTGATGCAAATAGGTATCTGAAAGGTGAAACAAAATGGGATCAAAGAAGTCGTCTAACAGCGAATTATTTGCTTTATTTTGTAATGAGAAAAACTCATTAAAAAGCCTTAGGTGTCATTAATTCTTCCCACCACGTCGTGTCCGTTCTTTTCTATACGTCGTCTTTACGGATAATGCTCTCATACCGCTTTAAATCATTTCCATCACGCTTTCCTTAGAAGATTCGTTCATACAGAGTTTGACGGTTCGCAAATCTGCCATATGACTTTACACTTCCTTTGAATTTTAAAAACATAACAGGTTATAGTACATGTCGAGGTCACATTGTACGGGCATTATTTTGTGCAACAGATTCAGTATCCTTTTATGGTCACGCTTACGACTTTTTAAATGATGGTTTTGCCCAATTTTGAACCCTGCCCAACATATCAGCACCATATGTTACCTGTATGTTATATGAAAATGTCCGACATATCAGCACCATATGTTACCTGTATGTTATATGAAAATGTCCGACATATCAGCACCATATGTTACCTGTATGTTATATGAAAATGTCCGACATATCAGCACCATATGTTACCTGTATGTTATATGAAAATGTCCGACATATCAGCACCATATGTTACCTGTATATTATATGAAAATGTCCGACATATCAGCACCATATGTTACCTGTATATTATATGAAAATGTCCGACATATCAGCACCATATGTTACCTGTATGTTATATGAAAATGTCCGACATATCAGCACCATATGTTACCTGTATATTATATGAAAATGTCCGACATATCAGCACCATATGTTACCTGTATATTATATGAAAATGTCCGACATATCAGCACCATATGTTACCTGTATATTATATGAAAATGTCCGACATATCAGCACCATATGTTACCTGTATGTTATATGAAAATGTCCGACATATCAGCACCATATGTTACCTGTATGTTATATGAAAATGTCCGACATATCAGCACCATATGTTACCTGTATATTATATGAAAATGTCCGACATATCAGCACCATATGTTACCTGTATATTATATGAAAATGTCCGACATATCAGCACCATATGTTACCTGTATATTATATGAAAATGTCCGACATATCAGCACCATATGTTACCTGTATATTATATGAAAATGTCCGACATATCAGCACCATATGTTACCTGTATATTATATGAAAATGTCCGACATATCAGCACCATATGTTACCTGTATATTATATGAAAATGTCCGACATATCAGCACCATATGTTACCTGTATGTTATATGAAAATGTCCGACATATCAGCACCATATGTTACCTGTATGTTATATGAAAATGTCCGACATATCAGCACCATATGTTACCTGTATATTATATGAAAATGTCCGACATATCAGCACCATATGTTACCTATATATGACATGAAAATGTCATGTCTCCATTTCAACACAAATCTACAGCCAAGTAGTTCGATTCTAGCGCCGTCACAAAGGGCATGCCAGTCATTTTTTCTCATTGTGGAAATATATTAAGCAATATCACTGAAAATGAATGTAAAGTATAACCTGTGATGAATGTGAAAATCGAAAGGGTCTCCTTCTGACTGTATAAAAGTTAAGAAAAGAGCATTACTCGTTTTTTTTTATTTCATTCACAGGACTGCACTGATCCACACAAACAGTAAATGGTCACTTGCCATGAGATGCAGGCAGTCGTTGAGTAGTACCACATTTATTTGTTTTAAAACTCTTTCCAGCAAGGGCCCTCTGTGGCCGAGTGGTTAGAGAATTGTGCTCAAAATCACAAGGCCTCTCACCTCTAGTCGGCGCGGGTTCGATTCTCGCTCGCGCCGACATATGTTAGAAAGTTTGCCAGTTTACTTTAAGAAGGTCGGTGGTCTCTTCCCGGGTATCTGGGTTCTCTCATCCAATTTAACACTTATATTTAAATTGCAAATAATGCCTAGTTTCATTAACAAAATTAAGCAAAGACCTTTCAATTTCCGTCACCCCCTCCTTGTACGCTAATTTTAACTATACACGTATTTAGTTAAGTTTCAAACTTAAGGCATTCATTTTATTTAAATAAACCAAAATTTCATAGAATTTTTGATATCACAATTTTTAACGACCGGCTGACAGTATGCATTGTACATATAAGGCCTGCTTGTATGTGCTATATATAATAAAGGTCAACTACCTTTTGTTTATAATCCATGAACTTTCGATCATTGGCATTTTCGCTAGTGTGGCACTTCCTCTGTTAATTAAACAAGATGTGTTTATGAAAACAAGAACGTTCAATCAAGAAAAGGGGCATTTTTGACAATGGCTATTATTTGTTATTTAAATAAAAGATATCTTGGGTGTCTGCGCCTCACCCCCACCCCTAACTTTTGACGTAGTAGTGAGTGATGAAAGTAAGCTTCAAAGTTTTGAATAAAATTATTTAGCGAAGTATGAGCATTGACGGTAAAAAGACTGCGTCCCTCACCCCCACCATTTAAGAAATTAAATTTTCGAGGCAGTCGTTATAGAAGATATTACCCCCACCCCACTCCCGCAAATTAGGATTTTGAAGATATGGATTAACACCGTTGTTTTGTTGTTCTTTTTAGTTTTTGTTTTCAATACTCTTTGAGAAGCTGACTACCACCTTATCTTCTAGCTGCCCCCTTATCTCTCCACCCCCACCCCCCTCTCTCCACCCCACTCCCCACCCAAATAAAAAACGACACTATTTGCCTGTAAGCACTGATGTCCCAGTCCAACAGCAAAGTAATTATGGCACCCAAAGAAAGGTCTTGTCATAAGGAATGAACATGTGAAATATGACTAACCATTCAAATGTTCTGTTGTAGATTAAAAGTTTTATCAAAAGTAGATCAAACATCAAGGTCATAAGGTAAAAACTAACGGTATTGTCACAAGGAATACACATATGAAATATGAAAGCCATACCATGAATTCCAACATTATAGCCTAGGTTAGAGTTTTTGCAGGCAAACTAACAGACAAACGGACAGATGAAAACTATATGCCCCCCCCCCCCCCCCCCCCCCCAGAATCGCCGATTACTGGAGCATAAAATGTTATCAACATCTCTTATATTAGATATCGTTGTACAAACTTATATTACAGGAAGTTTTTCTTCTGGTAGTGAGGATGCTGATAAACTTCGAACAGATTTTCCTGCCACAGAGTCGGAGGTCCCTCTCTGGTCTCAATGTGTGACACTTCACCTTCAGCTGGAGCCTGAATCTATATGAGTTAGGAATTCTCAAAGTGACGTAAAACAAATAAACAAACGTGCTGATGTGTGCCAGTATACCAGGAATGAAGTCTAATAGGTAAGGCGTTCTCAAGTAGTTGTTGTCCTTTGCAACGAAGACGTGGAAGATGGCGGAGCTCACCAATATAGGGGCATATATTCGAAATATTGTATAGATGAAGACCAGAAAGACGTGGTTTTAGACATTATTTATGTTTCATCGAAATAAAAATGACAGGATACACTAAATTCATTCTCACTAATCATGGTGCAATTGAGTGTACAGATTTTCAGTGAATCCACGCATAGTCTTTTAAAATATAGCTGGACAAAACAGTATACACAGACAGACGGAGAGACCAGACAAATGGACCAATGGTTCCATATCCTAAACTAATGCAGCAGTCTCTGTAAGCCAAGTCCATAATGTTGAAAAACGCCTGTAAAATGAAAATTACTTGCATGTTATAAAATTTTAATAAAAATGACAGAAGGTCAGCTTCATTGATATAGATACTATACACACAAAGTGTTTAATGATCGGGGCAACGATAGCACCCCCTACAATGAAGAAAAAATATTTATAGCTTCCTTGAATGTTAAAAAAAAATATCGATCAAAATAACATGTACACAACCTCGTTATTTATGTAAGATGTACACAACGTTTAAATTAAATCTATTCATCGGTGTTAAACTCTGTACAAATGATGTTTACGGATGGAAGAAGAAACGGACAAGGTGATTTCAGTATAACCCTTAAACTTTGTTGGCGGGGGAGGGGGTGTTTATAATAAAGAAACTGATGAAATATTTACACTGCTTTGTGGGGCACCCGTCCCCAGTTTCGAAGTACCCATTGGGAGAATATGGTTACAGTAGTTCTTTGTTAACAAAGGGATCTAATTCGAACTAAGTGGTCAGCGGTAATTCTATTTTCTCTAGAATTTGTTAGAAAATCGCCTGTGTAATCTGTGCAATGGTTTTACTAGTTCAAGCGATGGGTCGATAATCGCCCGGATCAATATAATGGAGATCGGATTTTGGAAATGGAAAAATGGTTACCCGAGTCCATGGTGATGAAAATTACCACTTTCCCAAATGGTGTTTAAAATTTGCAGGAGACGCTCGTTACAAGTATTGCTGTTAAGCATTAGTGAAAATGGACAGGATCAATTGCTGTATCATGAGACATATTAAAATATTTTATGAATTCGTTCAAAGTGGAGGGTTCTTTATAATTTTCATCGCTGTTTGGTTTAAAATCTATAATTTTCTCTTCTTTGTGTATTTGGTGTGTTTTTTGAAATTTGACGACATGTTAACTGACGTTGCTTCGAAATACATGTTTATTTGAAATAGCTTACTTGAGACAGTGAACATATGGAAAAGAAGATACCAAACAGTGTTCAATCCCATAAATCCTTTATAGAATACACGAACACGGACACTTTGGATTGATTAATTAATTGTTGTTTACCACCACACTCAATTATCTGGTGGCGTCCAGACCCCTTAGAAGCACCAGAGGAAGAATCAGGTGTCGCGGAGGAGTACACCCACCTGACTGACCATGGGATGGTGTGTAAAATGAGTGATTTGGCTTGCGTTTTGAAATTAATAAGCTAAGGACTCCCAGGAGAAAAAAATGTGAATGGAACAGCGTCTAATCAAAGGGAAATAATTAAGAAAATGTAAAAAATAGAGGTAACAAGTAAGATAAGATTTTTACCGATTGATTTAGAAGCATCACAGTATAATGTACATTTTAAATATTAATGACATTATCCTTGTGTAAAGGCTGTGGCTTAACAATATTGCGATCGCCGTAAAGAATATAACCGAAATAATTACTTCAATTATTACTTGTAATGAGAAATTGAAGGCTTGGTACAATGGATGCTTGTGGTCAAATGGTGTCATAACCTTGAAACAAGATCACATGACCAAGGTCAAGGGTACTAGTAATAACTGTTTCTATGATTTTATATTGAAAAGGCACTGAGATTAAAATAACACACATGCATAGAGAAATATTTGATCAGATCGGGAATAAATGGAACATCTGGTACTTTCGATTTTTCCAAAGGTACAGAATATCTATCTTATAAAACAAAGGAATAAGGTACACTAAGCATATAAATTTGGCCTAATAAAATGAAGAAAAATAAAGTAGAAATTTACACACTTTTACCTCTTGAAGTTATTTAGGGACAATTCCCTCTCTTTGAATATGAACGCAAAATGGCGCCAAACGTCTTATTGTAGAATAATAAACTCCCAAATTTACCTGGATCGCTAATTTTTAACCAAAACTCCCAAATTTTACTTACATTTGTTAATATTTCATTATGTGCAAGGCGAACGCGATGAATGATACTTATGTATGTTGAAATACATACTTCAATGCATCCAAAAAAAAAAAAAAAAAAAAAAAAAGAAGTGTTTCATAAATCGCATTCGCCTTGCTCATAGTGTAATATTAAAATCTGTCATTTCCGGAACACCTGCTTTGTACATCATTTGACACTAAAATTTCATAAACTGTGCGCTAAATGATAAATTAATTTTCCTTTTTTATTTATATGATAATAGATGATATTAAAACATATAACCCTTTCAATTTTTTTTTTTATTAATATGTTCATCGTAATTCGGAATTTTTACACTATATTCGAAGTCGAATCCTGAAGTAGTTTGTAGCATACCAAACGACAGGGACGATAACCGATGACAGATAGTCATGAACGGCAACGTTTGATTCATTAAGGTAAGGACCAACAACAAAAATATTTATAATATCAAAATTATGTTAAAGGTGTTTTAATTAGAAAAAAAAAAATCCCTGTGACTAGTCTTGGGTGTATTTAAGTGGAATCTCAGCTGCACTTGAGCCACTTGTAGCAAAGAGGGTCCTCAAGTAATTGTGTACTAAAGTATGGATTTTAGAAAACAACCTTACAAATGATAGAGATGTTGAGAGTAGTTAAGATCAAAGACAATAATAGTTCAAGACTATAATGATTGGTGATCATCATGACGTCTTTTTATAACAATTATGCGAACAATGACGTAACATTTTTTTCCCATTGTGACGTTATTCATGAAGCAGTTGGATAAGAGATAATGACTTTGGCTCACTTCATCGTCATATTCATATACACACACACATATATAATGAAAATATGTAGACCGATTTCTATTTTATCTCTTTTTATTTGATGATGTTCAGTTTCCTAAGTAATTCTGAGAGAGAGAGAGAGAGAGAGAGAGAGAGAGAGAGAGAGAGAGAGAGAGAGAGAGAGAGAACACCACTGATTTATTTTTGAAATATTTTCTATAAATAATATCAATATGCAGTTGGGAAAACGCCTACCACTTACATTTGCACGAATTATCATTATTAGAATCCCATTCTTCTCATTAACATTAATATTGATCAATATTGAAAAATCATACATCATTTCTTATTAATTACATTAATCAGGATTGTATACAATTACGGTTTTCAATATGATGGATTGACATGCCCCCCCCCCCCCCCCCATCCTAAATTCTATATTTCCTAATCTAAAGAGGTGTTTTATTTCTACATTCTAAAAATTTTAATAGCATTCAAAATCCTCTCTGCATCTTTTTTTTTAAACAACATTCTATTGTTTTATTTAATTTCCATTGTCTTTTTTATAGTAGAAGTGGGTGACAAGGATATTTTAAACAAAAATTGAGTTGAGATTATAAAATGAGCCAGTGTAGTAAACGTCCAACACCCCCCTCCCCCATATAAAAAAAAATGGATGCCTCGTAAAATATTATTTATCGATTTTAAAATTGAAGCATGTTACTTTAATTCGATGTGTAAGAACCTCAAACCCTATGCCCTGTGGGGATCCGGGTTGTTAGAATAGATCCTCAGCATCCCTTGCTTGTCGTAAGAAGCAATTAAATAGAGCGGTCGTTCGGATGAGACCGCAAAAACCGAGGTCCCGTGTCATAGCAGGTGTGGCACAATAAAGATCCCTCCCTGCTCAAAGGCCCTGAGCGCCGAGCAAAGGCCTAAATGTTGCAGCCCTTCACCGGCAATGGTGACATCTCCATATGAGTGAAAAATTCTCAAGCGGGACGTTAAACAATATATAATCAATCGTATTCCCACAGTTGAGGATGTTGGACTTCGGTCAAAGTTTAATATTTTTATGAAGATTTTTTTTATTCCCCTCTTTTTTTCCCATAAATGATACTATGTACCCGCTTAATCGCCCAGGAATAATGAACTTTCTTTTTAAATACTTCAGAATGCTTAAAATTTATTGATGTGCCTGCCTTGTGCTCCAGAATAACATTACCAAGTGATAGATATAAAATAAAGAACGATCATGCAGATTTTATCAAAAGAAAGCTGTTTGTTGATGTTTCCGATGACAGTCTCCCGTGTAGGAAGTGTCGCTTTGAAAATTACTTAAGTCTTCTGCCTCAGAAATTATAAAATTTGGAACTGGTAATCCCCATCTTCACGTGGAAGCGAGTACACGAAGTTGTAATCCGAGAAATGAAAGAATCTGTAATATTTGTAAAAGTAACTAAATTGGCAATAAATATCATTACGAAACTTTTTTTTTTGAGTAAACAATACTGGCTTCAGCCAAATACTTTTAAGTTAAGCAATTAAATGTCAGTAACTTGCAATGAAACTCTCTCAGAAAATATGTGATGTGTATTCATTTCGATCATGTTTGTTTGGAAAAGTCTGATCTCCTGATCTTTTACGTTACCAGTAATATATATATATATATATATATATATATATATATATATATATATATATATATATATCTGTGTGTGTGAAGGGCCTTCGTGGCCGAGTGGTTAGAACACTGCGCTCAAAATCACAAGGCCACTCACCTATAGTCAGCGCGGGTTCGAATCTCGCTCGCGCCGATATATGTGAGAAAGTTTGCCAGTGGTGGTCTCTTCCCGGGTAAATTGTATCGGGTACATTCTATCTGGGTTCTCTCCTCCACCAATAAAAACTGTACGCCACCAGATAACTGAAAAAACAATCAATCAATGTGTGTGTGTGTGTGTGTGTCTTTAATTTATCGTGAGGTATGGTCGTGTAAAGTGTTGTAAAGTCATACGTTTTAATAATGTTGATTTGAGAAAAGTTTTGTGATTTCGAATTTACTAAACGTTCTCTAGATTTTTTTTAGAATCCACATTTCATTTACACCAGTTGTGGCATATGTTGTCGCACAGTAAGTTTGAGGTTTCTCCTTCAGAGCAGTTAATATTTTCGTTAGGAGCAAAAATAGGGACTTGGTAGAACATTTACCAGCAATGTATCTTTGGAAGTGTTTTTGTGGAGTTTGGGAATCCAATATAGGTACGGTAACTCATATTCATTCACTTCATTGACTGAGATATTATATATGTGTTTAAAACTGAAGCATGATTTTGGAGAATTTCATCTTTTGAAAGAGCAGTTGGAGTACAAGTGCGGTTACTAAATGTGGAACTAATGTCAAGTTCGTTTACAATGCAGTTATAATAATAAGCTTTACAAATTGATTAATCATTAACGTATGTTAAAATGTTGAATGCTTTTGACATACTTTTAGAACTCTTGGTGTTTTAACCTCTGTACGTGGTTTCCTGACTAATGATAGTACATTCATCTCACTCTAGATATAGACAAACCCCGTGTTTATAAACGGTATTTTGGGAATCTGGTTTTATGTAAATACAAAGTGTACCCTATCTAAAAATATTTTTTATCCACTTATTTATTCCTATTACAGGAAACTGTTAATTTCAGGTAATCAAAAATGATCTTCTCTACAAAGATATCTAGCTATCCCCCTTTCCCATCTATCGCGGTTGGCGTTAATATATTAATGGATATGTAAAACGAGGGAAGGTACTATGCCAAAAAAAAACCCAAAATGCCTTGTCTCGGTACATCGGCGATAGTTTGTGCCAATAAATGTTCAGGAATTATTTTTTCCCCTCTGATTTACTCTCCAAAATAGGGACAATATTTTTCAAAATTTGAATCTGGGGGAATAAGACGAGCCAAATGTCCCAAAACGATTCTCCGGAATTCAACTTTTTTAACAAGCATAATATAATTAATTTTACAAAACTGTACCACAGAACTCGCGACTTTGAACATTATTGATCCACTATAACTACACGCCAGCTGACTTAACCTAAAATTGGATTAAATTCAGTCTCCTTTTTTCGTAGAGTGAGTTACCGCTCCATTTTATAGCTGAGGAATATTGGAAGATCGGGTAAATACCTATCTTTTTACGTTTACAAATTAATAGAACAAAGACCCACTCTACCTGAAAAATGTAAATGTTTAAAAAAAACAACAACAAAAAACCCCAAAAAACAACAACAACAAAAACACACACACACACACACACACACACACACACACACACACACACACACACACACACACACACACAAAATTATATACTTGCAATATATTTAAATGGACAGTGCGAATCCTTTGGAATCATCTCGTCGTCTATATGATGGCTTTTCTTTTTGGATTTTTTTTTTACCTTTATATTAAGCAGAAAGACAGTAACTGCAATCGTAATATAGCTTTGTGATTTCATAACTAATTTGGTCAATGTATCCCACATTTGTTGTGGCTCTTTTGTTCTGTAGTTCTTTCTCAATAACCTATTTTTGGCCTTTTCAACAAGCCACGTAACTTAGTTTCGAAATATTCTGTGAAATATTTTCATGAAATTCATCGCACATGCATTGTGCCTCCAGAATTTCACGTGTTAACCATTTTGACCACGTGTCATTCTTCACTCGTTTTATACTAATTTTTGCAGGTTCGTTCAGAATGGCATGAAAAAGTACACTTTATTTTAAAATGAATCAGTCAGGTTAGACAATAATAATTTGTATGATTGGAAATTTCCCTCTTGCAAATCTGAGAGACCCCGTCCATTACGATGATTGTGGTCTCTATAGGTTAACGCTTGTTATTATGATTATGTAATATTCGTGGAAAACAACAGGATAGTGGTCAGAGATTGCAATTCCCAGTACTATCGATTCACATAATTATGATCAATAAGAGTTGATGAGATATTTGTTATTCTAAGTACATTATTTATTTGTGTGAAGTCACATTCATCAATATTCCTTAATGAAAGTAATGGGATGCTTCGTATGCTACCTGGGAACACCAAGTCAACTAATACGGCTAATTTGTGGGTTGACAGAGTGCCACTGTGGTCTTGATCTGCTGTCCGAGATAACACAGTCCCAATGAACTATGAACCACTGCGTACTTCCGGCGACCTATGGAACACTGCCAGTGACTTAAGGGCGTACGCGCGACGTATCTCGATAATATAATATTTTTTCGTGAAATTTCACGTACAGCTCACTTGCATTCTACCTCATTTCTACAACAACAACAATAACAAAAGCGTATGTTACCATGTCTGTTTTAGAGTTAATATATTTGGACAGTTCCTGGTTGTAGCATGTAAATTCAGCTCTTCTGTTTCAATGGGCATTACCATAGTAAAGTAGGGGAGAGAAATCTTTGGAACAATCAGGTATCGAACCCGGTACCCTTCCATTACAAGTTAGGTGATCTAATCACTTAGCTACCCAAGCCGATGTAAAAGATTTGGTAAAATATTTACATTAAAAAAACTAAACCTATTATACAAGAACTCTTCATATCGAGGAAATAAAAAAAATAATTTTGGAGAAAATGTCAAAAACGTCGCGTGTGTCCCAAGAAACACTGCGACCATGTAATGGTCCAGGGATATCAATGTGGGGCAGTGAGGGTGGTGATATTTGCTGTATTAGAGGTGGCACTTGCTGCCTTGTAGCCTTCAACCCCTTTCGCACAGGTAGCATCTCCGCACTTTGATGCAAAATCGCAGCTGTCAATGTATACTAGTCGATCCTTCATTGATACTGTCCTCCTCTGCTGTGCCGATGGAGTTTCAGTTGTTAAAAATACTGCAGAGGTTATGGCTACCACTCTTTTTTCTGGGGCATGATTAACCGATTGGCCCCAAATTGACTAAAACTTTAAACCCGCTGCAATCCTTGTTTTAAACTGATGCAAAACGTACTGGCTGCTGCATACGTACGTGCAAACTGTATGCTTATACAATAGACAACAGCAAGTATTGTAAAGTAAAAATTGGTGTTGAAGATAGCACGCTTGCCCTTAGCATTGACTCGCACTATGTGTCAATATAAAGGTATAGCACGTGCATATAAAGTTACATTAGTAGGACGGCAATGAGAATACCTCCATAAAACCAAGGTATACATCAGAGTTGTACATTAAGTATACAGACTAAAATTAAATATTACATGAATATCACACATGTGTACACTCGTATACAAAAAATTGTCGGAAAAAAACACGTTAATTAAAAGTAATGCAACAGTTGCATAATTAATTACAAAATATGAATGAACATACCCTGGGTAAAGGGAATTTGCGGTAAACGAATCTGGATGACTTATATAATAATTAATTTTACAGTTGGATCATAGGAAAATGTGCAAAGGCGATCAAACCCAGGCCAGATTTACTCAAGCCTTATGAGGTACTGAAATGTTTCTAATACATATGTAACTGGAGAAAACAGACCAAAATTCGATTAACATATATTATCTCGTCAATGTTTATTAAACTGACTCGGAGTAATCTTGGCTCTTCAGAACATCTCAGAAACTAGGCCCAACATTCATTCGTAAAAGACAATGTTCACATAAAGTTTTGCGCAGGCACATCTATTTACCATATATGTACCATAAGGAAGTCACAATGAATATACATGTACAAAACATGTGTAAATACAAGCAGAATATATTGCGATACGTAGAGATAAAGTATACTTCGATACGTAGAGATAACGTATACTGCGATACGTAGAGATGAAGTATACTGCGATACGTAGAGATGAAGTATACTGCGATACGTAGAGATGAAGTATACTGCGATACGTAGAGATAAAGTATACTGCGATACGTAGAGATAAAGTATACTGCGATACGTAGAGATAAAGTATACTGCGATACGTAGAGATAAAGTATACTGCGATACGTAGAGATAAAGTATACTGCGATACGTAGAGATAAAGTATACTGCGATACGTAGAGATGAAGTATACTGCGATACGTAGAGATGAAGTATACTGCGATACGTAGAGATAAAGTATACTTAGAGATGAAGTATACTGCGATACGTAGAGATGAAGTATACTGCGATACGTAGAGATGAAGTATACTGCGATACGTAGAGATAAAGTATACTGCGATACGTAGAGATAAAGTATACTGCGATACGTAGAGATAAAGGCATGCGGTATTAATGTTTACTACGTACATGCAAATATTGTATTTTCGATTCTTGGACCATCTAGAAACTTGTATCTCTTGTTTCCTTTTAATTCAGATCACTGCTGAAAATCAGCATGTTTCTTTATGCCTAGAATTCGCATACAAGAAAACTTTGACTTACCAACCTTATTGTCTAGACTTTTATGCTTATTTACGACAATTTCAAGCAATTTTCCAATACGTCTGCTTTCCCACCTCTTAAATTCTGAAGAACTAAGTATAACAAAACGGCACGATCCTATTTTAGTCATTACAATCTACTTCTCACCAGAATACAAAGTTTTTCCGGTAGTAATTCATTCTTTTTTTTACATACAGCGGGATGCTGTAATTAAAGAAGGCCACAAAATTTTGGGAATATTGATCAATTGCTATGTTTGTATTAATATCTCGGAAGGTAGTTGATGGGGGATATGTAGCGACAATAATTATTGGGACATATTTTACACTACTAATTGTGGTAATCAACATTTCTATAAATATTACAATTCTCCGGATCACCCCATTTTGTCCACGAGGGTCAGAATACTTTAAAAAATTACCATAACACTGACAGCCGGACTTAGTACCCCCGTTTCGTAGACTCGGGAAGCTCACTGGCTCAAGACACTAGGCACTGTTTTTCCATATTGGTGCAACGACACCCGTAGAAAATGTGGGGAATCTTACACGTCCATATTGAAATAATGTGAAGGTGATGGAATATTCTTAAAACTACATTAGATTATGGAGGGAAAACGTAAAGATAACTGACAGTAATCAACCTCATAATTCCTTTATAAAACACAGAGCGAAGTACTCCTGGACACATCTTGATTTAAAAACTGATCATTCGCAAAACATGCTCTCGCTTATCGGATCAACCAAGACATTTTGCAGGTGATAATGGAATATTTCTATATATTAAGATTGATTGCTTGATTAAATGTTGTTTAACGTCCAGCTCGAGAATTTTTCACTCATATGGAGACGTCACCCTTGCCGGTGAAGGGCTGTAAATTTAGGCCTATGCTCGGCGCTTATGGCCTTTGAGCAGGGAGGTATTTTTTACGTGCCACACCTGCTGTGACACGGGACCTCGGTTTCTGCGGTCTCATCCGAAGGACCGCCCCATTTAGTCGCCTCTTACGACAAGCAAGGGGTACTGAGGATCTATTCTAACAACCCGGATCCCCATGGGCACTATATATTAAGAGAAGCTGACGATGGAATTGATGAAGTCTACCTGTTTGTCATAAAGTTGAGTTGCCATTTTGCCATTAACATTTACGTTCAATAAAAATCCAAATATGAAGCAGATATGAAAGACTATGGTGCATTTTATTTCGAGTTCACTGGGATATATCGTATAATATTTGAATGCAAATGGACAATGTTAATAGACAAACTTCGTTGATATATCTAAATGCTGAGTAGAAGGCCACAGCAAGAGATTTTTTCTTCTCGAGTAGAAGCTTTTGAATAAATTTTACCTCATAAGAATATAAAGAACAGATCTGCTATTAAAGGGCACAACTGGTGCACATGAGAATTCCAGCAGGCTGTAAGACTTGATAGGTCTAAATTTGTGGTACTTCTTCTATAAGTAGTGACGTTAAATTATTAGTGAAAAATTCTCGTCAGAACATTAAACAATTAAAATAAAAATTAAATGACCATTAATAATCCTTCCGAATCAAGCCGTCAATATCTACTAATTAAGGAACATTCTTGGTCTTAAAAAGTGTTCAGTTTTGTATTCCAAGCTCATCTCATATTTCTTACAAATGTACTTCTACAATTGCATCTAAGCTTTTTTAGTACAAACAAATCATTCGGTGCTAGATATAAACCATCTTCTGTAAATCCTCTTAACTGTTTTTTTCCCCTTAACTATAAACCTAGTGGACATAGAAGATAACTGGTGATGACGACAGCAAAAATTAACACCAGAAGCCACTTATTGTAGAAAGTCCGAAATGCAAAGAGCCCGATCTTTGAATTGATTGGTTGGTTGGTTTTTTTAACGTCCTGTCAAGAATTTTTCACTCATATTGAGATATCGTCAGCTGTAGGTAAAGTACCACAAATTTAGACCTATGCGTAGCACTCTGGGCCGTAGCAGTGACGGTTCTTTAACGTGCCAACGCCTGCCGCGACACGGGGATTCCGTTTTTTTAAGGTCATATCAGAAAGACCCGTGATTCTCACTTCTAAATGCCGAGCATTTGACGAAAGAACTGTCAGTATTTATATTTACGTCTTGGGTTTGACGCGGCAATGACACGAGCGGGGCTCGAACTCACGACCTCTCGGTTACGAAGCGAATGCTCTAACCACTGAGCTTCCGCGACCGGTCTGGCGACAGACCTCCATCTACATTATGAATTCTGTCGAAGATTATGAGACGATTGGCTACATGAAAGGGAAGAACTGATAACAGGTATATTATTAAGAAGAATGTTAAAATTTTGTATCAAACACGTTACACATAAAATGAGTACGATTCATCCTTCTGTGTTTAGTAAACCAGAAGGGATAAAAAAATTAGATTACATTAGGTGTATGATTTGATTCAAACTTGTAAAATCATTGTCTTTGTAAGGTTCATTATTACTAAATGTGGAATTAAAGCCACAAGAGATGCGTATGTAAATGGTATGATCAGTAAATGTTTTACGACTAAAAATGGAACGAGGAAATCTTTATATCTATGATCAGTCAACCACAATATTACTTCGTAAAAATATCACTTTAATTTTCTGAAGTTGATATTAACAAAAATCTTTTATTTGTTGGCAGCCTGTATCGGTTTTACTACACAATGAAATACAAGTATAATGGGGAGGCCAGCATATACCAAAAACCTGAAATTCTTGAACCTAGTGTCAGGGGTTGTGCTGATAGGAGGGGGGGGGGGGGGGGGGATTCAAGCACATATAATGAAAATTCAATATTTTCATATGACTTAGAAATGGAGGTCCCGTGAGAAGGTATATGTCGGTACGATACGGAACTCTCACTGCTACGGACATGAGCGTCATGCACATGTGAAGATTTGTGACACTTCAACTAAATTTAATGTCTCGACACGAGTGAAAATTGTACAAACATCACTCATTTTCAATGAAGACATTTGTCGAAAAAGGAAGCGGCAATTTTTGGTACTTGGCTTGCACGGAATATCATGGTATTACTCTAAATTAGGAAGGTAATGTTTATCGCTGTACATTTGTTATTTCCGCCTATTGCACATATAATTTGACTATAGGTGCAGTCACGTAGAAAGAGATCACATAAAATGAAGATATTTAGTTTTTAAGGGTGATATCACGATATAAGATAAATATAGATATTTTCTTGGGAATACTAGAGAACTAGCAATCCTTTATGAATTTCAGAACTGTGTAGCATTTCAAACGAAAAAAGACACGTCTTTTTTTTAAAGGAAACGGTCCATCTGTTGCAACAGACCTTTTCAGACTTTTTTGTTGTTGAATTGAAAATAGATGTTAAGGGCAACCTAACAACTCAACTTTGTGACAAACGGGATAATTTCAGCTTCTCTATCAACTTCCCATATTTAAGTAGCAATATTCCATTATCACCTGCATTAGGTGTTTATATCTTTCAACTGATTCGAGCCCCATGGGGATTCGGGTTGTTAGAATATATCCTCAGTACCCCTTGCTTGTCGTAAGAGGCGACTAAAATGGAGCGGTCCTTCGGATGAGACCGCAAAAACCGAGGTCCCGTGTCAATGCAGGTGTGGCACGAAAAAGATCCCTCCCTGCTCAAAGGCCATAAGCGCCGAGCATAGGCCTAAATTTTGCAGCCCTTCACCGGCAAGGGTGACGTCTCTATATGAGTGAAAAATTCTGCTGTGACACAGGGCCTAGGGTTTTGTGATCTCATCTGCAGGACCGCCCCATTTAGTCGCCTCTTAGGGGTACTGAGGACCTGTTCTAGCCCGAATCCCCACAGGATGATTTATTTTGAATAGCAAAATAATATTCGTCAGTCATTGATATATTTGTTTTGTAACATGTATTGATTAATTTGTAAGATTATAAAATTGAATTATAACAGTTGTCAACTTGATTGTTGTATTAGCAAAACACGTTGTGCAAGTGAGATGTGCGTCTATTTTCTCAAAATCAGTTAATGTTATGTAGTCATATTTCAGAATAATGACCGCGGCATTCCTTCGATCTTTGCAATGTAACCATCAAAACAACTAACAAAATTAATGTTATTAACTAACAGTGTAAAGGTCCCCGTGGGTTATAACTATTGAGTGTAACAGTTTACCATAATCCTGATTAATGTCAATTAACCCAAATGAAAGTGACAGGAAAACATGTTAGAAATGTTTATATATGGTCACATCTTTACAACTGAGAGACAATCGAAGCAGACAGAAGTTTTCTAGGAGGAGACAATGTTACATAACCTCTAAACACGTTTTATATCAGTGACATACTTTTGAACAGACAATAATTTTGATGGTTAAACATGATTTGACAAAAAGACAAAAGGTTCTTTAAGAGAAATATACTTTGTAAATGTACGAAATTTGTTTTTCAGAATAGTATTTCAAAATAGATGAGAAGTCATAATTGTCTTTATTGTTTGTGATATGGAATTCTGATGAAAACCCTTTCTTCTAATTTACGTTTCATTATTGCTTTTAGTTAATATGAAGCAAAAGAATAATACACAAGTGAATAGAGATTATACCAAATTTCCCTGTAAATGGTATATGTAGGGTATAATGACACGTTTAAATTAATTGTACCTTGCATAGTAGTATAATATCCCCTTAACTCCAATGACGAATTTGACATTTGAAGCAGAAGAAAGCGCTTCCCGATTTTTCCTGTCTAATTTGTTTGCATACGATCCTCTAATATCTCTACGCCCCTCGAGGTGTTGACATAAATGAAGTTAGACAAGCGATTATCAATATTTTCTTTAATCAGTTTCACTAGAATGAATTAAGGAAGCCTTTTCTCACCAAGTTCTGTCACGATTATGTAAATAATGCACACGTTGCAGTGCTCAATGAAAAAGTCAGGAATGATCAAAGGAGAACAATTTTAGCCAAAACATAAATGTAATAAATTTTAATCGTGGTTTTATTATATATATAAAAAGGCTAAGGTAATGAACAGTATTCAATCTCTCCTATAGAAAATATAAATCAGAAAGATGGGCAAACAGCACCCTTGGACATACCAGAGATGGGATCAGGTGCCAAGGATGTGCCAAAGTGTTCCCTGTCGACCAGTCAAACCCGCCGTGAGTCCTATATCTTGATCAGATAAACGGAGTAATCCGCAGTCAGAATCAGTGTGTCAAAAACGATTTAACAATTGATGTGAAACACATCAGAGAGCATTTAATCTAATGGAAGGTTGTATTGGCAAACTAATTCATTGTAACGAGCATAGAATATGACGTTAGACGAGACTGTACATACCCCAGTAACATCAATGTGTTTGTCAGTAGCCTGCCTCGATTTAAAAATTGATCATAAGCAGAACAAGCTCTTGTGTATCGAATCAGTTGATAGACATACTTGTGGCACATAAACATCACATACAGGTGATAATGGAATATTGCTGCATAGATAAGAGAAGTTGACAGTGGAGAAATTGAAACCACCCCGTTTGTCATAAATTTGAATTGTTAGTATGCCGTCAGCATCTATTTTCGACAAAATATCTAAGTACGAAGCAGATGTGGAAGATTCTGTGGTGTCTTTTATTTCAAATTCACCGAGATATATCGAATATATGTATTATAATAATTGCTTGATTATAGATGAAAAGCTAAAGTTTGACCTATACTAGGTGTTAAGTGCCATTTAACAGTGGTGAACAATTGAAGATAACAAACAGTGATCAATCTCATGAATCTTAAAAAAGATACAAAATTAAGAGAAAGGGAAACACGGACCCCGGACATACCCGAGGTGGGATCAGTTGCCCAGTAGGAGAAAGCATCCCCTACTGACCGGTCACATCCGCCGTAAGCCTTAAATCTCGCTTATTTTTATCGGAGTGATCAATAGTCAAATTCAGTAAAAAAAAAATCGGAATGATAAAAAGGTGTTTTATTTGCAAATAAGAATTTTTAGTCCAATTTTGATGTGATTTGATGCATGATATGAATATCTAATAAAAAATATGCCTAAAAGTCTAAAATAGATGTTCAAATTTTCTAAATAAGACAAAATATGAAAATTGATAAAGTCATTTGTTAATATTTTCTAAGATTAAAATCTTCAAAAACATGTCAGTTAGAAAAATTGTATATCATACATTTTTAAATTTTTTTTTTAAAAGAAATTGACATGAAATGGCTAAGATATGTGTCAAGATTACTGAAAATAGAATCAACATCTGCAAACACTTCGGAGTTACTGTTATCTTTCAATGGACTACTGAAGGCAATATCTCAATTTTACCTAGAAACTAAACTCCTTACAAACAATATTATATTTTAACATTTTGAGAAGTGATTTATCTGATTTTCATCTTTTTATAACGCAAAGAAATAGACACTTATTTATGGACAATTATATGAACAATACTCTATTTGTTGTAAGTACTCTTGCATATTTATTTTCAACAAACATTACTGGAATTAGCATACATTCCCTGAAATGCACATAGTTTACCATTCCACTATTATGAATGATTTGGGTTATTGCTTTTTACACCCCCCCCCCCCCCACACACAATTGCAGTGATGGCACCTTTGGTTGTTACATGAGAAACTCCTCATTCCATTCAAACATTACATAATTCAATTTATGATATCATTAAGTTAATAATTAAAGGGGTAGTAAAAGTAATGTCATTTTGTTCCTTTATTTTATAGAATTAAAATGAGTGCAATGGACTCGTAAAAGTCATTTCTTGTAAACAATGTCAATTTCATGCATTTATCTGCATTTATTTCCAATTTTAAAATAGTTATGATTTTCAAATTGCATCCCCTGAAGTTTTGCTGTCCTTCAAGTTGTTTTTTTTGCTTAAAAAAACCCACCTCAGTGCTTTATATAGTATAGGATACAATTTCTTAATGGCATAATAGGGTAATTTCAAGACTTTTCCCCCGAGATTTAATATGAAATACAAACCTATTTCGACAAAAATCAAATCACAAGTAACAATATACAAAGAATACACATTTTCACCAAGTCTTGAAGATGACTACACAGTCAAGTATCAAGACTTGAAATATGTAGACATGAAATGAGTACCAACAAAGACGGTACATAATATACCCGTAAAAAAGCTAATATACAGTGTTTTTTTCTAAACCATGATTTTCAGAACTTTGCTTCAGGTAGTATCATCAGATTGTGGCATACTTTCTTCGCATCGTATGAATAAAATGTCCCAGCTTAAAAAATTGTGACAAGAGGTAGATAGGCAAACCAAGTGTTCTGTATACAGTATGTTTCCTTAAACTTGACCTAGTTCAACAACCTGTATATATCTTAAACATCAAAGAACATTAAAAGAAATTAAAGTAAAAAAAAAAAAATGAAAAAATGGCCTTGTCATAGAATATAATGATTATTCAGTATACATGAGTATTGATTCATTCCTCTATTAAATTCATTCAGTAGAAAATGAAATGATAGTGTCTCTTTAGCTATTTTTGCACATTCAATCTGAGTGTCGTTAATATATATGTGTAGATTGTATGTTCTTCCCAAAGACATATATTAAATAAACCTGTGTATTTTTATATGTAGGAAGAACTTAACAGATATTACAGTTTAATACGCATGCTGACATAGTAAAATACTTGCTTGATCGGCAAGTATAACGATTGTACAAGTTTACAAAGAATGCCAACAAACAGCGTGGTGTAAGAGGAAACTTATCAATAAAAAGTTAACGCTATCTCTCAGTTGCATCTATCTGCATTAACAGAAACAATTGTATGAAAACTGTTAACAAATCAGCGAGAGCTTATAAGGGTCCTTAAAGGGTATACTTACAATATCGTTATTGATCAGCAAATAGACAGAGAGAAATGTTGTTGTACTAATACATTTTGTGTAGTGAAATAAAATTCTATAGATACTGTAATGTGAAATTAACGATACCTCTTTTTATTACATGGAAATATCGGTATATTTTGAGTATGGGTGTGAAAACTTGGCTTGGTTTGGAAAGTAAAAAAAAAAATAATCATCAAATTCCACATCCGCTTCGGCACGACAAACATTTACACCTTTCCCATCGAAATTCTCAGATGTGACTGATAAATCTTCAGACTAGGAAAAAGGAAATCGGTATTAGACGGCTAATTAATTGTCCAGTTTGTTCTTAGTATTACACATGCACATACTGAATTGTGCTAACATTTGTGTAGCGATCGTAGGTGAGCAGATCAAAGGATCTAATTTAATTAGATTTGCTTTTACCTTTCTCTGATGTACAACAGTGTAGGAAAACTGATAGGGAAACACAAATCCCACAAAGCTTCTTGAATCCTTTAGAGTACGTATCTTATATGTACTTATGTATAATGTATATATTGAAAGTATATTAGATATGACTGTATCAAAGAGCCACGGATGATTTGATATACTACGGAATTTGAGAAATACGCTCACGTCCACTGAAAATACATGTATTTCTGCAATTCAAAGAATTAAAGGGGAATTTTTCTCATCAAATCGTGCAATATTACTCTGATTACAAACACCACAAAAGAGCCTTGCTTCTTGGCATTATTTGCCTAATAAATATGCTAAAGAAACTCTTTAAACAACCCACATCTTACAGGAGCACAGTCCAACTAGAGAATTTTCAGAATATGCATCTAAGTCACTCAAACAACCGACGCTGGAACCGACTTCCTTACCATATCGTCATATATAACAGAAGCATTCTCGTCAACACAGAATCGGTCGCGATAGCTCAGTGGTTAGAGCGTTCTCTTCGTAACCGGGAGGTCGTGAATTCGAGCCCCGCTCGTGCCATGGCCGCGTCAAAGACGAAAAATAGGTAGTGATTGCTCCTTCGCCAAACGTTCGGCATTTAGAAGTGAGAATCACGGGTCTTTCGGATGTGACCTTAAACACGGAGGTTCCCGTAGAACCCTCACTGCTACGGCCCCGAGGGCTAAGCATAGGTCTAAATTTGTGGTACTTCACCTACAAGTGGTGACGTCTCAATATAAGTGAAAAATTCTCGACGGGACGTGAAACAAAAAAGCAATCAATCATTCGTCAACACAGTAAACAATCTATGGATATACGTCCCCTACCGGTTTATAAAACCTTCGGTTTATAGGTTTCCTTCTCCGTCTGTTTATCCCTCCACCTGTCAGTGCGTTAGTCAGTCTGTTCTACTGGTTTTTCCAGATTCTTACCGTTATACTTGCGAGCTCGAGGATTCATTTGAAAATTGCAGTGTACTTTCAGAGTGGCAAACTAAAGATTATGTTCGAATTTCTTAACGTTTAATCAACAGGTGTGAAAGAAATTAACTTTTATATTGTTTCGTTTTTATACATGTATATACATTGTCCAGATAGTTGGTTGTATAACACCTCACTCGAGAATTTTTTACTCATATCAAAATGTCACCATTGCTGGTGAAGAGCTGCAAAATTTAGGCCTATATTCGGCTTTACGGTCATTGAGCAGGGAGGGATCTTTATCGTGCCACACCTGCTATGACACGAGGCTTCGGTTTTTGGGGTCTCATTAGATGCCTCTTACGACAAGTAAGGGGTAGTGAGGACATATTCTAACCCGGATCCCCACGAGAATGTTCCGATGGGAAGTAGAACATATGAATGGAGGTAGTCGACGAAACTCGGTTGCTGATTGTGTAAATTAATGGTACAAATCAAGCTCATTAATCATAAAAGGAACATATCGATGGAAATATATAGGAAATATTTTAATTACATGAGTAATTATTCTATAGTTGGTGATCAGTCGGCAGTATTCAATTTACCGCATTCCTACAATCGGACTGAAATCGCGGGTATTAAAAATCAAATTAGCCTTTGAAAGTTGATAATAAGTAGTATTACGAACAGTGTTCAGAAGGCCTTTGTAAGTAATTAAAATGCAAACATGAATGTCATGTTGGTGTGTTGTTTACTAATTCAATATTGGTAAACATAAGACAGAATTTTCTTGATCTTTTTTTATAATTGTAGTTGTGCTACTGATGCGCGTATTTCCTTTGATGAATGACGTACAATAATTTCCCATATTTGCTATCACTTGAATAAGCGTGGCTATAAACCGCACAACAACTTCAGATTCTACATATTATTGTGGAAATCACTCCGTACAATAACTTTAAAGTTATGGTACAATACAAATGACAAAGAATCACATTGAAAATATATTTAAATTTTCAATTACAAAGTACCTGCTTATAGAAACCGAAGAAAGTATAAAGAATAAAATCACAAACATTCACAAAGCATGTAAATAAACTGAAATCTGATGTTGCAGTTCCTATTAAAAAAAACTCTCCGAATGGATATCGGTTTGGTCTGATTCTTTTGTTTCCGCTTGCTTCACTTGGAGTATTTTCATAAAATCCTCCGAATTTTCTGAGCGCGTAATGGGCTGATCCATTGGATCATTCTCACACTCTACAGGCGAATCCATTCGATCCACACTCAACTGCTTCCATTTCCGCACTAGATCGCTTGTATTTCCCGACACCCATCTGTCCTGATATGTTGCTCTTCAACGCCTGACGTATACAGTTGGGTTGCGCAAGTGCGTGTCCCGCAATGGTTCGAATAATTTCCTTTCAAATCGCCTTTCATGCAGATAACACGCACAGAGGTTTTCATTTTGTTGATACCTAAGTCTTGGATTCCGTAAAGGATCGGAGCACAAGATACAGAGGGCAGAGGTCTTCGCTGGTAAGACCCTGTACGTCCTAGGGCATTCACATGAATATCAAAGTACTCTGCAATACATCGTTTCTCTATGGTAAAAAGTATCATGTTACGTATGTGTAGCAATGTCTAAATTGATAGAGATTCTTTAATGTACTTGCCGGACTGGCAATGATACTTAATGCTTTTATTGCTCACGTTCAGCTGCCCAAGCCCTCCTTTGTACAGTTTGGTTTTCCGACCAGTGAACTGTACATATTTTACAAATTTGTCTGATCCAATAGTGAACTGTTCACATTCCAAGCCATGGTGTTCATTGCATCCTAGTAGACCAAATAGTTTTCATGCGTTCTGAAGTTTTTCAGCATTTTGCTTCCCGAACACTCTGACTCCCACAATGTGGCCTCATCTTCCGGTAATATAGGATCAGCTTCCGGTAATATAGGATCAGCCTGTTTCGTAGTACAGTCTATGCATTCTTCCGTCATCTAGAACTTCTCGGAATTCGATAAACGCTCCATTCTTTTTATCTAAAACGTTTTTTTTTAAAATCATAAATTGCCCTCTCTCGCAAAACTCGAAGAAGTCCAAAAGCAATCAAATAGAGGCTCTTAGGGGGTATTCATTTCCATACTGACGCCTAGCATCCACCATGAAACGTTGAAACCAGTAATTCATCTCCGATATGTCCTACAATTGAAGTTCCGGAATATTTTCAGGTCTGCTGGTTCTCCTTTTTTCATACACATTTGCTTATTACTTCAATACTTTTATTCCACATTTATTCCTAAAATGACCAACGTACAAAGTTCTTTACAATAGACATTAGAATTTATTGTGATAATTCTTGTTCTATTTTATTTCAAATGCATCTGAAAGTATTTACTTGTAATATAAATTTAAAGCAACGCCCGGGGCCTCCGTGGCCGAGTGGTTAGAGCATCGCGCTCAAAATCACAAGGCCTCTCACCTCTAGTCGAATCCCGTTCACGCCGATATATGTGAGAAAGTTTGCCAGTTTACTTTCGGAAGGTCGGTGGTCTCTTCCCGGGTGCATTGTATCTGGGTTCTCTCCTCCACCAATAAAAACTGGACACCACCAGATAACTGAAAAATTGTTGAGTGTGGCGGAAAACAAAAATAAATCATATTATAAACGTTTTACTTACGCCCTAATAAGCCCAGTAGAGAGTATAGACGAGAAGGTTTGCAGCTTGACCTAAAGTTTCCGGGTAAATTTTCGCTTGCTCTTGATGAACTCGAATCGATTTTGGATGTCTGGAGGCACCCATTTTGACAAACCGAACATCAACTCCAAATTTCATTAAATTAACTATTCAGCAATACCTTTACTTCCCTCAATACAAAATCCTCTCGTTTTCACCGATGACGGAAATGAGTAAAGAGTAAATCGGAGATCATTCGAAAGATGATAACGCACTGCCAATGGCTGAGTCTGCCATCTTCTGTAGTCATACCGAGTGTTTGTTTGTTTGTTTATAGCCGCCTGAGCAATTTTTCAGCTATCCGGCGGCTGTCACCATTACCGGTGACAGGGCTGCAAATTTAGGCCTATGCTCGGCACTCAGGGCCTTTGAGCAGGGAGGGATCTTTATCGTGCCACACCTACTGCGATCATACCGAGTGAAAATGAGAGTCATGAAGACTTCACGGATGGGTAATTCTTCTAAATACCAAATTTCTTTTGAGATGGTAATTAACATTTTGTGTTTTAATTATGTATTTTATATATATTTGTGCTAATTACAACTTAGAACAAAATGTGTTGGTGAAATATTTATACCCCGTACGGCAGAAATTTTGGGTTTTGTCAAAAAGAATATAAAAACCATAATAATAACCATTGAAAAAATATGGCCTAGTTTAAAGATTTTTAAAAGTAGGTCAAGTGATAAATAAAATGGTACCAAAGAAAGGCCTTTTTACAGAGGTGAAATATTAAAACCCATCACCATCTATTCAAAACTTGTGGCCAAGTTACCCCGATACGCAAGAAGAATAGTTCATAAGAGAAAGGCAATTATAGATCCATAAGTCTTCCAACAATCTCTAAAACCTTTGAAAGTCAGTTAACAACCTATTTTAATAACGTCTATAATCCCCTTTTTTGGGGGCAACTTATCGGTTAGATTTTGAATGTCAGTCGACTTTTTCAAGAGTAAATAAAGACAGGAAACAGGCATGAGATAAAAATTAGTACATTGCAGTGATTTTAATGGTTCTCTCTAAGGCCTTTGATTGCCTTTCTCTTGAATTACATCTTCTAAAATTAAAGACTTATGGGCTCTCCAAATCAGCTATAGAAACTAAAGAAATGTTAAGAAGCTATCTCTCACAAAGAAAACTATGTGTTATTTATGGTAGGACAGCACACATGTGGCATGGCAAATATATTTAAAGGTGTACCACAAAGATGAAAAGGTTAAGATAACTAACAGTATTCAATCTCGTTTTGAACTAACTAAGTCTTACGCCGACTGCGTAAATCTAATTACGTTAATCTTAGTTTAGTGTGAACCGCGTTTCACGAAACGACGTAAATACATGCGTACTTTACCACGATACTAAGATTTCAACTATGTTTGCGAGCTTAGTTACCGCATTCTGAGCATGCGTACATCGTACTTTCGTTTTGATTTGTTTTTTCACTAGTTGTCCGGACCAAAACAACGAATGAAATGAACGCAAGGAAAACGCACAGGCCGAAATTGGGAGGGACAGAGATGGTCGTTTTGGCATAATGTTTGAGCACTACAAACAAAATTAAATATATCAAACAAATGATTATGTTTGAAAACTCATGATTTCCTAGGTCCAAAACAGATAAGATTTACTCTAATCACTCCATAAGGAAACGTCTCTCTCTCTCTCTCTCTCTCTCTCTCTCTCTCTCTCTCTCTCTCTCTATATATATATATATATATATATATATATATATTTCTCCTACAAAAAGTAATTTCAAGTGTTATCAAATTCAAGTGCATCTAGGTTGATAGCTCCATTATGCTATACATCTACTCTCTATTTATACTTTTATTGAATAATTAATGAAGAACTACAATGTGTTTGAACAATTAAATATATTTACATATTTTATAATTTGGGATTATATTATATGCAAGCACGTAGCATCGTTTTGCAAGGAGGGGGGGGGGGGGGGGGGGGGGGGGGTTCCGGAGCAGGGCATAACACGCAACATAAATTCGATGCTGACCTTTTCAAACAATCTTGACACGCAAACAAGGTATTTTTCCCTATCTGTGCTTGCTAATTCAGGGGTGGTGTGGGGCGGCATTGGAGTCTTCTAATGTGATTACCTTAATTTTTTTTCCCACTGGTTTTGTTTTCTTCAGTCATGGGGGTGCTTGGACAATCTAATAAGATTGGGTGCTAGGGTATTCTACTGTAAGTGCGTCATTAAATTATATATTTATTAAGACGTGACTTTTTTTTCTATATTTAAAATATGCAATGGAAAGAACAACATTTAGACGAAGTAGGCCTAGATCTAATTGTTCATGAGATATACATTACACTCCTGTAAATCCACCCACGAATATTGAATCGGGCTCGCTAATCATTTGTTCCAAGTTAGACAGAGCGGAAATTTCGAAGAGGTTTATAAACGTATTACAACAAAGAGAATGTTCCCTTTCTGGTGAAATACATAGCAAAGGGGTTTGGGAATAACACTGTACATTTATCATATCGATACTTGTGGAAAATAATCAAACAGTAAAGGTAAGACATAGACTAGTTTTCAAAGAGAAGTAATCCTTGCATATTTATCGTTGTAGACAATGAAAATCATCCTGTCTCGACAAAATCGATCAAGACGCAAAGCTCGTCGATAAATATTCCGAATGAACAAATTGTCAGCCATGATAGGTACTTACGTTAGGGTTCGACCTGGCGTAGCGTTTTTACTAGTTAGTAGAAAACTTACACGAATTCTATAGTTATATCATTTGATGAAATGGACTTCCGCAAAAATATTTAGTCCAGTCAGAAAGATACGCCAAACTAAGCGTAGGCAACTAGTTACGATGTTTGATGAAACGGGGTCCAGGTGCCTAGGAGGAGAAAGCATCCCCTGTCGACCGGTCAAACCCACCATGAACCCTACTTCCCGATCAGGTAAACGGAGCAATCCGTAGTAAGAATAAGTATGCCAAGAACTGCTTAACAATTGGTATGAAACACAATTCTTGGCCCCTTACTCTTTAACATCTTTATCAACGACCTCTTTCTCTTTGTCTTTGTAAATAAATGCAATCTTTACAATTATCACAAAATGCTCATACTATATTGAAGTCAGATCTCCAATTGAATGGTTCTCTTCAAACAAAATGCAAAAAAAAACAACAACAAAAAAAACCCCCCAAAACTCAGACAAGCTTCAAGCTATCTCTACTGGCAAGAATACAAAAACAAAGGGAATTAAAATTTTCTGTGATGATGAGGTAATGCTAATGAGCATCACTATAGGCTTCTTTCAACACATATATCACCATGGCCAATATTTATAACAAGGCAGCACAGCAATTAAATGTTCATAAACGGCTAGGCAAACATCTAAACAAAGTAGGCAAATTAACAATATACCATTTATTACGTCCAATTTCAGTTACTGTCCATGAAAATGGCACTGAGCAAAACACCCGCAAAATTTAGAAGATAAAGAAAAGAGCTTTGAGATTATTTTCGATGATTACAAAAACGCGTGTGAAAGTTTATTAAATCAGTAAAAATTACTATCATCAAAACTCTTTATCTCCGAGACTATCCCTATAAGGAAATTTATGGTCAGCTGAGGTGTCGTGATACTGGTGAAAGATCATTTAACCAAAGTCAAGGGGAAAAGAAATTTTCCAGGTCCGTAATTTACTGCTTGTTCTAGAAGGTCATACTTGACACAGAAAAAGAAGTCCTGGCCGGAACTGTACATTGGAGAATCAATTATAGACGATCATACTTGGTACAGGCTTATGACTAGACGGTGTTTCATGATCCTGAACATGGGTGATTTGGTTTAGGTAATATCAATTAGAATAATCAAATATGTAATTCAGAGATTGAATGTTTGCAAGTGTGGCATTCAAATAAGCTGTATTTTGATTATGCCACACTTTGCATAGGCCGTAGGATGAGTATGAAATGTTTACGAAGGGAAGTGATAATCAAGGGCACATCACATTTAAGTTTCTACATCTCCCATTTAATTTTCATGATATATTTGCGTCTATGCCCGGCTGGTATTTCTCTGCGTATTTGCAAACCTTGATTTTATATACAGCAAATATACTCAGTGGGTGGATCAAGAAATTTATGGTTCACAGATTAATTGGCTGAAGATAGAACCAGATACAATGTACCTGGGAAGGGACCACAAACCTTCCGAAAGTAAACTGGCAAACTTTCTCATATATCGGCGCGAGCGAGAATCGAACCGCCGACTAGAGTTGAGATGCCTTGTGATTTTGAGCGCTAACCACTCGGCCACGGAGGCCCTTTTGATTTACAGAATATTTTAACATGTATTAAGATTCCAGTAAAGATTAATATTTTTTCACATTTGTGTTTTGTAACAATATTGTGGCTGGGAGAACGCTGTTGTGTAATACTTTAATATATTGCATTTCTAGTCAAGGTATGTCTCTCAGCCAGTTTGTTTCTGTATTCAGTTTTAGGACTCGCATTTTTTTTTCGCCATTTTAAAGACATGGCAAGCTTTTACACCTAACATGCTTTCTGTTATGATTTACATAGAAACAAACAGAGCTGCAATGTTGTCTTGGATTAATAGCGCGGTTTTTTAAAGGTAAATATAATTATCACCGTAGATGAAGACTATTAACCAGTTGGGAGTGGGGTCCTTCCTTAAGTACCTCTGAATACAACAGAGGTGTTCATTTCCTTTACATACAAATTTAATAATTGGTTCACACACCACCTTAATATTGATAACATTTTTCCCTGAATCAAGAAAATATATCTGGCTGTATTGAGCCACAGTGTGTTTACACCGGTAATATTTACATTAATATTGGTAATGAGCTTAGTTGAATGAAGTGCACAAATCCCCGGTAGATACAATCAAAATCGGTAGTATTGAACGTGATGCTGATTCACGGCGTACTCCAGACTCTTGAATTGAAATAAAGTAGGTGGTGTTTGTATCGGTGCAAAAAATAAAGGTACCGAAAAAACATTTAGAAATAAATTTATGCTGTTGCATTCAGTGTATTTCTTTCTCGACCGTTTAACCTGATATGTATGTACAGTGTATATAAATCATAATTTTATCGACCATTTAACTTATTAAAATCATTTACATACATATATCATAGAAAGAAAGGGCCTGGTGCCTAATCTTTTCTATTTATGCATTATCAATGTATACGATTATCCAGTCTCGTTTTGACTACTGTGCACTTCAAAGGATTCGACCCGCAAACCATCAAATATGGCCTCGCCTTAAATGTAAGAGTTTGATACAAAACATTACCCTGGATTTATGCTATTTGTCATTGTTTTTCTTTTCTTCATATATTTCATAGTATTCAAATACCAAGTCTTCAAAATTAGGGTATTTTTTGCATTTTCTTCAATGCAACGTCAAAGTTACTCTGTCATGATATCAGTATATATGCAATATATTCAACATTTAATATATGTAAAAATAATTATACAACACATTTTGTAAAAAAGTAATTGAACATTCCGTATTTTTAACTAAATATTTTCTTTTATTATTCTTACAGAGTTATACTATACAAACACCGTGTATAGATATTACCTTCGTACAGTGTATTAAACTATGTCTCCATATTGACATTTCGACTTTGTCATTTGCATAATACCTTATAAAACTTTTTAAAAAATTTTATTCTTAAGTGTAAACTTATTATTCAACATTTCATGAATTAGGAATTAAAAAACCCAAATATGTTACCGTTTGAAGTTACAATTTAAATTGCCCGAAAGGTAGGACAACGAATTAACAGTATACCACGTTATGTAGCGCTTCCGATTGTTTGAAGGCTGTTATTAGGAGTTTTGGAAGACAGTCATATTTTCATCGTTGTCGTTTAGGATTGTGTTGAGACTTTTCAGAATAGAGTCATAGTCAGTCTCTTTCGTCCTCGATGTTGTGTTATAAACTGGAAGTGTATCTTTTCTGGCTAACTTGTTAATTTCAGGTTGTATAAGGATATCTTTACAGCTTCTTTTGCCAAGATAACTTTTCGTTATTGGAGAAGGACAGATGTTAAGCGATTTGGTTGGCTAGATCTTAAGTACTCTTTGACTATGGGGTAGATGGCATCATGTAAAGCCCGTCCATAAGTCTGAGGAGATGTTCAAAAAGCTTTGCCAACGATTCAGTGGAAAGTAATTTTAGGTTCCTTCTCTCCCAAACCTCACGACATGCTGTAATATTTTCATTTTGCGGTATGGGTTTGATGTGGGAGGATGGATATAGAGTTTTGAAGAAATAGTTTGTAGTCTTTTACGTATAGTGGTGGTTCTTTACATGCGGGCGGAGATGTATGGCAATAAGTATCGGAAATCTTCTCCGTGATGATGGAGGTCGCATTTATTTCGCTTTACACTAACATCCCATACGATGAAGACCACGCTGTCTTGGGTTATATTCAGAAAATTAATTCTCGTAAATAATTCAAGAGACACTACAGCTCATTTGCCACATTTTAACCGATTGCTTTTTAAAACACGTATCGATAAAATAATAAAAATCATAAGGATAATGACAATTTTGAACATTAGAAATGCATTAATTTGCTCTACTCTGCGCTTTAAAGATCATCCGGAATTCAATGCGGCTTTTTTTTTCATGCTGTCTCGGACATTTTACATCACGTGATTCAATATGACAGCACACGTGTTGTGTAAAACGTATTTAAATACCCTTAATTAGGTCCACACTCGCTAATCGAGTATGGAATTATTTCCTGCCTCATATAATTAAGTAATTATAAATCATTATTATAACAGAAAACCTTTCATGTCCCTATTAACCAAACAATTTTTTTTAAATACGCCACCTGTTTTCATAATAATAGCACTTACATTTAAAGCCCTGCCTATGTGTCTAGTAGCTAGAGGGTCTTAGTTATATCCCCACGTAAATTCTAGTTCGCGTTTCCTGCATGATTCTGGGATTTGCCATTGTACATTTCCTCTGACTGGATTGTCTACCGTCCGTACGCATGTATCCTAAGACCGAAAGAGGAAGTCCCAATTTTGTTTAAAAAAGGGCTTTCAAAAACTATTAATTTTTGCATTTAAGCGAGAATTTTCAGCTTTAAAATTGTGTTATTTTCGCAACCTTTATACAATCAACTATGCAACAAAATTAGAGAAAGCTCTGGGATTGCGATATTTGAGCAAAATGAGCTGTCGTGTCTCTCTAATGGCCTACATTTTTGCAGTTACTTCCTTTACACTGAAGTTGGAGGCGCATTTGCCACTGCCGTCCAAGCTTCACATAAATAGTGTTAACAATTAGTAAAGCTTACGTTACCAAATTCTTTATCATGCTGTGTTTGAGCATGTTGTATTATATCTATGTTAAATACAAGGTTTAGTTTTTTAGAATATGCATTTGGTAGGTGTCGGGAAGTAGAGGGGGGGGGGGGGGGGTACAGCTGTTTTTGACGTTTATTTCTGTCCAGGCTATAATGCAATTAATGCCGAGAATTTTATAATCTGTTTAAGAAAAGCATGTGATATAACCAGGCACGTAGCATTGGCTTTATTGAAATATGGGTGGAAAGTTGATTCGAAAGAAAACAAATTCAAAGCTCTAGTTTCTAAATGTGAGGGAAGAGAGCAGGGTTGATCTTTCAGTTCAAGTTATTGGTTGAATTTTACATTTTGTTTTACAATTTGCGACGAAGTGTTTTTAAAAAAAAAAATGGGGGGGGGGGGGAGGGGGGGGAGCAACCAGCCTATGTACAGATTGAACTCTGCACGTAAAAATGTACATGTAATAATAAAAGGGGACAGACATTGTTGATAGCCTGATAATTATATTTGTGCATATTCTAGTAATTACATTGCAAGAGAAGCTGTATAATAAGTTGATTTACACGACATTTAATTTCCAAATAATTGATTGATTGATTGATTGATTATTTCTTGTTTTCCGTCACACTCGACAATTTTTCAGTTATCTGGTGGCGTCCTGATTTTAATGGTGGAGGAGAGAACCCAGATACAATGTACCCGGGAAGAGACCACCGACCTTCCGAAAGAAAACTGGAAAACTTTCTCACATACATGTATATCAGCGAAAGCGAGAATCGAACCCGCGCCGTCTAGAGGTGAGAGGCCTTGTGATTTTGAGCGCGATGCTCTTACCACTCGGCCACGGAGGCGTTTCAAAAAATTGAATCACACGCGAAGAAACAAATATATTTCAACAGAAATATTACACTAGAGATGCTAATTTTCAAGCAAATTTATATGTTCTTAAGAAATAAGATACATTTTTAAGTGTTACTGGATATGACATGAAGTTGGTCACGTGATCAAATCCTATAACGCCCGAAGGGCCAGTGACCAACTTCATGTCATATCCCAACAACACTCAAAAATGTATCTTATTTCTTATTTTTATTTCTGTTTCGATTTGTGTTGTTATCATCAAGCTTCCATACTTGTGTAGGCAGACGATAGTACAACACAAGATATAGTTCGTTAAAATAATTGGGAACAATATCTAGAATAATATAAGATATAAATATTTATTCTATAAGGATTAGAAAAAGATGAAACAAGTGTAAAATAAAGATAATTAAGAGCTTCAAGTTAACTCAATTGAAAACAAGAATCGCGGAGTAACTACATCAATTGGTTATGGAGAAACGGTGGCGATCTCCTACCTTATTTAATTTGTAAACGGAATTGCCGAACATAGATTTCGACAGAAATTCAGAGGATCTAAGAGAGATGGCGAAGGATAATTGGATCAAGTTGATGTTAAGTTCTACGTCAGGTTTTTGGAAGGGAGCAACGGATGTTCATCGTTAGGACTCGTGGTTGTAGCATTATACCGACAGACTTAGACGAAGTACAGGTACTCTTTATTTTATTTTTTTTTTTACTTCCAGTGTGTGTAAGAGAAGATAAACACAGACTGAAAGAGACTTTTCGTTCAATCTAGAAATCTCTGTTGTAGGATTTAAATAAAGAATCTCAGCGGTGCCCTGACTTCAACAATGTTTCGAGCTGGAAACCAGCCTTGGTCATGGCGGTGATGGTTATTGCCCGGAAACAACAGGTTACCATCATCATAAAGTTAATCTAATATTATATTGCCATAATGTAAATATCAAAGACATCGTATGGATTCGCCATACTTCTTAAGTTGCAGACGGTATTTTTATAAGATAAAACAGCTGAACGGTATGGTGAATGTTTCTGTTTTATTCATTAATGAAATTCTTGTCTGTTTACAAAATAAATTCGCTGTAAATATTCTGATGCGTTTTGTTTCAGTTATGATGTCAAGACCGGTGAAGGTACCTAGTACAATTGACTCAAATACTTTTGAAGCGTTGATTGTATTCATACGCAAGAAAAAAGTCTGATCACGTGACTGACTTCATGTTATGGAAAATTGAATGTCAATTTTGTCAGTAGTGTCATATAAGGCAAAACTTTGGCAAATGTAAATATTGTGTATTGTACATTTAGCAGCAAGTAGTTTTGTCCAGTGTGAAATCATTTTAAAGTTTTAAAGTAATGTACATGCGTTGGATTCCAGACATATCTAACTGTTTTGGTTGTCGAAAATATTGATAAATATGAATAATGAAGAATTGTTGATATACTGAAGACAACCTGATCCTGATGTACAGAAGTAGATGGCTAGTTAATGTATAACCTTTCATCATGACGACAAAATCGCACAAGGGACACATTAAATGTAAGTGATTAAAATATTATTGTTCAGTCATACTTTTTTTTATAGTCATTACACTTACTTTTTTTTAAATCCTTAAAAGGTAATTAAGTGCAATCAGAAATGGTGGTTTTTTTCTCTCTCTATTCCTTATATGACGCCATCAGTTTAGGACCGAAATGTACTGGCGCCTTCTATTCAGGAGGGAAATAACTCGCGCAGCATTGTGATAAATGTACCCATTAAATAAAGCGCTAATGAATTTTGAAGTTTTAAATGGTCGGAGAAAACATTAACCAATGTAAAAACACGTGTATTTCCAGTTTATCGTGAGGATTTACCAAACAAAATTATCAAATTTCAGCAAATCTCTCCTGAAAAAAGGAATTAAGTTTGTCGTCCTTAATTGCCCAGTTTTATTCATTTGTGTGTGCATAATTCAAGACCAAAGAGCAAATTGTAGTAACTATACTTCGAAATGTATTTAAAATCATCCAATATATATTTGTATTTCACAAAATTATGAAGAAATAAAAGAGAATAATTAAACAGTGCATATAAAGTAGCCGATCAATGTAATACCACTACAATGAAACATTTGCAAGTGTACTCTAACTATGTTTAAACAATATGAGATTTTTTCACATTTAAGTTCTTAATGTTCTCATTACTGAAGTTCCAATCGATCATAATCCATTACAATATTACGTATTCTAGATTGAATAGTGAAGATTTCCAAGTACTCTGGATAGCTGGTTGAAATTCAATGACAAATTTATGAGAACTGATGAAAGTAAAGTTGGATATCATGAATATTATCTTCATTTTCAAGAAAGTGCGTTGAATGGTAAGCAAATATACGCACGCGCACTAAATTTGAGCAGGATAAACTTGATTTGACTTACTTTATTTCCAGTGCATGGGATGTCAGGACTGTCTGAAATCAAAGAGTTTGATCGTTTCCCATTTATATGTATTTTCAACTGAGCTGGAAATTTCTACATCTTGCATATGGAACGTAATTGCCAACTTATATGGTGCAGGGACATGATCTGGTTTATTGAAGAAATAATTTCATTTTTCATACGCCCGTCTTTAAATGGGACGTGTTATAGTTCAGCGATGTCTCTACGTCCACTTGTTTAGGGTTTTCTGTTTCTATTTTCATTTCTCTGTCAAATATCAAGCTGAAATTTGCGATATAGCTTCTCTGTGTGTCACTTTAGATCATGTTGCAATTTTGATCCATTTAGACCTCTCAAATAAGAAGCTTTATATTGTATGTAATGTTTATATGGGTATTGAAGATGTGCATGTGCAAGGACTTTGAATACCTTCAATTTTTAAGAAAATTACACAGTTTTGAGAACATATTAAGAAGTGAATGCACGGCTTGTCATTTTAATTCTTCTCACATTTTTAAAGCTAGAGTCTTTGTAAACAGCTTGAATATGTGTGTTTTGTATGAATTTTAATTCTCAACATGTGGATGTCATGTCTTGTTGAGGAAAGTTTAAGGAAGTGTGAGAACCCAGGAAATTCATAATAACAGGAAAGCGTTACCTTCATATAATATTGAGCAGATATCATATATTTTGCATAAACTTTTCCAAAAGTATATTATTTTTATTGCTGAAGTGAAAAATTCAAATTATGTGAGATTGAAACCTATGATTCCCAGATTTATTGATTAACCCATATATCAAGTAAGCAACCCTGAATAGATGTGAAAATTGAAAAGACCAGGCCAAAAAGAAAAAAAAAAGCGCTGACCTTTTTTTTCATTCGTATGTTACAAAACAAAGTATGTTACAGTTTGATGATGGCTGGTACTACCTTAAGTAAAGTTCTATAACTCCTGGCAGATTTACCATGTTTGCTAATCAATGTGGTACAAGAAATATCTTTCAATAAAAATACCCTATATATCTTTCTGATGGGCGTATTATGTGCAGTTTATGGTACTATTGTTAAAAATACATGAGGGTATGAACTGTGACGCTTTACGCCGTCATACTTCAGGAATTGAAGTGCGTTACTTATTTCTTATACGTACATTCTACTTTCATTTCTGTTGGAATTCCCAGTTGTTAAAACAGATTTACTATAAGATTCATACGCTCATTGTTTACAACTACAGCGCGTTCATGAGGAAATGGCTATCATTAGAATATATAAAGAAATTCGGTTTATTAGATTTTCGTATCTTCTGAGCCGCAGGTTCGATAGCATTGTTGATATGAAATATGAAACCTTGCATTTCATTACATCGTATATAAGCACCAGGAAGTAAGTTAACTTATCCTCCCACACACATGTACTTCATCTATAGTATATTAAGGCCAATGAGAGAGAGCTGAATTGACATTAACTTTCTTTATTGAATTGTTTTGTAAGTTAAGGGTATGTAGCATTGTAGGTTAGTCTCAGATTACATCCCCAATTACTAATGGGCACTTAACATTTTATGGGTGTTTTTTTCAGTAATTAGACTTATCTAAGTAATTGATCATGCATAGAATTGTCAACCCCGTTCCTCCCAGGTTGTTTAAATTACGCTTGAAAGTTTCAATGGACATTCTCAAAAGTTCTTTTTAATCTCTAATGGAATAAAAATTTGACAAACACATTTTAGCTATTAAAAGTTCATTTCAATTAATCATCAAACGTTTTTCTACATTTGCTGTACAATAACACGGTCGAGGTATCAACAATAACTTCAACAAACAACCAGGGAAAATAAACTATGAATGAAAACGTGATGCTACCGTACAGTGATCAATCTCATAAAGCCTTTAAATACATAAAAATTAACACAAAAATTACGAGTAGAGTAAACACAGACATTAAGACCCACTAGAGGTAAGATCATATGCCTAAGAGGAGTAAACATCCCCTGTGAAAACCACATCCCCTTCTTTAACAGCAAATGTGAAACCAACAGTAGTCGCAATGATATCTTATTATAGGTTTATTCATGTATATACACAGAACAACAATACAATCAAAATAATTAAATCAATTAAACGTCAAAATTACATTATAACTAATCAACATTATCCACAGCAAACGCTTAGTTTTTGATTAGTAAACAAGTCTTTTCAGACAAGCAAGGGGTACTGAGAACCTATTCTGTCAAACCCAGATCCCCACGAGACAAACATATTTTTGTTAATAACATTTTTTTGTTGTTTTAGACTCTGTATTACTGTTCATACCAATAGCTGCTTTAAAGTCTTTTATAATCCGTGTAGGTTTTTTTCTTTTGAACTTTCTTTGATCTTTTCTTTGTTTTAAAGATTTCCAGTAACTCAAGGAAATATGTGCTATATTAAAAGTATTGTTTTCAAATACAAAACACTTGTATCCCGTGGAGATCTGGTTTATATTAGGTCCTCAGTACCCATTGCTTGTCATAAGAGGCGACTAAATGGGGGCGGTTCTTCGGTTGGGACCGCAAAAACGGAGGCCCCGTGTCACAGCAGGTGTGGCACAATAAAGATCTCTCCCTGCCCAAAGGCCGTACACGCCGAGCATAAGCCTAAATATTGCAGCCCTTCATCAGCAATGGTGACGTCTCCATATGATTGAAAACTTTAAGTAACATACAATCAATCACATGTCGTCATTTGCATACGACACGCCCCTAAAAAGTGTTCAGTGTCATAATTACAGCACAGTTAATTTCTGCCGTTGGTTGGTTGTACATGTATATATAGCATATCGGGGCCTCGCTTTTTGCGGTCTCCAGAGGCCTTTCCCATTTAATTGCCACTTACGACAAGCTAGGGGTACTGAGGATTTATTCTAATAAGGATCCTCACGGGGTTTCTGTGTTAAATGCACTTAAGTCATGTTACACGCAGGAGCTTGTTCTGCGTATGATCAGTTTTTAAATTGGGGCAGGCTACAGACAAATAGTTGATGTTACAGTCTCGTTTAACGCCATCATTTTGCAAATGTTGTGATCTTTATATTGATCTAATGTACGAATATAACCTGTCAATGCGTAATGTGCTGTCTGAGGTGTTTCATCCTTGCCACCTGATCCCCACCTCTGGTTGAAATAAGAATTTTAGGAATTTCTTACAATCGGGATAACTATAAGCTTCTTACAGTTTATTTCTAATCAAACTACCGGTATCTCATCATTTACACATGTAACGTAAGATTAATAATGAGATGGCCTTTTAAATTCATTAAACATAGATTCCTTGTTAGTCTTTTAGCTATTTCATATATATAACGCCTTTAGTTCTTCATTTGTTCTCTCTCTCTCTCTCTCTCTCTCTCTCTCTCTCTCTCTCTCTCTCTCTCTCTCCGACATATCTATTCGGGTTCAAAAAATAATTCACAGGATACCGGTACATGTACAAACTTATTTTACATAAATCGATTCCAAATGAGGCAAACTTTTTATTCATACCGGACTTGTTCGCTTTAAAATTTGATGTGATACATAAATGTACATCATACCAGGTGTAGAAGTAAAATCAAATTCAATTTGCTCAAAAATATATTGTTCGATTAAAAGCAAGTGCGATTTAAAAAAGCTATGTTGAGAAAATTATTTCATCTTTTTCAATGTTGTTTGTTGGGGGAAGGGGGTGAACACGTCTTATTCATTGGAGAGCCTCATAAAATCGTCCCTTAGGTGGCAGCCAGAATAAAGTAATAAAATTTGAAAGGGATTCAATTATAATTAACGTCTTTTTCGGTATATTTATTTTGTTAAAATCGTGGGAGGGGTGTTTCAGAAAATAACAAATCCGTAAAAAAGGGAGTGGTACTCCCAGGCACTTGCTCAATATTTTTCATATTTTATAACCATTTTAAAATACTTTGTATTATTATGAAGTATATGGAACGGTGGATTCTGAGGAAGACTTTCCGTTCTCTGTAATTCCTGGTTCCCTTGTTCATGATATGCCTTTCTTTTACAAAATGTTGACCGTCTCTTGACATTATTTTGTACAATATTTTCCGTTTCGCGTTTTAGCAACATCCGTCGAGGGGGTCAGTGTTTGCCACGCTTCTAATTTTGTATACTTTGTGAGAGGTTTGGTCACTGTTCCCCGTCGCAAAATGGGTGAAATACTGCCAAAACGTCGTAAAACCCAAAATAATTAATCAATTGATCACTGTTTGTTATCTTCACCTTTTCGTTATGACTTCTGTTTTAAACATATATGAGACCTGATGCTGATCTGGTTCAGAGTAGAACAGAAGGTAAATATTATCATCATACTAAATTATGCTATGTTGATAGGTAAAAAGTCTTGTAAAAGGTATTTTGTAAATATAGAAATTGTTTGTGTCTTATTATATATACGGGGGTGCTTACTCGATCCCACCTCTGGTATGTCCAGGGGTCCGTGTTTGCCTTACTCTTAATTTTGCATTCTTTATGGGAGTTAGGAGATTGATCACTGTTCTTTATCTTCGCCTTTCCATGTGTTATATTATGGACCAAGTCTAGTATACAGTTCTTAACTGGGGTTAAAGGCAACAGATGGTCTGTTTGAGAAGAAAACAAAGTGTTGCCGAAGGCCAAAGTCAAGTCAAAACACGTTATGATAGATTACTTGTATACAGTTTATCGTCCCACTTGAGAATCTTTCACTCAAATGGAGATGTAACCATTGCCTGTGAAGGGCTGTAAAATTTAGGTATATGCTCGGTGCTTACGGCCATTGAGCAGGATGGATCGGCTGCTGTGACAAGGAGCCTCGGTATTTCCCGATCTCATCCGAAGGACAGTCCCATTTATTTTGCTTACGGCAAGGGGTTCTGAGGACGTAATCTAACCGGATTCCTGTTATATATAGTATGTATATTGTATGTCAATAGATCACATTCTTTATAGAAGAATCTGAAATATCGAATGTTGATACATTTAATACTTTTAATATTTATAAATATTATACTTGGATGTCGACATTTAGTATGACAAAATATACATGTTATTTGACATATTCTTTAAGTGCATGAAATATAATATAATCTGAATTATTAAATGCTTTCCTTTTTTATGTCCATTGGCAATTGCCAAGAATCTAGATTAACAGAGGACACACATGCAGTAAGTAAATGTAGCGTTTGAATACTATTATTAATAGCTGAGAAATTCAGTAGTCTAAGACAGGTCATTGCATAAATAATCTGTTAAGTGTGTGCCATATATGTGTTTGCTATAATTGCAGGAGAATTGAGACAGTTGATGCATTAAAGGGACTGATTCACAATTTCCCCGAAGATTTTCTTTGTCTTCTCTAATGATCAAAATCTACTGTCTACTGTGTTCGAAAGATTTCAAAAAAGTAAGGTTCTTCACATCATAGAGAGTTTATTATTTGTTGTGTAAATACAGATTTGGGTATTTTATTATTTACAAAGTTTCGAAATGGTTATCGATCCAAGTTTATGATAGATAACACATTATATTTAGGTAAAATGTGCTATTTAAACGTCACATTAATATGTGTGTCTGTGCAAAATAAGGATGCTTTAAAGCACAAAATTAACACTTCACTAGTTTGTTTCTAAACATAAACAAGGCTCGAGTCTTCTTCACATAACACAGGGCTAAAACTAAAACACGGCCCTAATGGGTAACATGAAAATGTTTTTTAATAATATAAACCAGTCCCTTTAAGTAAGATTGCTTAATGGGAATTTTTGTTTAACATTATCTCTTGATGACGTGAGAGATAATACTTATCATTATTTGTAAAACAGTATTTAATAAACGCATCTCAACATTGTGTGTGCATAAACCAAACCTTGCAAGGTGACAGAGTTGCTTCTAAACAGTAGGGGTCTAATCATACTATTATATCGAACTTTTCGCTGAAAATTGCAAGCGATGCCGCTGGTAAAACAGAAAACCAAGATGGCGGCATAATATACTTTGTGAATAGTTTGTTTATAGGAAGACATTTTTTTTATTATAGATATTTAAAACGTCGAGATCCTGTGGATTATACCAGTACAAACTGCATATTAGGTGTTTTATAAAAGATATTAACTGCATAAACTCTCAATAAACAGAGCTGCCCCAAATGAAGAAATATTAAATATAAAGCACAGAGACATTTTTTATAAATAGATTCCCACTTCCGCATTAGTCCAAGGGTTGAACTCGCGACGTTTATATATTCTCCAAATGACGTTAATCATAATAATATTAACATTCATGCACTACGGCATCTTTTATCATATTTTACCGCTTAAACAGTGACCAGCTTCAGTGCGATTTTCCCAGGTGGGTGATAAACATCTACAGGTGTTCAAAGATTTTAATGTTATCTTTCAGCAGTGAAGAAATTTGCACATAAAAATTGCATACGTTAATTTAAGAAATTAGCAACATAATTTTGACTAATTGACTGTCATATATGTGTTGCGTAAACTTGGAATGAATGTGGCCATACAACTGGCTTTTACGTACGTGCAGGGAGAGAGTTTACTTGTCACATCTAGTGGAAAATCATTGGACGTGACCTGATGCGAGGAGGTGGTCTGCATAATAGACCCGCTACGAAGGACGACAAGATCGCTCTATTTGTTGAGCTACACACAACTCTCGAAGCTGGGGAATCTTAAATGACACAAAGCACTTTCACAACCAAACCCTATATATGAGAAAGTGAATCATTTCAATTATTTCAATTACACAGTTTTATTTCATTAAAATATAATTGACAGAACTATGAATTCCCCGATAATCTGCTGATTTCCAGTATTAGCAGTATATATATATATATATATATATATATATATATATATATATATATAACAGTAATCTATCAGTATTATGCGTCGGAGAAATATTTCTGATTGTATGAAGGTGAAAGATTAATGCTTCTAAATAATGATTTCTTTTCTTATTACAAAATCACCAAGAATCAAAAGTCAATATGGAACCGCTCCCTCTACTACGATAAGCGCAGCAGCCACTGAAGAGGAACTTAAAGTTTCAAACTGTTTTAATGAATGAACAAGAAGAAAGTAATTTTTGGCAAGAAATTGCCACGTTAACGCAAGCATCATTCATCATTTTAATTCTAAGTGTAGCAAATTCATAAATTGATGCTTTCTTCTCTCGCTTATTAGCTGATGAAAGTGTAAAATGGTTACGTTCGTATGTTATTTCTGTCACCATAAATAACCCATTACTGGCTGGATTAATAGCTTTGTTCCTATCACTTCCGTAATCTTCAACGAAGGAAATGACAGAAATATCGGAATTATCCAAAAATAATTTATTACCATACGATACCCATTAGCGGAAAATTTTGCACTTAAATATTTAAGGGAGAAAAAAAAAAGTTCTATGATTGCCAAGGATTAAGTTCTTAACAGAAATTGAATTTCGTCGATGTCATTTTTTTCCTTTTGTATCTTAATCATTGTTATGATTGGTCGTCAATGCGTTAACAAACAATGTCATGACATGCAAATTCCAACTCCTCAAAAATTAATTTGCTATATTTGTTTATAAAAAGTGTAATAAACTGAAGATTATCATGAATTACATACTAGAATGGATTTGAAGTATTATCTCACCTCCTCCCCTGTTTATCATTTTGAAGCGCGAAGAAATATTATGTTCGAGATCTATTTTTATGACCCCATCCATGAAATGACAGGGGCGTGAATTGTTTACCTTTTCCTGCCTTCAGGCAAAATTCAGATCCGTTCTTTATGTTTGCTACAGATTCAAGTCAGTTTCTTATTTGATTCTGGTTAAATAAGTTTAGACAGAGTTATGCCCCTAGGACTTCGAAAAATTCAAACAATTCATAGTTTCCGCTTATTATCTCAGTCAAATATGAACATTTTGAATTGAAATTTGCTATGTAAATATATCACGAGAGTTTGTATTTGTTCAGGTCATTTGGTAGAATAATGCTCCTTGAACTTTAAATATTTCAAACAAATCAGTTTCCATTTATTATCCCAATTTTACATGGATATTTTGAATTGCAACCTAATATATAACTATACATGTATTATGGGCAAGTCAAGTTAGTATTAGGTTACAGTTAGATAATGTTTGGCAGAGTTGTGCCGATTGGACTTAATTTAATAAAGAAATAGTTTCCGTTCATTGTCTCAGCGTATATGAACATTTTGAATTGAAGTCTGGAATACAGATATGTCTGAAAATATGAATGGTCAAAGTCGTATTTGTTTCTGGTCGAATAGATGGATTTTGAATTTGGGATATAAATATATTATGTGAATATGCATGTCAAGAACCCCTGTGGTAGAGATTCCTAGTCCAGGGCGGGTCAATATGATCATATACTGATAATGTATATTACGTCTTAATAAACCTCTATAATTTTACGGACACTTAATAAAATGTGCGAATATTAAGGAGCAGAATAGGGCCCACCGTCTGAATGCTTTGTTATGATGTGTTAAAAGCATTCTACTTTAAATTGTAAAATTCTTTGCCAGTCACCAATATAATAAACTGATCAAGAAAATTATAATAATAATAAATGAAAAAAGAAAGAAAGAGAAGAAACGCATAGTACAATTTCATATTCATTTTAAGACATGAGAAATACTTCATAATTGATTTACTGATGTAATAAATGCTGGGTTAATAATCAAAGTACTATAACCACCAATGCTAATTAGTTATTAACAGTTCAAGGTCACCCAAGTCCAAGTTCAAAATCTAGTGTCTCCCCTGACCACCAATGACTGCCTGACAACACTTCCCATGGACTCAACTAAGTATCTAAAAACTCTAGGGTGATGTTCCACTTAATAAATGCAAAGCTTGGGCAGTTGTTGCAGAGTCAGGGGTTGCAGTTGTGTTTGGTGGATGTGCCTTTCAAGCTTGTCCCATGCATGTTCGATAGGGATCAAATCTGGAGATCTGGACGGCCAAGGATGAACCTGGCTATTGTGTCTTTGCAAAACATGACGTGTTAGACGAGCAGGAGGTGGTCTGGTGTTGTCATGTTGGAATACTGCTCCGGGATGCTACATTATTGGAACAATAACGTGTGGCTGTATGACTTCATCGGTACACCGTTGAGTCGTTGAAGTACTCTGTATTGAACCGGTCAACCTCTTGGATGCATTTTTGCGCAAAACGTTCATTTTGGCTCTGTATACTCTGAGCCTTCATTCATGCCTCTGCAGTAAAAAAAAAACGAGATTCATCGCTGAACGTAACTGACCATCAGCATTGCTGCGGACATACTCTATGAGTCTGTGACCATTGCTCAAAGGTGTTACACAATCAGAACAATGCCACGAACAGGTCTTCGCGCTCTAATTCCATCATCGCGTAATCGATTGCGTACCGTTTGATTTGATATTATGCAAATCTCAAAAATAGATGTCCTTAACGAAGATGACGCAATCGGATGAAGTGATCTTGTGCTGACGACCTCATGCATGGTCTACTTATGATCATCTATGATCGGACACAGGAGCGGCCAATCTATTTGTGGTTGTGTTAGAAAGTGCGCATGGAGAAATTATTTTGTTATCGTTTCGGTAGAAGAATTCCTTATTAAGGTAAATACTCATTACATACTTTAATATTGAAAACCTGTGTAAGATTTCTTTCAAAATTTGCATGTATTTTGTCAAGGTGTGTATTGATCAAACTAATAAAAAACAAGCATTTCTGAGTGTATTGTAGGCAATAAAAATACCCTTACCAGTAAGATAATTCAGTTAAAAGTAGGTCAGGCATAACGCAACTCATACTTGACCTGTAACTATCCAAGACAAGCCATGCATAAAAGTCAACAAATGTCAAGTCTACATGTTTGTCGAATTTCTATATGACCATATATGGAAAGACAACGGGAATTCACGATTATTACTGAGAACCGAAAGAATTCCCAACTCTACGACTAGGCTATTACGCATACGCGAAATATTGACAACACATGTGCAGCTCGTATTTGTTAAGTTTTTGTATACAAACGACAAATCGACGTGTGTCGCACATATATTTCTAAAAAGAGAAAGGTAAAATAAGAAATCAAATAATTACACATATGAAGAATACAACACTGAAGTATACATTTTCGAGAAACAGAACTGATACCCCTTGTGTTACAAGCATATACTGTACAAAGCTGAAACAGAAATTAAGGTAGAACGCAACAGGCAACGCAAAATCTTTCTACAATTCACTTGTGATTTTTTTCTTGTTGTTGAAAATTACAGTACCTTTTTATTGTATTAATCAGCACCTATGTGCAAAATTTAAAAGAAACTTGACTTGTAGTATATTTGTTTCTATAAAGGTCATAAATCCAGTCTTGGACGCCCTAAGTTAAGTCCATTAGTTTTCATTAAGGTACACGTTTTAAAAAAAATTGTGAAAAAAATGTTGAGTTTCCAAAAGAAGTTTATTAAAATGAGATAAATGAATAAAAAAAACACCAAATCAAATAATATCTAAAGTCACAAATTCATTTTTGTAATTGTATAATCACACTTGAGGATATGTACGAAGTATGAACAAAATAACCTAGGGATTTCATTTTAAAAGGCATTTTACTAACGCCCCCCCCCCCCCCCCCCCCAAATCGAATACTGAGAAATGATCGACAGACTGTTAAATTCTATGCCAATGTTTTGTTTTAAATATCACTCCTTATTTTACTTTTCAAATTTAAATATTTACACTTGACAATGGTTTGCTCTATATGACACTACTAAGAAACTGACATTCAATTTTCTATAACATGAAGTCAGTCACGTGATAATACCTTTTCCTTGCGTATGAATACAATCACCGCTTCAAATGTATTTGAGTCAAGTGTACTGCACTTTCACCGGTCTTGACATCATAACAGAATGACGAAATAAATCAAACGCATCTGAATAATTACATCGAGTTTATTTTGTAAACAAACAAGAATTTCATTAAGGAATAAAACGGAAACATTAAACATACCGTTTAGCTGTTTTACCTTTTAAAATTATCGTCTGCAACTAAAACTACAACTTCCGAAGTATGACTAATTTATACAGTGTCTTTGATGTTTACATTATGACAGTGTAATATTTGGTTCACTTTATGATGATGGTAACCTGATGTTTTCGGGCAATCATCGTCACGAGCAAGGCTGGTTCCGAGCTCAACAAATTGTGTTCAAGTCAGGGCACCGCTGCGAGTCTTTATTTACATCCTACAACAGAAATTTCTCGATTGAACAAAATGTTTCTTTCAGTTCGTGCTTATCTTCTCCCACACACCCATGAATTAAAAAAACCCCACAACGAGTCTACAGCTGCATTTCGTCTAAATTTGTCAATCAATTACTACAACCATGAGTCCTAACGATGAACATGCCGTTCCAAAAACATGGCCTAGCCCTTAACGTCAACGTAATCCATTCATCCTCCGTCTTTTCTCTTAGATACTTTGAATTTCTTTTGAAATCTGTATTCAACAATTACATTTACAAATTTAAGTAAGGTACGAGACTGCCACCGTTTCTTCATCACCGATTGACCGGATGCATTTTACTTCGCTCTTCTTGTTTCCAATAGAGTTGACTTGACGCTATAAAATATCTTTATTTTAAATTTGTTTCATCTTTTTATTCTTTCCAACATAAATATTCTCCTAGACATTGTTCCCATTATTTATTCGATCAAGATTTAACGAACTATATCTTCTGTTGCACGATCGTCTGCCTACACCAGTATGGAAGCTCGACAAGAACAACACAAATCGAAACAATATAATATAAGAAATAAGATGCATTTGTGAGAGTTACTTCGGGCGTTATAGGATTTGACCAAGTGACCAACTTCATGTCACATCCCAATAACACTCAGAAAATGTATCTTATTACTTAACTGAACCCAGTATTCATCAATTTATTTACATCCTCCTCTATCTCTAAAAATACTTTAAAAACCAACCTCCTATCCATATTTCCTGTGCAATAAGCTATAATATGTTCTACACCTAACATACAAACTCACTGAATTCACTTTGGATGTACATGTATAATCTGGGTAAATTTTATATAAAAGTACAAAATCATGGCACACACGTAGTTTATTTATAAGTGTCTTTAATGACACAGACAAGTCCATACCGTGTTTCGTTCACCGTGAAATGAAGAGGAACTTCACATATTTAGCAAAACATTTGTATTTTATTTAATTACAATGACTTGTGGATAGGTTACCTAATTCAATGATTCTCATCCCCTCACTCAAGTCTTTACTTGTGTCATGCAGTTGGTGTTCTATACCCGTCTCCACTATACTTCCGATGTCATTATATTCATCAGTAACAGATTCAGCATCAGTTCGGCCAGTTTCAATATCGGAAAATAGCAGTGCGTGATTATGTTTTTCGCCGAAAATTTCCAAACCTCTCGCTTTTTTTCTAAATGCAACCCTTACTTGGGCTCTCGTTTCTATCTCACGAACGTCCCTACGCTTCATCTGTGTGGTCTCTGTAGCCTAATACCCAAGGCCTTCCGTTTGCACTCGGAAGGCCTCGGGTACAACGGTATCATCTGTATCATTTATTGCTACAGACGCTTGACTCAAGCGCTTTGAAAATATGTCGCGTATACGTTTGAATTATGTGAGGTGCTTCCGAAATGATAGATTTTCGGATACTGTTGCGTACTACCATAAAACAGTTGCATGTTTGGATTAACAAGCTAACGGGCTTGGATGTTTGAACACGATTACCCTCCATATTACAATACACCCGTATTTGATGTCTGTGAAGGAAATACAGTAGGGGGACAAAAGTGTTTAGAAAAAAAATGGCGTCACGTTACCAATGCAAGCGAGATAACTCATACGGAAAACCTTCTTGACAGTTGGTTTACTTAGATAAAATAAAATAACTTACCTCAGTACTTAGTTAAGTGTCCCTTCAATCGAATTACTTGCTGGATTCTCCTGGGAACAGAATTATAAAGATTTCTCATATAATTTAAGTTAATGTCCTGCCATATCCTCAGCGTGTGTTGAAAAAGTTCATCTGCGGAATTTATATTGTGCATCTGTGATTGAAGTTTCCGTTTAATATATAGCCAAGCATTTTCGATGATGTTTAAGTCTGGAGACTGTGCAGGCCAGCTCATGCCTTTAATTCGATTTCTGGCAATGAATTCCTGGGTCCTACGAGATCGATGTACGGGGGCATTGTCATCCTGAAAAAGGTAGCTTCCGTTGGGAAAATGATGCACTATCACAGGCCAGAGGTTTGTATCTAATATGTCAATGTATTTTTCAGAATTTATATTTCCTTCCACTCGACATAATGTCCCCACGCCATGAAAACATAAGCAACCCCAAACCATGATGCTGAACTTTCGGCCATTTTGTCGCGGTACTAAGTCGGGTCTCCAACCTTCACCGGCTTTTTTCCACACATACACTCGGTTGTTCTCACCAACACATATCTGAGACTCGTCACTGAATATAACTTTCGACCACTGATTTTGTACATCCCATCGCCTCTTCCCTCTACACCATGATAAACGTTTCTTTCTGTTGACACTCTTTATCACAACTTTTTTCCTATATACACCCCTTGAGAAACCACTAGCTTTCAATCGGCGTTTAATAGTTTTCTGAGACACTGATGTTGCTTTTCTGTCATTAAATTCAGCAGTAATGTCCCCAAGAGGAGCCCGACGATCCTTGTTTACAATCCTCTGAAGCCTCCGATACTCCCGATCGTCAATAGAACGAGGCCGACCTGATCTTGGTAAATTTTCCGTAGATCCTGTACTCTGAAACTTTCGAATAACACGATACACTGAAGCTAGAGATCTGTTGACACTGCTTGCAATATCTGATGCCTTTTCTCCGTTCAAAAACAATTCCACGATCACTTGTTTCAAGGGTGTTGACATTTCTTGTCGATTTGCCTCCATTTTGTTGTCGAGATATTATGTAAACAAAACTATGAGCAGACGATGAATTATACGTAATGGTCTACGTCACACATGCTAACCTATTTATATTTCAAGGGAATTTCCATAACTCGAACAATAAACAGTAAATAAACAGATTTATTATGCGCGATATTTTGATAAGGTAACGTGACGCCATTTTTTTCTCAACACTTTTGTCCCCCTACTGTACTTCTCAAGATATTGAGCGGACAGACTTGGTTTACAGACTGACCGACAGGGGGCATAAAGATTGCACAAGTCTCGCAAAAATCTTCACTTAGCTAAATACCTTGACACTTATTTTATATTATTGTAATGCATTTGTCACAAAGTGCCACAAGAGGTCACTGATTTGGGACTTATATAACAAGAACTTGTCATTTAATCAGGGACCGGACCAAGCTGAAGAGATTACAAGTAAAACATTGTTTAAAAAAATATTTATTAATTAGTTCTGAAAATAATCTGTCAGTTAATTGCAAAATAATTCCAAAAAGACAGCACAAAGTGTCTAGTGGCAAAAAAGAAAAAATACAAAATGAAATTTAAAAAAAAAAACATCCCAAGGGTCACGAAGTCATAAACTTGTCTTGTCACAAGGAATGAGAGTCATGCCACTCACGATCCAAAAGATATACGCAATTCAAGGTTAAAGTTTTGCAATTGACAGCCAGCCAAACTAACAGATAGAAGAAAAATAATACTGTATATTTCTAAATATACAGGGGAAAATCGCGTAATTTCGCAAGAAGCATCACTCGCGATATAAAGTTACTCGGCTTTTATTTTTATACACGTTGAAACTCTTGATCAATAGACCACTCGCGAATTCATGATCACGTGATTTGACGTTCATGAGACATTTCGCGATATTAAGTACTTGCGTAAAATAAGGAATCTACAGCTAGTATGGCTTGCGATCTTCACCATCAGTGATACGGGGCATAAAAAATTCTATATAGGTACATTCTCCTGGGAGGGTTGGTGTCCGGACCACCTTCCGCACTGGATCCGCCACTGTAAGTTTAGTAATAAATATTAATACAAATGATGTATGTATTTTAATAAAATACACTTACTATACTTATATACGGAAACTTTCTGTCAAACTTTCAATGGGCAAACAATCGCCATATCTCTTTTATGTTTGGCTGCAGAAAGTATGGCAACATTAGTCAACTACAACTGTAGATATGACAAGTGTGTTATACGTAGAAACCGTGTTGAATTTTTACCCTTAGTTTTACCCTAAAAAAATTACCTTGTTCTAATTTTTCAAGAAAAATGTGTAACATATTGGGTGCCATTATTTACAGAATGGTAGCAGTCTGTAGTCTCTGGGTCCTCGTCAAATTTGATAATGCAGTTCACAATCAATATCGGCGAATCTGCTGATAATTAAAAATACCACGTTTAGCTTGACCAAAGTTTCAACACTTCCCATATTATATTAAGTTATAAAACTAGGTTTGATAAGAATTAAAGAACGTGACCTCAACGGCACAATGTATGTATAGTTACCGTGTGTGTTTTTTTTTAGAAATGCCAAGAGCTCTCAAAATCTGAAGAGAACGGCCATAAACATACGAAAATAAAAAGAATCAGTTCATCGCAAGACATACCAAGAAATGGCGCGAGATCGTGAACTAATATATAGGTCAAGGATTCACGCAATCAACAAACCACAGATAAAACCTCTTATGATGAGTGTCGATATTACAGATAGATCATTATTCAGGACTTGAATAGAATTTACTAGTGTTACATTTAACAACACATGAGACATTGTTTCGTCTTCATGTACTAACGTAAATTAAGTGCATATGCACCAACGCGGTAGAGCATTCGTTTCGTAAGGTCCTTCAAATATGACCTTCAAACAATATTAAATATGTGGCTCTAAGTCTGAAAAAAATATTTTCTTGTAAAAATATCCTTTTATGATAGTTTTTTTATGTAACTTTAATCATAATCACTGACAAAATTAAATGTCCTGGGTCACTCCAAACCCTATTTCATAACTGTTGAAATATATTTAGAGCAATCAAGGTCCTGATCCCTGAACCATATGTGTTCCTGTTGGACGTTATGTATTCTAATAGCACGTGTCTCGGGGTCACCCCAACCCCCATAAGTTTTGATTGTTTCAATATCTCTAAAATGGTTGGTATTCCAACCCTTAAAGTAAATACATTCCTGTTGCTCGTGACACAATGAACTCAGCACCAGGTTTTGATAGTCGTTTTCGAGGTAAAAAAGAAAATTCCGAAAGATATTGCACATCTAAAGGACATCACCAATCATCTCCCAAGAGATGATTTTGCTAGTGCACGAGATATAAGAGGAGTTCTGGAAACCAGGTTTTCTATTTAAAAACGTCGTTTTCAATCTTCAATTGACTCACAGGGTGAGAATGAAAATTTTGAAACCTTATTGCACGTCTATAGGATACCACTAATTAACTTCCAAAAGATGATTTGGCTATTGCGTAAAATGTAAGAGGGGTTCTGGGAAACAGGGTTTTTAACAGACAAAATTTTGCATTCCATTGTAAGGAGCAGAAATAATTATCTTTGGTCGGAAAATCCACTTCTTCAGAAACATTTGGATCTACCTCTGACCTTCAATCTGTTGTACTCATCACGATGACAACTTCTATGCTTATATTATAAAGCCGTATGATACGTGGCTGCTATTTGAAAGTATAATTCTCATGAAGACAGCTTTTGCACTTGTTATCATTGTGTATTTAAATGTGATAAAGGAATATAGTTATAATAGAATCTGACTAATTTATTTGTTACTTTCTCATATTTATATCTCCGTAATCGGACATTCGGGGATAATGTTTTTGGCTGTCCGAAAAATTTTAACCTTGGCCATATAACTTTTGAATGGATGGTAATAAATGTTTCATTTTTCACGTGTATTCTTTGTGAAAAGACCTTTTGTTTCATACTGAAATTTTTGACACCTCAAGTTTGGTCACACGTGTGCATCAGTGTATCGCAAACACATCTTGTTAATCTTTTTTTTGAGGGGGGTATGTAGATGACCAATTATAAATTTTGGTGCAAGTCTAGTAAAATTTCACCAAGTTGAGTCCAGTTTTGAATATTTTTACATATTTTTACCGTTTGGATTTTGCATTAAAAACTCACCTAACATTAATGTATCACTAAGTAGATTATTGTTTAAATTTTTTCTCTCTCAAAGTCAAAGGGATATGATTGTAATTCACCACCTCTATAGATCCGCCCATTGGGCGTACATCTCTATTGATTTATACGTGCTTGCATCGAAATCAAGTTAGAAGGTAGAGGCAAACTATAACTTCGTTAAGTAAAGTAGACATTTTGGGAACAAAAAATAACGGGGTCCAACTAAATCGTTTATTAATGAAAAATAATGAAGATGGGGCTAAGACCCTCCACCCTCCCGTTCTAACACCGTCAACAGAATACAACATCCGAAAGAATTTGTCTGCATGTATAGTTTCCAAAGAATTAAATTACCGCGCTTATGTGGTCCTCGTGTAGTAATACATGTACTTTGACATTTGTGTAACATTCTTTCAGGACGAACATTTTATGAGACGTCAAAGTCACACAGAATTAAATGTGATGCTCATGGTGCGTTAAGGATCCCGCAGGGTGCTACATGTATGTATACCAGGAAAGCATTCTTTTCAGAGTTAAAAGAGGGAACTTCCAATGTTTTGTATATCGTTTATCATTATTTGTATCTTGTTTGAGAAAGTTTAAATTCACCATCATACATGTTTAAATCCAATACCAATAGTATAAGCCGTATGTCAAAATAAGTCAATTTTGTCCACGCCAAAACTCAGAACTTGCTGCAGCTAGATGTTGTGGGATAATATATTTTTGATATACTTGATCCCAAATTAATCAACCCAGCCAAGGAGACCTTTGCACTGTTTTTGTTTTAAGGTGGTCACGCCTAAAACATCAATTGAATAGAAAAGCTGCTATTCATTATGTAACTGTCGCAATAAAGTATTATACAGCGCATATACAAAAATATAAAACAAAGTATGTAGGGGTCAGGAGACTAGTAAACAATGGACATATCAATTTGGCATCATAATATACAAGATGACACTCCTACTCCAGCTAAATGCAAAATATTGTTAAAAATAATAACATATAAAATGCCACCCAATAGCTCCCTGTCCACCAAAAAGGTGGGCAACAACCAATGAGAAAGTGGTGGTAGAAAGCGGTGGATAGCGGGTCATTAAAAACAGGCCGCAAAACAAACATGATATATAATAATGGTCACCGGCAATGGCGATGTCTCTATATGAGTGAAATATTCTCGAACGGGACGTTAAAGGATATATAATCAATTAATCAATAATGGTCACATGATCCAATGAAGATAGATGATAAACGGTTACCCATACTATGGAACAGTGTAAAAATCATCCAAGAATTGGTTTGCTAATGAGGGAGTTTACAGATTGCTATAGTGCAAACATTAACACCAAGAAACAATAATTCATAGCTGTAGAATATAAGTAATTGCACCAATCAGGACAATTAATCTTATATAAAATGAAAATCTATAGCATACTTTGTCACATAAAGGTTATTATGATCCTACACGTAAATATACTAATAGATATAGCGGTGGCAACATTAAAATTTCCTACTCAAATACATATAAGGAATTTTGCATAGCTTTTTCAATGTTCACACAAAAGTGGCCCCAATATTGGTCTAATTCATTGAAAGGTATGCATATGATTCCAACAAGACATTTTTTACAGTTTGTATGAAATTCAGTCCATATTATTTGTAAATTAGTGGAAAGCAAGTCATTACGTATACGGCATAAGCAATGTTGTTGGATTTGTACTGAGCAACCACAAGCCTATCAGACTATCAGTCAAAAATTATTTCATCCTCTTGATAAGGCAAAACCACTAAATTAATTTTTTGCCAAAATTTCTACCTTGGATTAAGAACCATATATACCACTACATAGTCCTGGACCTCCTATGCATTGTCCGATTCCCGTGGGGATCCGGGTTAGAAAAGGTCCTCAATACCCCTTGTCGTAAGAGGCGACTTAATGGGGCGGTCCTTCGGATGATCGAGACCGCAAAAATCGAGATCCCGTGTCACAGCGGCTGTGGCACGATAAAGATCGCTCCCTGCTCAAATGATTGATTGATTTATTCTGGTTTTACGCCGACATGTCAATATTGCAGCCATTTTACGGCGGTTAAACAACTAAAATATGATTGGTTATGAAAGTTGAAGTTTCCCTGACGGCCCCCAGTGACCCTGTTCAAAAGCCATAAGCGCCGAGCATAGGCCTAAATTTTGCAGCCCTTCAACGGCAATAGTGACGTCTCCATATGAGTGAAATATTCTCAAGAGGGACGTTAAACAGTATACAATCAATCAACCAATCGTCCCCTTGATGATTTCAATATATCTGAACAAGAAGTACTTGATCAACTACTAACCTTGAATATAAAGAAGCCACCGGGTCCTGATGGTATACTACCAAGAATCCTAAAAAAATATTGTCTCAACCATTTACCAGCCTCTTACAAAATCGTTTAATCTATTGTTGTCCCTTGACAAACTTTCAAGATCGTTGAAGGCAGCTCATATCACACACAAAAGTAAAGGTAGCACTCAAAATGTCAACAACTCTAGGCCAATATCAGTCACATCAGCTGTTTTTTTCCCCCCCACACTTAACAATTTTTCAGTTATCTGATGCCGTCCAATTTTTATTGGTGGAGGAGAGAACCCAGATACAATGTACCCGGGAAGAGACCACCGACCTTCCAAAAGTAAGCTTTCTCACATGTATCGGCGCCGACTAGAGGTGAGAGGCCTTGTAGTTTTGATCGCGATGCTCTAGCCACTCGGCCACGTAGCTGTTTGTAAATTACTGGGGGGGGGGGGTGAATCATATTTCAACATCTTTAAAACTATGTCTCAGACAATAACATTATAGTTCCACACGATAGTCCCACTCTATAATCCCTCAGTATTGTCCCATACTATAGTCTCACATTTATAACCCCACAATATTGTCTCACATTATAGTCCCACACAATATTATTCTTAAATATTTAAATATAAAGATATTTGAATATGATCATAAGTACATTCTGGAAAGCAAAAGATTTTGAAAAATGCATATAATACATGTACCTATCTGTGTGTCTAATTGGAAAAATTATAATGATAAAATTGTGTGTGTGTGTGTGTGTGTGTGTGTGTGTGTGTGTGTGTGTGTGTAATACTATGTACAGTGTATGCTTGACCTTATCGTGTTGAATCGATACCCCCGATTTTTTTCCTTCTCTTTTACTTGTTTTTCTTCCTCTATGTTTATTTGATTTGATCTTTTTTGGTTTTTTGTCTGTTTTAGTTCCCATTAACCACCCGCTGATTTTTTCTGTATATTTCCATTTCTCTGTTTTGTAGCTTGTTATGTATATGAAGTTCCCCGTATGGACCCAGGTGTGAAAAGAATAGGCTCTCGGCAACCCCCTTGCCTGTCGTAAGAGGCGACAAAATGTGGGCAACCAGTTTGCCGTGGGATGCAATCCGAAGGGACGGAGAAAGGGATTCTGGGGCGGGCTGAGGTTTGCAGACACTGGGGTTTATAGTGTCTGTTGATCAACACTCCACTTTGGCCCCGACTTCTGCTAGACGGGAGGTCAAGTTTGACCCGACTTGATCAATTAGCTGGTCATGCCGAGTTAATTATATCTTCATGTCATAGTATTGATGTATTTGCAATGTTCTTTTAAATAGATAACTATCTAATAATTCGACAAAGGTGATTGGCCATATTTCGAAGCTCTGTGTCTGCAGAATATCTCGACTGAAAATAACCAACCAGACCCCATTTAAAAATTTACTGAAACTCTATTACAGAATGCAAATAAATGCATACCCAAAACCTCAACAAATTCTACTAAAATCAAAACACCATGGTTTACAGAAATATGCAGTGAAGCAATTAAAGCTAGTAAGAAAGCAGAAAGATTATTCAATAAATCACCTACTGCTTTAAATGTGAGTAAGTTTCACATATATCTAGCAAAGGTTCGTAGATCCATAAATATAAGTAAACGAAAATCCTGGAAAACATTTGTTTCTAGTTTAAATTCGGATACCCCTATAAATAAAGTCTGGAATGCAATAAGGAAAATAGAAGGAAAAGGTTTCAATAACAACATCAACATCTGAAGGTAGAAAATCAAATAATCACAAATAATAAAGATATATCAAACAGTATAATTAATACGATCTCTAAAAATTCATCAACAGACAAGATGAGCCCAAATTTCATCTCGAACAAAAATACAACGGAACGGAAAACTTCGGATTTTAAATCTGAACACAATGAATGTTATAACGAACCATTTACTTATGATGAATTACTAAAACTTCTAGAAAAATCTCATGATACAGCTGTAGCTCCAGACCAGATCCACTATCAAATAATAAAACACCTTCCTAAACCTATCAAAGAATGACTTCTGCAAATCTGAAAAATCCGAAAAACTGGTAATTTCTAATCTTTCTGATTGCACGCTCCAATTATTCCTATTCCATACCATGGAAAGGATCACTCAGATCCTAATAATTACCGACCAATGGCCTTATCAAGCTGTGTATGTAAAACCATGGAACGGATGATTAGTGAACGCTTGATATGGTTTCCTGAGACTAATAAAATTCTAACTGACATAGAATATGGTTTCAGAAAAACTCGAAGCACAATAGACCAGTTAGTAGGACTTGAAACCTATATTCGAGATGCCTTTATTAACAAAGTGCATATCTTCTCAATATTTGTTTTATTTCCAGGAGCGTTTCGAACCTCCCCTGTAGGTAGTTTGTATGTTAAGGCAAACGAACCACCTCTCAATATAATAGAATGAAATTTGTTTTACTTGCTATTTTAAAAGATAACTCAGATTGAAAATCCTGTATTTAACTGCGTTTTCCATCCGCGGTTTAAAGATTTATTTGACGAGAGAGAGAGAGAGAGAGAGAGAGAGAGTTGTATAAAATCAATCGATCTAAGAGTTAAAAAAACCCAAAACATCTACATGATTCTAATTTGCCTTTGGACATTGTAAAACCCTCAACACGTTCTGAAATACTAAATTACTAAAACCCAAAGTAGACGCATCACTTTCTGAATATAAAAATTATCCGAAATAAAACAATCCAAACATTCTACAATTGATATTTATACAGATGGTCCAAAAGACCAAAATAAAGTCGCTTCTGCTGCCGTAATCACAAACGACGTTTTCTCTGCATGTCTTCCCAATGAAGCAACATTGAAACTTCTAATGACAATTATTTTACTATATTCTCAGACTCCTTATCTTGTCTGCAGTCAATTGGCAACATGAATATTGATCATTCATACATTTTAGATATTGTAAAACAGCACTATCTTCTGACTATACAAGGTAAAATAGTTGAGTTCTGCTGGATTCCAAGTCATATTGATATTCATAGCAAAACCAAAGCAAACAAAGAGGCAAAAGATGCACTTAAATATGATATCGTACACTTTCAAATTCCGTACACAGATTTAAAATATTTAAAATATTTCATAAAGCTACTCGTAAATTCTCTTTCGCAAATCTGTTAGGATTTCTGTGATACAAGTAAACGTTATTCTATTCAAAAAAGTGTAAATAAAAAGTGTAACGTCATACTGAAACGCGAGGAAGTTATTTCAAGAATACACATCGGACATTAAATGCATTTTACCCGTGTTTACATTTTTAACTTTTATATTCGTTGGATTGAACGTTAAAAGGTGCCCCGTGTCAAGGATCGGAACCCCTTAGGCACACAAAAGGCCGTTTCCCTGATTTTTGAAAAAGAGTAAGTTCAGGGAAACTTTAACATTCACTACCAAACACATTTCAGTTAACCGCCGTGAAATGGCTGAAATAATGCCATAGCGGCTTAACCCCCCCAAAAAATTAACTGCATTTGAAGTAATCATTCATTGTACTTTGAATGATATATAATCATTTCACTTCAAATTTATCATTCTGGAGATACTATCATCAACTATCATATATACTGTAATTTCTAACGTACATCATTTTGTGGACATTACCTTGCACTTTTAAAGGTGCTGTCTAATCCTTATTATGCAAAAGATACCTGATAAAATATTGTTTAATGATATTTGTCAATTTATACTTTCATGTTTGCCGTTGATATCGGGATTGGTGATCATAAATTCAGGTTGTGCATAATTTATTTGAAATCGTTTGATACATGTAATTTCAAGCAAACGTTAACTCCTGTTTCTTGGTTATTATTTGATGGTACTTGTTTTTTGAAGTAGAATCAGTATTTTCCAAAATTTGTACACGAATCCCTAAAGTTTGAAAATTTACTAATCATCAACTATTGCCTTTAATTCATTTTCATTTGATGTTTTCGACACCTATATAGTAAAACGAATCGTATATCTCGACTTATCAAAATTCAAATAAATGTCATATTTTCAAAGTGATTAACAACAACTTTCAGATTCAACTAAAAGTGAATATTTAAATTTCTGTTATCCACTTTGCTATTTCTCTTTAATGGATCAATATATTTTCCCGAATGTTTCTTTCACTAAATATTGAGAGGTGGTGAAATCTTTGTAAGCCTCAGAACGTTTGTTGGTAGTTACGGAGAATTAAATGTTGGTAAATTTTATGCATGCAAAATCTTGGTGAGTTTGAAGATTGAACCAAGAGTTGCGTACCATTGTTTGCCGGGTGTCTACGGCGCCACACATTATCATTGTCCGGGTAATGGATAAAACAGATACAGGCACTGCCTCCTATTGACTTCATTTGGAGCGATGATAAAGTGTAGATAACGAAATCAAAAATCCTACACAAAATTCAAAACTGAGAGGAGAGCAAGAACTGACCCCTGGAAACACCAAACGTGGAATCAGTTGTCCAGGAGGAGGCAATGTATGTGATTAAGTAAACAAATGAACTGATTAGTATTTTGTTTTAACTTTCTGGTACGAATGTATTATGTGTATATGCACTTGTATAATATATTTGAAATATATTTGACAATTTTATTACAAGTCCATGTAGCGATAGACGTCTCCATAAGAGTGAATATTATCGAGGAAACAATTTACCATGCATCTATATATAAAAACGTTTGCATATGATAAATTTCATTGTACTGCAATATTTATCTCCTATTGTTGACTCTGCGTGTTATAAAACATAAAAACAAAATTTAACAAAATAATTCTTGTTTCTTTCTTGTTTTTTTTTAAAACTCAAACGCAACAATGATGAAAAATGAAAAACGTATTATTCTAGTTGTTCAAATCTGGAATTTAAAAAGCTTATTCACTATACCGTTTTCGCACCCTCAGACTTTAATCACATTTAAAACTCACTACCTGTGTTTAATTAAAGAACAGTGTACATTACCTTATGAATATATTTTGTTGTTTGCCACCCCTACCCATACACTATCCCTATCTACCTGAAAAAATTAACCATTTCTGAATTTTAGGTAGTGGGAAGACACCAAGCTAGTCACGTGTTTAATGTTTGCATGTACTTGAAACTGACCAGTGGGCACTGAGCCTCATTTTCTAGGGAGTTCTTCGATGAATAGGTCAGAAAACTGAACTGTTTGAATACTTCTGCCTGTAGTTGTATTCAGTATTTTCATTCTATGTTTTATCAATGAAACATATCTATGAAAGAAATAATAGTGAGATAGAACACAATGTACCACGCAAGTAAAAGGTTGCAGGCGATTCGCCAACAATTGAAACAAATGGATGAACAGTACAGATGTGCAACGGCAGACGAGGAAGCAGATGAATCCACGACATCAGCTGATTGCTCAAACTTTGAATTAGCGGACACGGTAAGTTAGGAGCATGATGTTGATAAAAAATGACAGAGTGAAAATACAATTTATACATTGTATAAATTACCGAAATTTGTTTAATACGTGTCTGAAGAGGGTTATTTTAGACCAGAAATCATATTTTTTGGAAATATCATTTATTCAAATGTTCATTGTATATTTTAGGGGTTGAACCTCATCTCACATTGTTGAACTAAGTGTTAGGATGTGTTAGTGTTAGAATGTATCCAGGGTTTTTCAGGTAGATTGGATTTAGTTTTGTGAATCAGTATGTACACTGCCTGTGTACTGCATAGCAAAGAAAACACGGAGTTGATTTGCGGAATACATATTATTGAATACAAACAAAAATATCTATACAGTATATAAAGTTATGTCTTTGTAATTTAACTGAACTCGAAGTAGTCAAGTGTCATCCTGGAAATCGGAATTGTTTTGGTACAAAATATAGTACGATTTCTTAATTAATATGCATCCCAATTTTGTTGTATCCTCTATCCGTTTTTCAGAAAACTACTCCAGTACGTGTTGCTTCTTGTAAAAAGTCATGCAAACTAGCATATGTTGACGAAAATAAAATTCAAGCGTCCCCCAACAAAAAGTACAAAATCTACTCAATTTCTTGGGATCTTGCGCATTTATCTGTCTTATGTGAAACAACATCAGAGTTGTATTCTTGGAGAAGTGTTAGACATTTACTGCATCCTACTTTCACGGTATTACTATTTGCAAATAAGTCGAAAACTATGAACAAAAGTAATAAAACGCTCAATAACTGTCTCTAGTGATGATTACCTAGATTTAGAACAACCGAAGGTTGAACCCTGGCATTTAATGGGGCATAGAATGCGATTTGGCTCGGGGACACCTTGAGCTCATCGTCGATACTTCAGATGGATCGCTACACCAACATGATACTGAAGGACTCCTTAAAGATTTCATATCAAGTATTATTTCATCATCGAAAGAGCGACACAACTGTTCAATTAGTATGTTCCTCAAACGAAATATGGAAACTTAATGTTTTTACTCTGTTTCTTACTCGTATTATCATTTATCATCATGTCGCCGAACAGGGACTCATTGTTGTTTTCTTTTTTTAGTTTGTTTTGTTTTTTGTTCGTTTGTTTTTGCTGTTGTTGTTTTGGTTTTGCTATTTTGTTTTTGTTTTTTGTTTGCTCCATTTCCTGTTATGTTCTCAAAACAAAGTTTGGGATCATATTGCTTTCCCTGTTTCTTATTATTAAGGTCTTCCGTTTCCAACAGAAGACCTTGTATGATTTTTTTTTTCTTTTTGTCTTACAATTATTTTTGTGCACGCGATTTGTCTGATGTGTGTTGACCAATGTGTGAAATTTCCCCAGATGACAGAGAGTAACTGGAGCACGATATATTTTGTCGATTTGATTTGCGTCATTTATTATGCAAGATATTTAGGTTTTTCCGATATTCAGAGATTGACTTTGTCTTTGAGAGCTCTATGAAACTGTTACAGATATCAACCTGAAAGTTTCAGCGTTTGTAGAGACAGGTAGATTTGACAGAGCGGGTATTGCGATTTCCCAACGAAAAAAAAAATAGCAGCTCGACAGGGCTCGAAAATGTCTACAAATTTTTCGTGCAGTTTTTGATAAACGCAGGTGACCTTTTGCAATTATTGGTCAGCGTCCATAGTCGACCATCGACAATTATTGAATATTTTTAACTTCCTTGATTACTAACATTTTCAAATATGGTATGAGCATCTTTAGAACAAAGTGGACATAAATTGTAAATTTCAGTTTGACCAATACTTAAATATATTCTCTACAGCCGAACATCTGTAAGAAAAACTATATGTATAATGTTGTAGAGTAGGATGGTATCTACCAAAATTATAAATGGCATGATCCCCGGGGTAGCAGTTACAATTCCAGTTCAAGGCAAAACTTGGTATATAGTGTTTATGTGTAAAACATTTAATAAAATCTTTAGTGGCGTAAATCGTCTTTAGTGGAAGTGAAAGTAAATGGATATCAGAGTGGGCCCAAAATGGTCAGTGAGCAATTGTGTTAACATTTGAACATTTTTTACTTCTCGGTAACTACCCCTCCAATTCTTTTCAAATTTGGTATAGGAAACAACTTTGGGACAAGAGAAATACAATTCTAAATTTCATGACTACTGCATCCCCTGGGCCTTTAGGGGCGGGACAAAATCTTTAAAAATGGACGTTACGGAAGTGGACGAGCGTTATCCGACTGCGTCACTTGTTGCATAATTATGACGTCATCGGTTTACTTTCCTATTGATCAGATACAAATTACTCGACAGCAGTGAAACATTTCGTATATTTTTGCATCCTAGTAGTTGCATGAATAAAACTTACATGAAAATAAAATCGCAATTAAACATCTGTACTTAATGATATACTTATTTCAAATATGATGTCACATTGTTGCGCGGATTTTATTTTCATAACTTGTCTTGCTGGTTGTCTATTGTTTATTGTTTAACGTCTACGCTCGAGAATTTTTCACTTCAGGGATCCAGGTAAGAATAAGTCCTCAGTACCCTTTGCTTGTCGTAAGGGCGACTAAATGGGGCGGTTCTTCGGATGAGACCGACAAGAAACTGAGGCCCCGTGTCACAGCAGGTGTGGCAAGATAAAATCCCTCCCTGCTCAAAGGACTTAAGCACCGAACATATGCTTAAATTTTACAGCCCTTCACCAGCAATGGTGACGTCTTCATATGAGTGAAAAATTCAACCTATTGTTTTTCAGGGTTAAAGATCAAGGTCGTAGTATCAGTTAATAGGAAAACCTTGTAGTCAGGAATGTTTGCGCTAGACTCTGGTAGCCAGCAGATGATGATTGAATCAAAGATGATTAGATGAAGTTAATCATGCATATATTGTTCACTTCCAAAATAGATTGCATCGTGTATACTAAAAATACTATCAGTTAGATTTCTGCAGATACTTTCGATTTCATTATCAAAATACAGCAAAACGCGGGACGTTCCGGGGGGCTTCGCAACATGGCCTCCACCAGGGCGTTGTCATGGCAACTGAGGGTCTTGAGGTGGCTCTCAGATCCCTTGTCTTTCAGATTTTTTCCACGCATCCACAAACAGAAATCCTGTATCCATTCCTTCATATATGCTATATATACATGTGAATATTATACATATATAATTATTGCTGATAGTAGTCACAAAGATGTGGTTGAATGTACCACAGGACAATACTATGTCAGTCCTGTAGAATGAAAAATACTGAAGCGTACAAGCCTAGAGGAGCTCCGTCATAATGAAGAACTACAGTTTAACATTGTTGTATTGAACGATTGTTTCATGTGACACTTTTCGAATTATATAAACAATGGTTACCAACCAGGAGGATTCAGTTACTAAGTTAATGGAATAAATATGGATTTACCTATATTTGCATTAACACTTGTCAAAAAAAAATTACACATTGACAACATTAAAAATTTTGAATACGCATCTCTGTCTAAACATTGAACAGAAAATGCATTGCGAAATAACATTTACACAGCATCCATTCCAACCCAATGGATTGACACTGCACGAATACAATATGTACTGCAATTTTCGGTTACATTTAACGTTAACATTTCTACATTTACGTTTAACATTTCTACATTTGCATTTAACATTTCTACATTTACATTGAAAGAATGATGCATTACGTAGTTACAGGGATAGAATTTTGAGCCCGTTGACTTTCCATACTAAGGCTAGTAGCAGTGAGGGTTCTTTAACGTGCCAACGCCTGCCGCGACACGATACCTCCGTTTTAAAGGTCATATCCGAAAGACCCGTGATTTTCATTTCTAAATGTCGAGTGTTTAGGGTAGGACAAAATCACTGTCTATGTATTGTATGTAAAGACAAGTGGCGTGTTTAGTTACTTTGATTGATTGATTGTTTGTTGTTTTCCGCCACACTCAACTATTTTTCAGTTATCTGGTGGCATCCAGTTTTTGTATGTGGAGGAGAGAACCAAGATACAATGTACCCGGGAAGAGACCACCGACCTTCCAAAAGTAAACTGGCAAACTTTCTCACATATATCGGCGCGATCATTGTCTATGTTTATTTCTTGGGTTTGACGCGGCCATGGTACGGGCGGGGATCGAACTCACGACCTTCCGATTGCAAAGTGAACACTCTACCACTGAGTTACCGCGGCCGGTAAATTCTACCTGGGGTATACTATATATGCTATTTCAAGTTGGGGGTTTTCCACATGGAGTAGCGAGGGCCTCCGTAGCCGAGTGATTAGAACACTGCGCTCAAAATCACAAGGCTTCACACTCTAGTCGGCGCGGGTTCGATTCTCGCTCGCGATGATATATGTGGCGGAAAACAACAATCAATCAAACACGTGGAGTAGCACACTGCTAGTAATTCCAGTTCCACTCTGCAATACAAAACACAAAAGAATCATTATATTCCAGCAAGGAAAGCTGAAATAGTGCATAAAGCATGCTCCACAAAAATCCGCAAATTAATAGAGCCGATAAAAATACGATTGAGCTAATGGATGCTGCTTAAAGTCAGGTGGGCAAGGACGGGTGTAGATGCCACTCCTTCATAATCAATGTAGAGAATAACGCTGCTGATGCCCGGCATTCCGTGATTATAGGGATATATGTATATTGATTGCAATCGGCTTTTAAAAGATGTTATGAAACAAGTTTGTCACTATGAAACATTCAGAATGTGCACAAAATTTCCACAATTATATGAATTGGTAAAATTTGCATATCAAACAATTTGTATAGCACCAATGATATTCATTTCTTCTATATCTGTTTTTTATTTTTTATTTTTAGTCCAATGCTAGTTCCTCGACTTCAATTACCATCGACCGCCAGGACGACGTAGGATACCACTGCACCGACATTATGGCTGCATCCGTTGGTGAACTGGCCTTTGAAGATCTTGACGAAATTCCTCTGTCCGAAGAACTCCCTTGCGCCATAACAAATATGGAAGACCTGGATGATGTAAATTCGTATTTCAAGAGGTTTTCTATTGAAAAATCATGTACTGTCTCTGTCATTATTACACATGACACTTGTTGTTACAGTGTACTGTAATAGTTCCTGTTAATCATATTGTAATCTACAATGACAACATACATTGCATGTTTTATACGAATCGTTTGGCCATTCTTGGCACACTGATTCTGACTTTGGATTACTCCGTTTACCTGATCAAGGGTAGTGTGATCGCTCGACAGGAGATGCTTACTCCTCCTAGGTACCTGATGCTACCTCTAGCATGTCCAGGGGTCCGTGTTTGCCCATCTCTCTGATTTGTATTTTATGAAGTAATTACGAGACTGAGTTCTATTCCATTTCTTAGCCTTTTCATTGCAACAACAGTATCATGATTTTGCATTGTAAAACCTTTTATGATTCTGTTACCTTATTAGCTGCAAATCTGAAACTCTCTTAGAAAATATTGAAGAAAAAAACCCAGAGAGCGACAGATCAGTCCCTTATAAAAATCTTACGGCGCAGAAAAATCTGCGCAAGGTTAAGGCTTATATTGTATCTGCATTGCCGTCTCAAAAATGTTAAATAAAAACCCCTAAAATAATTATTTTCCCATTATATTAGTGTCCAAACATACCTTCAAACATTCCGCAACGCTCCAAGCGACTTACAGCTTCAAATGATTCTGTTTGTTGACGGTGCCGTACCATAGCCATAGTGATTTCTATTTTATAAGTTTGATGTAGTCGTCTCACATTTTCTTCTAAATTACATGAACTGTTATGGTGTATTTTGATTGCCATTCTCGTTTGGGTTATTTGTGTTATTCTTTAAAATAAAAAAATATGTGAAGATAACGAATGGTAATCAGTCTCATAGATCATGTAACTAATGCAAACATTTACCCTAGAAACACCAGAGGTGGGATCAGGTACCTAGGAGGAGTAAGCATTTGCGAATCCATTTGACCGATGACACCTACCGTGAGCCCAAAATCCTGACTGGGTCAGTGGGATAATCCGTTGTCAAATTCAAAACCCTTGGCAGCTTCAGGGGTATTTGTGATCATTGAGGGCTCTACTTTTCGTTTAAATAAAATAGGTTGAATACATCTACAAAACTATAGGAAGTTGATAGAGAAACTGAAGATATTCCGTTTGGCAGAAAGTTGAGTTGTTAGTTTGCCGTCTATGTTCAGTAAAACATCCAAACATGAAGCAGCAAACGTACAAGACACTGTGCTATCTTTATTTAGGTAGATAGTCTCATAGGAAACATGACAGACTCCATGCAGGTTGAAACAATCTGTGACGAAGAACTGCGGACTGTTAACCATTCCCTTATTTTATCGGTAAGTAGAAATACGTGATTATGACCAACTGTCTCGTTTAATTGATTCTCTGGCATCAAACCAGAACATATTTTGTAAACTGAAAAAAATTTAAATGAACAGATATGTATCCGTTCAGGTTTAGGGTATTTCGTACATTTCATTGATGTAATTCGTTTCGCTCTTTGGGGAAAGCCAAATTGAAGTTCCGCAATCGCACTTTTTCTGTGATGCTACAGAATGCAGAAACTAGTGGAAATCCTCTTTCCTAACCAGGTTTGTTGTAAAACTTGCTCATTGAAGCAGTTGTTGATGTACCGGGGAATCCCCTTCAATATACTCGTAACAGTGAAATATACTGTAAAATCATTGACATTTTGTTTAATCCATGCCTTGATTTTCAAATGGTGCAAGAAGAAAAATATTTACAGGGCGAGCTACCCCATGTCAACGAATTGCAGAAGATTGCAGAACAAAGGAATGCAACTACGTTACGCACTTCCTTCAATAATATGCGAATTTAATGTCATTTTTCTACTCTGGGTTTACGGCTTTCATTATTCATTGAGACATTAAAAAAATGCAGACTAAAAAAGATATCAAAATTAGAGAAAAAATATTCTCCCACCTAACCTTAATCATTTAAAAGTTTTTTTAAATACACCTAATTATGTAGATGGAAAGAGGGAAGATAGCGATTAGTGCTCAATGTCAACAAATCCTACAAACTCGCACTGCTGGAAACACCATCAGCAGGAGCTAAGCGTAGGAGGAGTAAGCATCTCCTGATGACCAGCCACTTGAATTTGATCCAAAATACGGAGTGAAGTGCACTCTTTCATTGCTATTTTTGGGGGGTTAAATACATGAAACTGAGTATCAGTTTAGTGGCGCATCATTTTTGTGGCTTTACAACTGTACGATTTCCCTAATATGATAATTCAAATGGCAAACATCATGTAGATGTATCAAAAAATTTTATAACCTGAAAGTATTGGTCGCAATTGTCGAGCACAATAAAATTGAGAAATTGTCATTTTTTACACATTAATGTTTCAAATAAATGAAGAGATTTTGGTCAATGAATGCGGCCTAAAGTTTCAAATGAAAACTACATATTTGACAATTTTCTAGGTGCATGTAGTGAAAAAAAAATAATAGATCGGGATCTCAATACAAATTAAGAATAACTACTACTTCACAGGAAAATGGTAACAATGTTAATTTGACAACACAAGAAGAAGATTGGAGGAAAGAGAGAAAAAAGAAGGATAATCATAACATAAGTGAGAATTGAATACATCATATCCCTATATACATGTAGAATATGCGAGTTTATACGTCACAACATTACTACATAATCAAATACACTACAGCATTATGCTAATAATCTAATACACTACGCATTACGTACACTGTTTAATACACTAAAGCATTACGTACGTAATCTAATACACTACAGCATTACATACACTGTCTAATACACTAAGCATTGGGTACATAATATAATACACTACAGCATTCCATACACTGTCTAATACACTAAGCATTGGGTACATAATATAATACACTGCAGCATTACATACACTGTCTAATACACTAAGCATTGGGTACATAATATAATACACTGCAGCATTACATACACTGTCTAATACACTACAGCATTACATACACTGTCTAATACACTAAGCATTGGGTACATAATATAATACACTACAGCATTACATACACTGTCTAATACACTAAGCATTGGGTACATAATATAATACACTGCAGCATTACATACACTGTCTAATACACTACAGCATTACATACACTGTCTAATACACTAAGCATTGGGTACATAATATAATACACTACAGCATTACATACACTGTCTAATACACTAAGCATTGGGTACATAATATAATACACTGCAGCATTACATACACTGTCTAATACACTAAATCATTACGTACGTAATCTAATACACTACAGCATTACATACACTGTCTAATACACTACAGCATTACATACACTGTCTAATACACTAAAGCATTACGTACACTGTCTAATACACTAAGCATTGGGTACATAATATAATACACTACAGCATTACATACACTATCTAATACGCTGCAGTATTACATACACTGTTTAATACACTAAGCATTGGGTACATAATATAATACACTGCAGCATTACATACACTGTCTAATACACTAAGCATTGGGTACATAATATAATACACTACAGCATTACATACACTGTCTAATACACTACAGCATTGGGTACATAATATAATACACTGCAGCATTACATACACTGTCTAATACACTAAGCATTGGGTACATAATATAATACACTACAGCATTACATACACTGTCTAATACACTAAGCATTGGGTACATAATATAATACACTACAGCATTACATACACTGTCTAATACACTACAGCATTACATACACTGTCTAATACACTAAGCATTGGGTACATAATATAATACACTGCAGCATTACATACACTGTCTAATACACTAAGCATTGGGTACATAATATAATACACTACAGCATTACATACACTGTCTAATACACTAAGCATTGGGTACATAATATAATACACTACAGCATTACATACACTGTCTAATACACTACAGCATTACATACACTGTCTAATACACTACAGCATTACATACACTGTCTAATACACTAAGCATTGGGTACATAATATAATACACTACAGCATTACATACACTGTCTAATACACTAAGCATTGGGTACATAATATAATACACTGCAGCATTACATACACTGTCTAATACACTAAGCATTGGGTACATAATATAATACACTACAGCATTACATACACTGTCTAATACACTACAGCATTACATACACTGTCTAATACACTAAGCATTGGGTACATAATATAATACACTGCAGCATTACATACACTGTCTAATACACTAAGCATTGGGTACATAATATAATACACTATATTGTACAATATAGATTACGTACATGATATAATAATAAACAACAACATCACGTGCATGGAAAATTAAAAACACTTCTACAGTAGATTATTTCAAAAGGGTCTGTAAATAGTATTTGAGTTGTTTAATATAAACCACGGATAATGTGGATATATCTTCTGCGAGATGTAATGTAATCAAGAATAAAAACAATATTTGTATGCTGTTTCAGCAATATTCATTTCACATTTCAGTTGAACGACGGCGACGGTATAACATAAACGATAGAATCAAAGAGTTAGCCAACCTCCTTCCTCCCAGTACACCTACGTAAGACATTTTCATATTAAATTTGTATTGAATTTCGAAAAATGTAGTTTTATTGTGATTCAAATTCGGTGAAAAATACCAATGGAACGACATGTTTAAGGTGATCTGTGTCATTGGCGAGCAATGCATGTTTACAGAAAGAAACTCAGAATGTTCCAATATCCAGGATACTGAATGTAGGGTCAGTGTCTATACGAAGTAGTCAGTCAAGTCCATTTGTGTACACTTTTTTGAAAATGTTTCAATGAGTGGAATGTTGCCCAATTCTTTTTTTTTTAAATCATTATCTTACAGAGAACAGTGGTACCATTTGTCAAATTAATAAGCAAGAATTATCATGTCCTGTACATAGGCATGGGGCATCGGGTTTATTTTCGCAGTGGAAGGGGGGAAGTAAGTTGAGAAGTTTACTTCACTAATGTATATAAATCTTGATAACCCAGAAAAAAAAATCCCAAAAGATGTTCTTTTACCCAAACTCAAATCCTAAATCGGGGTGGGTAGCAATCGTCTTTCATTGTACTGGGCTTATATTCATCATACAGTTTAATCCTATATTTAAACCAATCCTATTACTCTAACAGGGGTGAGGGTATCAACCAATAAATCTTAATTTGCTTGTGAAGATATCATACTTTGCATGTAGAACTAACGGAAAATATTAACGTTGTCAAATAACGGCCTCCCGGTCACGAACTGAACGCTATAACCACTGAGCCATAGCGACCGAATGAGTTTTACAAAGGAATATCATAGTAGGGAATTTCTTTTTGAAACCACAAAGGTAGAGTTTGTCAAAGTTCCTACAAACATCCTATTGTAGTGTGATTCAAGTTCAATTTTACCACACTATGATCCATCGGGCCACGTGAGAGGATCAGTAGAGTGTACAGCAGTCAAATAGTGGGGCTTATCGCTGAGAAGCTATTGGTGTTCCAAAAAGATCTCTGTGTGAACAAGGTGGGCGTTGGGATCCCTTGACCTCTTTAGCTTATAGAAGTAGCGTATGTTTGAAATAAAATTAGGGTCTTTAAACGTTATATAATATCATAATATTTATAATCAATCTTATTAGTTACATTTACCAAAATTGAATTAAAATAATAAAATCGAGGAATAAGTGAATAGATTTAGGTATCTTTTGGCTTTCTCGATTTGTACGTTATTAGCTTAAGTGTCTTGCTGGCACTCTCTAATCCATCATGATATATATATAAATATATATATATATATATATATATATATATATATATATATATATATACTGGACAAAAAAAAGTTAAGGATCATAACTTTGACCTCAAATATTTTTATTAACCAAATAATTATTTTGACAAATTTTAACATGTATAGTTTCTCCAATGTGTCCTTAACACAACAGATTTACCTGGTTTCATATTGACGTCATAAGTACACGATTTTTCGCCCAAACACAAGCAAGGGGTCAAAATCAAAGTGTGCCAACGTGTATATTGAAATTGAAAAATTGTGATTTTCATTTTATTGTGGGTATTTATTGCTCTAATCGACTATTAGGTGAACAATTATTGATATTAAAAGCCACGAGGCGCCATTTAACTGCTCTGGAAGCTGGTCAGGCAGTAGGTATGCTTCAAGCTGGCCAAGTCCAGAGAACTGTCTCTAGACATTTTAATGTGTCCCAAAGTGTGATTTCAAGGTTGTGGAATCGTTTTAGGCAGACAGGTAATGTTTCTGAGAGACCGAGATCAGGTCGTCCAAGGTCCACAACCGCCAGGATCGCTATATGTCACTTATTGCTCGTAGACACGGGTTTCAGAGTGTTGTCCAACTCAATACTGACATTCATGCAGCAAGTGGGGTGCGCATAACACCACACACTCTCAGACAGAGACTTCATGCAGCTAACCTTCGGGCTCATCGACCTGCTGTTCGTCCCATTTTGAGGAGAAGACATCGTGTAGCACGACTCAATTGGGCTCAAAATCACATAAACTGGCAACTGCGTCATTGGACGCCTGTTCTTTTTACAGACGAGTCACGGTTCTGCGTGGACTTTCATGACGGTCGTAGGCGTGTATGGCGCATGCGTGGAGAGCGGTACGCTGATTGCTGTGTTGCAGAGCATGATCGTTTTGGAGGTGGCTCTGTGATGATTTGGGCCGGAATCAGTATTGGTGGATGTACTGACTTGCACGTGATTAATGGCAACCTTACCTGTGCAATTTGCAGTGACGAGATTGCATCCAATTGTGAGACCTTATGCGGGAGCAATAGGCAACGACTTTGTGTTAATGGATGATAATGCTCGTCCCCACAGAGCACATATAGTGACAGACTACCTTGCTACAGAGACAATTGAACGTATGGATTGGCCGAGTTGTTCTCCGGATTTAAATCCAATAGAACATGCCTGGGACATGTTGCAGCGAGCTGTTTCCAGACGCCCTGTACTTCCGACAAACCGCCAGGAGCTTACGTTAGCTTTACAGCAGGAATGGGCAAGGTTGCCACAAATTGCGTTCCGCAGGCTCATCAGAAGTATGCAGAGGCGTTGTCGTGCCGTTATATGCTCAGGGTGGACATACACCCTATTGATATTGCCTTTATAAAGATTCAATCATTTGTAATGAAATTTGTTATTGTTGCTCATACCGATTTTCAAACTGTTTTGGGGGGTTACCTGAAAATGGTTGCTCTGGCTGCTTAACGTATTGATGAATTTGTAAAAACAGGTTTAAAATGTATTGTTCGATTATCGTTGAACATTTTAAATATATATTTAACATAATTTATTTGGTTTTGTTATGAATAAAATAATTCTGAAATCATGATCCCTAACTTTTTTTGTCCAGTATATATATATATATATATATATATATATATATATATATATATATTACAGACACCAAAAGCAGAACAAGGGATCTATTTTGAAGACGTCAGTGGATTATATCAAAGAGCTCGTGAAAGACAGACAAATGATCCAAAAGCTAGAGGATAACCAAAGGAGAACAGATTCCATGTGCCAAAAAATGTCTATCAAGATTTTCGTAAGTATTCACAGTAGCTTTAAGACTATATCAAATCCAATCAATCTAATATTGATCAGACCTCCTGATGATAGTGTATGGAATTATTCATTGACCTATATTTTGATACAACGCGCTACTTATTAGTATGCGATGCATACTATAGAAAACATGTTTCTGTAGGTGTCGATCCCTGTAACGGTAAGTCACGGCGCATTCAAATTAGATCTCAAGTTCGTATGTCGCGGTACATTATGTACATGTAAGCACTGGGGACATAAAGCTGGCATAACTCAAAATTTGTGGCGCTTGACCGAAAGCTGGCGACGGTTTATCGTAGAAACTTATTTAATTAAGCGGACTGAAGACTTCAATCAATTAAAGTATAGAAACTACGGTGGTATTTGAAACATCAAGTACTAATATTCATATACTTTGTTCTTTGAAAGTTGTCCATGTTTATTTACGATCTAGGTAATATAGAAGAAATCTAATAATTTATCATAGTATTTGATTTTACGAATATCATTCTATTCTTACAGCAATTGGAACTAAAAATGAAACTGTTTGGATTGTCCGAGGACTTGGATACATGTAACTGTAGAGGTCCGAGAACGAAAAAACCTCAAACACGTGTATCAGAAATAAATACCCTAGTGGAGGAGCTCATAAACGAAAGTATGCCAGAATCGTCGTACGAGAGGGAGAATAAACCAACACCTCCCTGCAAGAAGAAGAAAAGGGAGAAAGGCAAGAATGATCCAAAACCCAGTACAGACACGAAGATTGGCTTACGAAAACACCTTGATAAGAAGATGTCGAGAGGGGGACATACGCAAATAAACGACAGCTCATCCCTGAAAAAAGCAACTGATGAATGTCAGCTTGAAGTTAGAGATTTAAGTCCACCGTTACTTGATAGTGAAAGCGATGTTCACTTGGGGAGAAGTAACCCACGAGAGGAAAACTCCCAACGGTATGTATTGGACGAAGACAACAACGTCCAAGTTGGTTTAAAAGAGGGAGATCAAATAATTGAGCTGTCGTTAGAGCAGTGCAACATCTTGCTCGAGCTGTTTGAGAGTCACGGAAACGAAAATGAACCAATGCTAAGAACAGATTTTCCAACTCAGTCAAATGTTTCTGCGAAACAAGAACGCTTGTCACCAGTAACTTCAACTAGTAACATGTTGGAAAGATTACTACGAAGGTCGGACAAGCCGTCTGCTAGCCGGGTCGATTCCGGTAGATTGGAGGAATCCATAGAGAGCATGAATATGTTGTAAAGCTTCGAAGGAAATCTCTTAAAAGCGTGTTTCGATCACTAGTATTAATGATGACGTTGCCTGTGAACTGACTGAAAAAAATACTGAATCTCTCGGAATACAAAGATAGATAGATAGATAATTTTTTGGGCCTATACTGGTTGTAATTAGTACAACTATTAAATTCTAAAATATTGGGAACTTTCATATTTTCTATGTTCAAAACTTGTGATACATATCCCCTCCCTATATAACTCTATACGGAGTTTAAACCTATAAAGAGTGTTTCTACTGTATTGTACGTAGCTGCAAAAATGTCAAACATTTAATTCCATGGGTGAAAATGATTCATTGTACTTGTATAAACATAAATTTGCCACTCATTTCATACGTTTTGGAAAGAAATGTTTGCAGCAATTGGCCAAACATATTTTGATTCAATCGATTTTAATGTACACGTCTTATACCTCCTTCCATAGGATATTATGCTATTCAATGTTCCTGTTACCCTTTATTTTGATTCACATGCATTGTACTTTCAATTTATATGATAGATTGGTACAAGGAAGAGATTTTAAAAATATTTCCTGTTCATCAAATGAAAATATTCTACAGCATCAATCATTGCCAAAATGTGTGATCATCTTAAGGAGGTATACTACACAGAGAAAATTTGATACGGATGAAAATGGAGGATATGTACAACTATATTTTGAAACTGAAAATTTCAAATTTACTCTTTATGCATCAAAAAGTGCAGTTTTAGTAGAAAGTAAAAAAAAAAAAAAGCCATACTGGTTTTCTTAATATCTATAATCGACACGTTAACCGACAGAGCTACCCAGCTAGGCGAATAGAATTTTAAATGGAAGGTATAAATATTGTTGGTATTTATATTTTCACTAGTGTATTAAAAGGAAGACATCCATTATAGCGATGTAGTATGCCTCCTTAATTGCAGAAAATCTTTCCAGTTTGCGAATCATTCCAATTCTGATCCGGGTTCCTGATCTTTCTATTAGATCTTTCCTTGATTAGTATGTAGTTTCTGATGTTTTTATTCATACATTATTGTTCGTTATGCACCACGTATAATACATATAGAAAAAGGTTTGAGCTAGTAAGAAGCTCGGGTTTTTAATAACAGCCTTAGACTGTAGAATTACATGTATCTAGTTGATATTATAGGTGGTTTTTATTAATAAACCGAAAGTTTTAATAGATATTCATGTATATTTAGTATGGGATATCTAGACTTTTAGGTAGCATATTGTTACATGTATATATGGTTTTTGTTGTTGTTTTCATGTTTGCATTTACAAATATCACTGCCACATAAAGATTTCCCTTTTAACATTACATATATTGGATGTAGATGACGTACTAAGAACTCCGATCATGCATGTACGGCGGAATCATGTTTATATATTTAGAATTAAACTATGTATTATTGTAGACCAGAATTATTTCAGTTTTATCATATCATGTATTGTCATTAGTATAAATCGATCGATTCTTATTAGAATGTTTATTTCTTTGATATTTTTTTTTAATAAAATACGATTATTACCTTAGTTAATCTATAAATATGTGGATCACAGGTTTGAGTCTCGATTGATTATTGATTATTTATTGTTTTCCGCCACACTTAACAATTTTTCAGTTATCTGGTGGCGTCCAGATTTTGTTGGTGGAGGAGAGAACCCAGATACAATGTACCTGGGAAGAGACCACCGACCTTCCGCAAGTAAACTGGCAAACTTGCTCACATAATGCCGCGGCCGAGATTCGAACACGCGCCGACAGAGGTGAGAGGCTTTGTGATTTTGAGCCCGATGCTCTAACCACTCGGCCACGGAGGCCCCTGTTATGGTACGAAATGAAAGGTCTTGCCATATGAAGTACATATACAAGACATCAATTATATACTTCAGTACATATTGTATATGTCAGATTTGCATTAAAAGCAAGTCAAACCTCCAAGTCAAGGTCACAAGGTCACATACCACTGCATCAGATGAAAGGTTTTTCCGTAAAAACGTACATACAAAATATGAAAGCCATAATTTAAAAAAAATTCAAGAGATGTTTTTAAAGATTTTTCCTATACATGCATATCACCAAATAACACTACCCTACCCCCGGGGACCATGAATTGCACAAACTTGGATCTTGACTACTTTATGTCAGGAAGGTTTCGTGAAAATTTCATTTTTTCTGGCCAAGTTGTTCTTGGGAATAAGATTTTTAAAGATTTTCCCCATATTCTCGCTTGTAAAACGTTCATCCCCCATTATGCCCATCCTAGCCCCGAGGGCCATGATTTTAACAAGCTTGAATCTACACTTTGTCTTGATCAAGAAGCTTTCGTGTGAATTTGAACTCTTCTGGCCCAGTGGTTCGTGTGAAGAAGAGTTTTAATTAAAGATTTTCCCTACATATTCGCATATAAAACTTTGATCTCCTATTGTGGCCCCACCCTACCCCCGGGGGTCATGATTTTAGCAAACTTCAATCTGCCAAATGGCAGGAAGCTGCCAGGTAAACGAACTTTTCTGGCTCAGTAGTTCTTGAAAAGAAGATTTTTAAATCATCCAACCCTATTTATGCATTTTCGTGATTACCTCTGCTTTCAATACTCTGGCCCTGAATGATTTATACCAAGTTTGATTGAAATTGGTCCAGTGGTCCAATAGAAGAAGATGAAAGTGTGAAAAGTTTACGGACAGACCGAAGAACGACAATAGGTGATCAGAATAGCTCACTTGAGCTTTCAGCTCAGGTGAGCTAAAACAAACAAGCAAACAAAAGAAAAAGAAAAAAATATAAACGCATGACTTGATATACGGTATATTTTGGGATAGTTTAGTTGTAATAATGACAAATATAGAATCCCTCAAAAAATAAGGGCGTTGTATTTTTTTAAATTATGTTCAAACGTTAAATATATAACCTCTCTTTATATTTTTCACACTATTTTGGACTTAATTGTGAAATAGGATTAAATTACATTCCATACGGTAAATTATATCCATTTTTAAGTCAGTTTACATTTTCAGCAATTTTGAAATACGTTGTAACAAGTGTTGTTAAGGAGTAATTTGAAAATATTTTGTGGTATGAACAAGTACAAAAGGACTAGAAATTTGACAAGTTTTAGCTACTAATATATGCAATTGTGATATAACTGCACGAAATAATAAAAAGATGTGGTGTAAGAACATGAAAATCAATATCTTTATTAAATTTTCCAGATTCGATATGAATTTGTGACCTGCTGAGAACATCAAGAAGTTACAATCATGAGTAAAAGTGTCATTCCTTTAGTAATATCTAAATGAGTACAATGCACAGGTATCTAGCGTTATTGGACTTCATAGTTAGCTTTCTTAAAAGTGGTACCAAAGACAGTTATATGCAGACTTCTTCGTGCTATAGATCTGGGGTTACAATAGATCATCAATACTCCTTGTTTGTTGTAAGAGGCGACTAAATGGGACAGTCCTTCAGATGACAACACAAAACACTGAGGTCCCTTGTCATGGCAGGTTTGGCACGATAAAATTCCATTCTGCCAAAACGCCATAAGCGCCGAGCATGGGCCTGAATTTTGTAGCCCTTCACCGGCAATAGTGAGTGAAAAATTCTCCATCGGGACGCTAAATAATACACAACCAACCTTCGTATTTGTAACTGCCTACGCAAAACCTTTTTCCATGGATATGTTATATGCAGCGGAAAGAAATTGAATATCATATGAATAAGTAAAGATATCGAACAGGGATCAATCTCATAATTCCTCTAATGAATTCGAATACTAAAATACCGGTCGCGGTAGCTCAGTGGTTAGAGCGTTCGCTTCGTAACAGGGAGGTCGTGAGTTCGAGCCCCGCTCGTGCCATGGCCGCGTCAAACCTAAGACGAAAAATAGGTAGTGATTGCTCCTTCGCCAAACGCTCTGCATTTAGAAGTGAGAATCACGGGTCTTTCGGATATGACCTTAAAAACGGAGGTCCCGTGTCACGGTAGGCGTTGGCACGTTAAAGAACCCTCACTACTACGGCCCTGAGCGCTAAGCATAGGTCTAAATGTGGTACTTCACCTACAGTTGGTGACGTCTCAGTATAAGTGAAAAATTCTCGACGGGACGTAAAACAAACAAACAATCAATCAATCAATCAATCGAATACTAAATAAAGAGTTTAGGAATCACGGACCCCCAAAATATTCCAGAGGTATTAGGTGCCTAGCAGGAGTAAGCATTCCTTTCGACAGATATGACGAGAGGAAAGTTTTCTGTTCTTTTGATTTATTGATTTTTTTTTCTTTTGATGCAGTGTGCAGCTCTCTTTGCAATGTATGATCTTCTGTCATAGTATCTGGAATCTTTATTTATGCTTCATTGTATAATGTGAATACTAACCCAACTAGTACTCATTCAAAAATGGTTGCACATGCATTATTTCTTGACTGCTTGACCTCAAATCACAACAATAGTTTTCGTAGACATAAGGGGACCTCCGTGGCCGAGTGGTTAAAGCATTGCGCTCAAAATCCCAAGGCCTCTCACCTCTAGTCGGCGCGGGTTCGAATCCCGCTAGCGCCGATATATGTGAGAAAGTTTGCCAGTTTACTTTCGGAAGGTCGGTGGTCGCTTCCCGGATACATTGTATCTGGGTTCTCTCCTCCACCTACAAAAACTGGATGCCACCAGATAACTGAAAAATTGTTGAGTGTGGCGGAAAACAAACAATCAATCAATCCTAGACATAAAAATAATGTATTGTTGTTCATATCTTAAAATGGACATCAAAAAAAGAGTGACCAATGGAGTCAACCAAAACAAAAACATCAGTTCAAAGTAAACACGAAACAAAAAGAGATTACCCAGATGTTTAGAGCCCTGCGCCAGCAATCGGACTCTGAAAATCTGTCAGGCTTCGACGCGTCCTCGGAATCTGATCCCGACGAGACAGGTAACAGTTAAATGTCTGATATGCACGAGCGATTTCGAATGTCCAAGGACTCTGATTTATTGAACAATGGACTGGTATTTTTGTTCTACATATTTATGTAAGATAAAATGGAAAAACTAGAATTTATTTCTGTTAATGTAAGGGGTTAAATACTCCCGAGAAAAGGCAAAAAATATTCTCATGGTTAAGAGAAAGTAAGATAGATATCATTCTACTTCAGGAAACACATTTTATTGAAAAAAATGAATCACTTTACAATTTAACATGGAAAGGCAAAACTTGTCATACCTACAGTGATTCTACATTTAGTAGAGGTGTGTCTGTCTTATTTAGTGAAACAGTCAATGCCAATATCATAAATGTAAGAAGATGTGATGATGGAAGAAAAATTTTAATTAATCTTGAAATTGATGATAATACATTTACAATTGTAAATATTTATGCTCCAAATGATATCCAAAAGAGATGTAAATTTTTCAAAAAGCTCAAAACTTTTATATCAAAAAATTCATTTAACGAAAACATTGTTATGTGTGGGGACTTTAACTGTCAAATGAATAATGCTGCAGATAAAAGTGTACGTTATCTACAAGATGTAATTAGACATGGTAACATGGACGACATGTGGACAAAACATTATCCTAGTAAGTTAGGTTATACATGGTGTGATGCTAGAAATGATCCCAAAAGTCGCATAGATTATGTTTTTATAAACAATTCTTTTTGTTATACATTAGATGATATTGGAATTAGAAAAATCCCAGGAACTCATTCAAACGGAAGTCGTATGATTGACCATAAATATTTGAAATTTAATTTCTATATAGATAAATCCAGAAGGGGTTCGGGATATTGGAAGTTTAATGTTTCTTACCTAGATAACGAAAAGTACAGAAAAGGTATAATAAATATAATTGAAAATATAGATTCATCCCTATGTCCCATAACAACATGGGAGTTGATTAAAAGAAAGCTTAAAGATTTTTCGATTGCATTTGCAAAATGTGAACAAAGATCAGTTAAAGAAAAAATAAAGTTTATTGAAAGTGAAATCGACGCAATAGAAAAAGGAAGTACAAATGGCTTTAATTATAGACGTTTAAAAACACTAGAGGCAGATTTAGACGATATCTACGATAAAAAATCCAAAGGTTCTCAAATAAGATCTAAGGTAAAATAGATTGAAAAGGGGAAAAAAATTCTAAATACTTTTTAAGTCTTGAGAAGCAAATTCAATCATCAAACGCCATTAAAGAGCTAAAATCATCGGATGGGAGGAAATTTAACAAAACTAATGAATTAATGGGAGAAATGTATTCCTTCTATAGTGAACTCTATACAAGTAAAAATATTTCAGATGAGAAAATAGAACGATATTTATCTACCGTAAATGATCTTCCAAAACTAAATAAAGAGAATAAAGATTTATTAGAAACCTTTCCTACATATGAAGAATGCACAAATGCTGTCAATAACATGAAAAAAGAAAAATCGCCTGGGCTAGATGGCCTTCCAAGTGAATTCTATCAGCGTTTTTGGAAACAACTTGGACCTTTGTTTTATAAAGCCCTGAATGATATCTTTAATAAAGAGAAACTTTCATATACACAAAGACTTTCTATCATATCACTTATCTATAAAAAAGGAGAAAAAGAGAATTTGAAAAATTATAGTCCAATAAGCTTGACGAATACAGACTACAAAATTATAGCTTTTGTTTTCGCGAGAAGACTTCAAAACATACTATCTAAATTAATAAATGAAAATCAAACTGCCTACATCAAAGGTAGACATATAGGAGAAAATGCTAGACTAATACTTGACATTTTTGAGTACTGCGAAACAGAAAACTCAAAAGGCATATTGCTTTTCTTAGACTTTGAAAAAGCTTTTGATTCCGTAGAATGGAATTTTCTTTTTAAAACTCTGCAAAAATTCAATATTGGCAACACTTTTATAAAATGGGTTAAAATTTTATACACTAATCCTTTACTTAAAATAAAAAATGATGGCTGGTTATCTAAGACTCGTGAAATGACAAGAGGCATTCATCAAGGATGTCCAATCTCAGCTCTGTTGTACCTCTTTGTCGCAGAAATCTTAGCTACCAAAATAAAACAAAATCTGAATATAAAAGGTATATCAATAAAGAACCATGAAGTTAAAAATGTACAGCACGCGGATGATTTAACCTTAGCATTGAAAGACGACGCTTCGTTAAAAGCATCTCTAGATACTGTAAATGATTTTTGCAAACATGCGGGGTCAAAAATAAACATAAATAAAACAGAATGTATCCTATTAGGAAACCTAAAATATTTATATGATGAATTATACGGCATAAAGATAACATATAAAGCAGTAAAATGTTTGGGGGTTTATATTGGACATTATAAGGAAGAATGTTACAATAAAAATTGGATGAAAATTTACCATGATATAGAAAAGCTATTTGAATCGTGGAAACGAAGAAAGTTAACTTTAATTGGAAAAGCATGTATAGTAAAGACACTAGCTATATCTAAACTTGTGTATGTTGCTTCAATACTCACTATGCCTGATAATACCTACATTAAGAAAATACAACGTCTTATTTACAACTTTATTTGGAATAAAACAGAGAGAATTAAACGCAATGTTTTGATAGGTTCTTTTTCAGAAGGTGGACTATCAATCGTCGATATTGAAAGTAAACTTAAAGCACTAAAAGCTGCCTGGGTTCCAAGATTGTTGAAAACTAAATCTGTCTTGTATAACATTTTTGAAAGCTATTGTAAACAGTTGAATATTACTGTTCCATATGTTTTGTCTTTTACAGATAAAAAAATTGAGAACATGAAATTAGAAAAATTACCAGTATTTTATAGACAAATGTTATGTTCTTTCAATGAGTGTAAAGTTTGTACCTTAGACAATATTTCAGCAGATGTGATTCTACAACAACCTATATGGAACAATTGTAATTTTCTGTATAAAGGTAATACATTGTTTTTTAAAAATTGGATATCCAGTGGAAATTTGTATGCAAGGGAGGCAACCTTAAAAAGCTTTCAGATTTTTCAAACTGTATTAGAAATAAGTCAAACTGGTTATGTGAATTTAGGATTATTTCTGATGTTTTCAAACGTTTATGTAAAAAACATAATTTTTCAAACTGCAATTTTATTAATATAAATTACTCATATAGATTTCTCTTTTACACAGGAATAGTAGATGTTCGAGAAAAAAAAATGCAATGTTTTCTATGAAAATTTAATATACCAAAAATTTCGGAAACCATATTATCAAAGAGTTTTAAATACTGAGTTCAACATTGAATCAGTTGAATGGAAATATATATATCAATGTAAATTGTTGGATATTCCTGACAAGCACTTGTCTGAATTCAATTACAAGCTTTTGAATAATATTCTCTGTAATAATGTATTTCTCAGTAAATGGAAAAGAGACACACATAGCAATTGTGAAAACTGTCACACGAGAGAAACAACAAAGCATATTGTTTTTGAATGTGAAAATGTTGTCCCAGTATGGAATGCTTTAAGTAAATATCTGAATTTCAATGTAAAATGGAAGCACATCATGGTCGGATTCTTTCATGAACGAAATGGTAAAACTAAATCTTTGAATTTATTGATCACCTATACAGCATATAGAATATATAAATACAAAATGTACTGTAGACTAAACTCACTCGATGAAACCTGTTATAATATTTTTCAACATGTAAAATTTTCAGTTATGAAATATGCCAAAAATTTGAAAAACCTCAATGTACTTGCTGAATATAGACTTTTTGAAAAATTTTGCCATCTAATGTGAATCATGTGAAATAAAGTTCAATTATGTACAATTACATTTTACCGTACCGGAACTATATAATTTAAACTCATTTTTTGTACAACCATATTATATTAGTTTATAACATAAATAGATCTACAGCCACTATACAGAGCATCCTGTCCTCTGATAGAGCCACTCAGTGAGTCAAAATGAACTGTCGGATGTGTGGACTCATTGAGGCGGCGCGGCCTATATTTAGATCTCTTTTATATATGATCAATGTACAGAAATGTATTACTCGAATAATATTATTCAGATACTATATATATTTATGTTATATTATAATCAATAATTCACATATATGTATGTGTGTGTGTATATGTATATATATATGTATATATTACATATAGATATCTCTCTATGTGTATATCATATTTGATAGAATTATATACTTTTGACATATAGTCTTACACATACTTGAACTGAATATACTTTTCTATAAAATTTATATCATATAATTACTTGAACTATTATTTGTGCATCCTGCGTGGTGTAATAGGCAAACATTATTATTGTTATAGAGCTTTTTCCTTCATACAATTGCGAATATATGTCATGTGTATTCTGTATACATTATAGAATATAAGTAATTCTCACTGTACAATATGTATTTGAACATTCAACTCAAAATATATAGAAATTATATTAGAAATTTCTAATAAACTTTAACTAAGTGATATATATTTATGTATCAATACCTTTATATTTATACATTATTTGACTTTATATATATCAATCTACCACTACCGGGAGAAAACGGTCTCCTGGCTAGGCTGTCCTCGGGTCATCTTTGGCGTGTGTGTGTGGACCCTGAGGCAGCATGAGTTATATGTCTAACTATTAACTGAAATTATACATTTAAGAAATGAAGTAGTAATTGTATGATCATTTATATTACGTATTACACATGTACAATATTTTGAGAAAAATCATAAGTCTCTATTAATTGGAAAGTATACATTTAAGAAATGAAGTAGTTAATTAGGTACCCTCCGTGGTACCCTAGGTCAACGCCATGTATTTTGAGGGAGCTTAGTCAGGGCCCCATCCCTGGCAGTTGCCCTATTTTGTTAGTTAAGTTTGTTTGAATTGTTATAGAATAGGTTCTGGGTAATAAAGAATATATAAATATTAAAAAAAAAAAAAAAAAAAAATGGACATCATTTGTGAAGTTGAACTGAGTTTTTTTTTTTTTAATGAAAAACGATATTCAAAATTGTGAGCATCAATATTTTGTTTTAAAGTTTTATTCATTTACTGACGAATTCAGAAATAAAAAAAAAATGGAGGGGTTGATAGCGACCCATGTTAGAGCCTTTTTCACCCAAGAAAGAGGGTGGGGGGAGTTAATACCCCAAACTGGAAAAAATGACCTTTATTTTAAAAACAAATCAACCTGGGGTTGAGGGTTGCACCCCTGTAACCTCCTCTAGAACCGTCACTGTCATTGGTTTAAGATAGTTTATTGCCAAATTTATATCCCTGGGTTAGGTACATGTATGAAACACAAACGTTAGCTTATTATTTAGACGAGATTGTGTCCTTTGTTGAATGAGAAGTTGAAAAATACCGTCAATTGCAGTTTGTATTCCTTTAAGTTCCAAACTAAATAAATACATGGCGGATTGCAGGAAATGGAATACTGTCGCCTGTCTAATTTTGAGGTCAAAGCTACAAATATCTATCTATCTGTGTCACGATTGTTTATTTTAAAATATGTTTTCACCCTAAAGTACATTTCACCCTAAAATGCCAAGTTTCTATTAGAAACACATGCCTGCGATCCATTGTTGTCCTTTTTCTAAAGGATTGCAACTTGTTTAAAACATTATCACCAAATAATTTACAGACACAGTGAAGGATAACAAAGATGGGCAGTCACCATGGAGAATTCCGCGGCCGACATCCTCCTACCACAATAGAATCAGGCCAAAGAAAATAATTAAAAAGGTCACTTTGTGAAAGATAAAATCGATAGTAAATCGGGGTCAAGGATAGGGGGTTATTAAATGTCGCACATCAAATAGTAGCGGTGAAGCGGAAAATAAACTCGGCGATAAAAAATTCCAATGTTACGTATTTGCTTAATATATATATATATATATATATATATATATATATATATATATATATATATATAAATGGGTTAGAATAGATCCTCAGAACCCCCTTGCTTGTAAGAGACGACTAAATGGGGGGGGGGGGGGTCTTCGTGCTTCCGAGGCCCGTGTTACAGCAGGTGTGGCACGATAAAAATCCCTTCCTGCTCAAAAACCATAAGAACCGAGCATAGGCCTAAATTTTACAGCCCTTCATCGGAATGGTGACGTCTCCATATAGGTGAAAGATTCTCGAGAGGGACGTTAAACAATATACAAACCATCAATCAATGCTAGATTACTGACTACTCCAGTGGGACTCTGGTTATAGTATTTCAATTCATTTTATTCAAGCGTAAATATCACAAAATGTCATGATTTCAAATTTGAAATAACAAATTGAAACTTGACATAATCTATTATACCATGGGCACGAATTGTGCTCCTTTGTTAGCTGACCTACTTTTGTATTCTTATGAAGTAGAATTCATTCAAAAACTTCTACATGAGAAGAAAAAATCTCTTGCTGTGGCCTTTAATTCGACATTTAGATATATCGACGACATTCCATCATCACCTGCATATGGTGTTTATATCTCCCAACTGATTCGATACACAAGAGCTTTGCATATGATCATTTTCTGAATCGAGTCGGGCTACTGACAACAAAGTTGATGTCGCAAGGGTTAGTACAGTCTCGTCTAAAGTCAGCAAATTGCAAATTTTATAAATATAGAACTCACGGCGGGTGTGACCGGTCGACAGGGGATGCTTACTCCTCCTAGGCACCCGATCCCACCTCTGGTATGACCAGGGGTTCGTGTTTGCCCATCTCTCTCATTTGTATTTTCTATAGGAATTACGAGATTGAAAAATGTTAGTTATCTTGTCCTTTTCATAGCACTATGCCATCATAACAATTAAACAATGAAAATATCGCACAATATAACATGTAATTTTATGAAAACCTAAGCGCATATAAGCGGAAATTATCTCATTTCCATTGGGTTCCTTATGATTATATAATAAATATAATTAATAAACATACAAAACTAGTATTGGAATTTTGGCAGGTTTTGATTGATTTATTGTTTATTGTTTTCCGCCACACTCAGGTGACTTCCAGTTTTTTTATCGGTGGAATAGAGAACCCAGATACAATGTACCCGGGAAGAAACCACCGAACTTCTGATATTAAAATGGCAAACTTTCTCGCATATATGGCAGGATTTGATAAATAGTTGCATAATGCATTGAAAAATAACACGTATAATAGATGACTAGAAATGTTTTACATAAAAAATTTAACAATACTAGAGTGATATCATATAAAACCCCTTGCCTTATTGGTAACAGAAAATTTACATTCTTTTTTAAAATTTTCCGATATCCATTCATATCATAGAACAAGGCGTGTTGGAAACCGTTTACAAGGAGAAGGAATAGCTATACTAGCTAAGGATTGATTGATTGATTATATATTATATATACACTTGAGGTCCTAAGTCCCACTCCCTTTAGATTGTCTAAAGTATTAAAATTTATAATATACTATATTTGTAATTAATTTTATACACTGGGGGTCTATAATGCCCGTGGTTATATTTCCCAAAATAAACAGACACAAATACAGAGCCATTTATTGTATCTACGGGTAGTCTTTCAGAAATAAAATGATAGGTTACAAATATTCCCGAGATATTTTTACAGGGACGACAAGGCCTGTACCGGCGTGTAAACCAACGTTATCAAGATAATAATATATCACTTTCTACACCGGTATGTCACATTGGAGGGTGTCATGATCACCTGATACAAGGTAAAAAAATAAGCAGTCTACAAGCAAACAAACAAACAAACAAACAAAAAAATCCAAAAAAACAAAACAAAACAAAAAACCCCACACTTTACAAAAAATCAACAGTCTGGCTAATTGAAATCGGTAATTGTAATAATCTGGAATTATTACTTTTTCAACGTGATTTGCTGTAAATTTTAGATTAAGTTTATTTTCAGTAAATAATTGATATTCATTTCTTTATTAACTTTAATCCATACAGCTCATCAATTCAAATAAATCATTATTGAGTAAATAAAGCAAACACATGACGGAAAATATAATTATTTTATTACCTTCTCGGACTTATTTTCCAAGGTTACACATATCTTCAATTATTAGCTGTAAAGATCTGAACTAACTTAGAAATACAGAAGTTTTTTTTTTCAATAGTACGGCTTGATGCACTGTAAATCTGAGTACAAAGGACGTTGGAGAATGAAATGGAATTCATCTTCTATTAAATTCTTTCAAAGTAAACATTTTCTATCAGATTCTTAATATTACTAAATCTCCCAGCTCCTATAGCTAAATAATGAAATACACGTCCTAATCAAGTACTTATATGAACAACATTTGGAGGAGAGTGAAATTTGTTCCATAATAAATTGCTGGCCTTGGAAAAGTATTCGTTGTTTTATTACGAATATGTCGTTTTCATTTAAACTTTGTCTTATCCATATATCATGAAAACAAAAATTTATAAGCAGACTCAATTACTATCATTAATATTAACAGTCCTATCAGATAAAGATTCATAGCATGAGTGAAGTATACATTTATAATGTTATTAGTATAATAGTATAGGACTATTTAAAAGCTCGTACCAATATTTAACAATATCAGTCTCGTTTAAAGTCAGCATTTAACAACTTTTATGGTCGTTATAACGATCTAGTTGACCAGTACAACTTTCCATCAGGTCAAATGCTGTCTGACGTGTTTCATACCAATTGTTAGGCCGTTCTTGGCACACTGATTCTGACTACAGGTTGCTCCGTTTACCTGACCTGGATGTAGGGATTACGGCGGGTTTGACCGGCCCACAGGGGATGCATACTCCTCCTAGGCACCTGATCCCACCTCTGGTATGTCCAGGGGTCCGTGTTTGCACATCTCTGATTTGTATTTTCTATAGGAATTACGAGATTGAATACCTTTGCTGAATTAGTTATCTTAGCCTTTTTATCATACATTCTCTTACATTTCAATGGAAGGCGATCCAATTCAGCGGAAACAGTAACCTCGTATGTAATTTTTTTTAAACACCTTTTTACGAAAATCAAGATGCAACCATTCAATATCCTCACTTTATGCATGCCCCATATTTCAGAAGCATACAGACTGTGAGTACAGGCACTTCCAATATAGCAGTCGAAAAGCGATGGCAATGCAAGGTACATACTTTTTTTTTTTAATTTATTTTTTATTTTATTTTACATTTCTATTCAAAACGAACAAAGCTTTCTTTACCTTGTCCGAGAGATGCTTCTCAGCCTTTCTGAATTAAATATTGAAATTTAAACCCCAACCCCAACCCCCCCCCCCCCCCAAAAAAAAAACCCCACTAAAATAAAACAAAACCCCAAGATATATGAAATGTGTCTAAAATCTCTGAATTTTGGCCATATAATGTAAAAGATTAATCAGTGTGTAAGTGGCATTACATCCTTTCTGTATTTGCCCGTTGGGATCCGGGTTAGAATAGATCATCAGTACCCAATGCTTGTCATAAGAGGCGATTAAATGGGGCGAGGTCCCGTGTCACAGAAGATGTGACACGTTAAATATCCCTCCCTGCTCAAAGGTCATAAGCGCCGAGCATAGGTCTAAATTTTACAGCCCTTCACCGGCAATGGTGATGTCTCCATTGAGTGAAAGATTCTTAAACAATAATCAATCAGCTTTGCTGTATTTTAGTTAAATATGTTTTTTTTTTCAATGATAGTGAAAAAAGCGAGAGCAGAAGAAAATGATAAATCTTAACTTCTGATACATACCTTCACTTCTTGTTAATTAATTCTGGTTTACATAACGGTATTCTGACCGATAATTAAATGTTTTCAATGTCCAGGCCATTAGATACAACCGGTCGTAGTAGCTCATTGGTGGAACTTTCACTTTGTAACCTGTAGCTGTAGGTCGTGAGTTCGAGTCCCGCTCGTGACATGGCCGCGTCAAACCCAAGATACAGTAGTTGCTCCTTCGCCAAACGCTCAGCATGTAGAAGTGAGAATCACGGGTCTTTCGGATATGAGGTTAACAATGGAGGTACCGTGTCATGGCAGAAGTTGGCACTTTAAAGAACCCATACTGTTACGACCTTAAGCGCTAAGCATAGGTCTAAATTTGTGGTACTTCACCTACAGCTGGTGACGTCTCAATATGAGTGAAAAAGTAAAAGAAAGAACAGCAGCTTTAACTGAGTATGCTTGCAAGCCACAGCCACCTATCAAGTATATATGTTTTGGTATTTAACTGAGAAGACAGCAAGACTATTTTATTTGCATGGATAAGTTACTCCAAGTTCATTTTTATATTTTAAGTGTAAAGGTGACCGGCATCCTTATTTCATAAATAATACGACCCAATGTTGTCAACTCTTTCTTAATTATTAAATCCAGCTATCATTACATGTATGTGAAATTCACCTTTCTCGCACTTCGAATCCTTCCATTCACTGCGTTTCAACCAGTATTTGAAAACTATTCAAAATCAGCAATTATTTTCCCAATTCACAATATAGCAAATAATTACTGGTTTCTGTTCTACAAATAGTTACAACCGAACTGTAATCATTCTGCTGACCATTAAAAATTTCAGATAATTACTTACACTGTAAGTGGAATTTTTAGCAACACACAAATGTAGCGATTTTACCCCCTAAAACTGGTATATACATTTAGCAAACGCTATTTTTACAGGGGTAACATGTTTCATATATGACAGGTATGTGCATAGATTACATCATCATATAAATTATTTTCAGTAGAATCTCTCTAAGACTTGAAATGAACCAAAATTTCATCATGAAATAGATTGCTGGGTGTATGTCAACTTTAATTTTGTACTTGGAAAGTGCATGAAAATGTCTGAGTACATATGGACACATATGTTTATATTTTCTGCCAAAATGATTTTTACTGCAGCTTGTGTGTTTTCTTCTAGTTTATGCGCTGGTATAACGATCAACACCTTTCAGTATACCCACTGTGCAATCATCAGCTGATTTTATCGGCAATTACATTTTATCAAATATATACGAATGGCGGATCCAGAAGTTATTCAAGGGACCCAACAGGCTGGGTAGTCTAGGGGCTCCTGGGTTTTATGGTATTTTCTTGTCAGTAATTCAAGCTATACTTTATGCATGATAAAATTGATAAATAACAACAAATAATTGATTGTTTATCTTTATACACTTCTTTGTATATATTGTGTCAAATTTATACTTTGCTATTTTTATTTTCATTTTTTTTTTAGGGGGGGGGGGGGGGGGCTCTATATCTTCCACTTATACAGAGTGTATCTGAATAGACAACACGGACGTCATTGAAAATCTTGCTCTTCAAAGGTATACCTATCCACTTCAATCTTAAAGTTGATAGCGTACATGTATGAATAGTTTCACCATTTCAGGTAAAGCTGCATCATTTACGCGATTGGAATGAAGCTGCTTGGGCCTTTACATCTTATGATCCCGCAACATATGACAGCTTTTGGTGGGAGGGCAGACTGTCTATAGTGATAAGAAAATTAAATAATTCTATTTTGGACTATAATATAATTGATTCATCCCAGACTTAAAAATGATCGAATTAACTGCTTCACCGATAGAGCTACCTATCTGAAAGTACGGAAATACACATTTATCAAAACCACGTTAGCTCCCCTGTTGTCTATCTGAACAATTACTGTGTAATTAAAATTTCGCCGTGTTTTAATGCAGATTGAACGACACAAGTTTAGAAAAACTCGCCCCCACCTCTTTACTCCTGGAATATATATATATATATATATATATATATATATATATATATATATATATATATATAGACGTAGCGTGATTAAACACTTAGATAATAATTATGACTCTTTTTATCAGATTCTTCCATGCAGCTGGAATAAGGACACACACATACAAAGATTATTGAAAACATTTATATTTCGTTTCGTTACAACAATGGTCAAATCGGTAGAAGGTTCGTTTGGAGGTCATCGGTTTAGAGGGTGTAATCGTGAATAAGTAAATAACTGGTTATATTGTTGCACGCGTACACAAGTCTAATGCAATCATACACGGTAGACCGGGATTTATTTACTTGGAAAGGTCCTTTAAATATTTTCTCACTGGTTACAATTTCAGTCTCATCGTATTATGTTTGTAACAGGACGATCCGATGGTATAGGATGAAAGAATAACAAGTTTATGTATTCACTTTTGTATTGAATCAAATATGATACACAGTATTAAAGGAACAGCCCACTGGTACCATGACATCTTGTATGGTTATATGGACACACAGTCCCTACACACTTGATCTATGTCAATGGCAAATTTGGGACCTACACGAAACCAAAAATACACACATAAGGTTAACAAGCCAATAACACATATTGAGACAGAACCGGTTCTCCATAGTTCGAATATGTAGCGCTACGTTTACACTTACTTGAACTAAATGTTATTTAACACTCAGCATAATACTCAATTAAACATACACTTTATAATACATTACCGAAGTACTTGACAAATACTGAACGATATATTCAAAAGTGAATACGGACACAAATGATTAAATTCGATTACACATTACAAAAACACACAAAACATGAACCAGTGATATAAACACACAAAGTAACAAATAAAACAATATTTAAATTTTAGAATTTTGAATATGACAATAGAAAATTTGAGCAAAGTTATTCCAGGACCGTACAATTAACCCCCCCCCCCCCCTCCCCCCAAAGAGTAAGAAATAGAAGAAAACATAACATAACAGTAATATCTATTGAAAAGTTACTCACCTCAGAGAACCAAGTGTCTGTATAATGAAATGAAATAATGTCACCTTAATTAAGTCGGAGCGATAATCAATTCCCGAATATGTCGCTTTTAAGTTTTTAACCCAGAATGGATTTATTAGCTCTTTTAATATAAAACATAATATTTGCTCTGGTTATTTTATTTCATGGCACGAGAATAACGTCAAAAGTATTCACAAAATAGTATACCTCTTCTTTGCAGCAAAATATTGTACACGTCATTTGCCTCGTGACACAGGAATCTTGTTTCAAATTTAGCTTAATATAGAAATAATAGCAGTAGTGCCAATTGGTTGTAGTTACAGAATACATATCCCCCTTTAGAAAATATTTAGCTTAAAATTCAAGAAGGGCTTAAAATCGACTCTGCAAAGTCTCAACTACGCATGGGGAAACAAAGAATATTGTGTTAATGAATAAGCCAAGGGAAGACAATTCTTGCATGTGAAGATCTATACCGACGATTATCCATGTGCCGAAGTATCCGATTTCACATTTGATGTCCGATTGAACAAAATAAATGAATGACAAGACTGCTTTCTGAGTATTGTAATTACGTTGAATATATATTGCTAGTTTAGTTTCATATCAATAAAAGGGTATGAGTAAGTTGAAATACAACTTTAGGAAAGAAAACAAGACCGATTACATGTCTGGACCAGCGTCTACGTCATCACAAGCCGCACAAGAGCGCCGTCTGTCCTGATACGGGTTTTCAAAATACATGCGTTTCTGCGGGATTAATGAAAATTTATATGCCTTTTCGGAATAATGTTCGCGCATGCGTATAACTACTTCCGCGAGGATAGCGTCGAAGCAACAACATGGCATCGCGCGCTAATTTAAAGAAACTGAACAAAACTGTGCTCCAGAAAATGTGCGTTGATATGGGAATAGAAGCTACAACGAAAAAGAAAGACGATTTGGTTAATTTGGTTTTTACCAGTGGTGTGCCGTCCCAATATATTACACCTGTGATTGACCAGAGCTCTCACCACACGGGAGTGTTACCGAAGTTAGACGATCAGACTATCTTGCAAATGTATGTATGAAACTGTGCCGTACAAACAACTCTCAAGTCCAAGTTTTGTATCTATTACAATTTCATGATAAACAGAGCCCGTGCTTCGTCTGCCGATAGGGGAGTACAGAATTTCAAAGGGATGGACAAAGCTGTTCGACATTTTGAAGCTGGAGATGTTCAGGATATACAGATTGCACAGGTAGGAATTCTCACATTCATTGAAATGAAACTTCATTTCCTCTAAATACACCTCTGAAAAAATCTTGAGTCATTGATTATTATTGTTGTTTCATGTGTGCATGCTGTCCTCAACACATACATGTATTAAAGTTATGGGCAGATACTAAGCAGTAAATACAATATTTCCAGGTTACCAGTACAGTTGTGTACATAAGGACTTCCTGTCTGGTGTTTATGAAAAAGGACAGGTACACTGTTTACCTATGCCTCACCGGGAACATTGATAATATCAGTGTGCAGTATGCTTATTGTCAATGTCCCATAGGGAAAGCTCCGTGGGGATCCGGGTTCTTAGAATAGATCCTTAGTACCCGTTGCTCGTCGAAAGAGGTCACACTAAATGGGGCGGTCTTCGGATGAGACCGCAAAAACCGAGGTCCCGTGTCACAGCAGATGTGGCACGACAAAGACCCCCCCCCCCCCCGCTCAAAGACCCTAAGCGCCGAGCATAGGCCTACATTTTGCATCTCTAGTGGGACGTTAAACAATATTCAACCAACCAACCCATAGGGGAAGTCTTCTTCGACATTTTAGCATCTACAAATGTGTTAAGCAAGTGTGTCTTTATAGACCTAGTATTACATCTACATCATTCTGTACATATTACGTATAACACTCTGCAATCTAGCAATCTTACATGCACCCATCATAGTTCATATACGTGTAGATTAGCCCAGTCTTGCAGTCATGTAGGTGGTTTGCTGTTTGCTCTAAATGGGAAAGACAGATTTAAAGTGTTCGTCAACTGAAGACGAAAGTTGCACATCACAACGTTGAATGGATTGTTCCCAGAAATCAAAATCAAGGCCCAAAGCAAATTAGCGAACTTTCTATCAACCAATTCTAAGACCCTGAGTTGTCGTGCGCATCATCACTCGACTTTGATCCCCAAAACCCTGAAGACAGAACCATGGACATGCAGTATAATTTAGGTCAACTTCAAGATCTTAAAAATATATTTCCAAATACTGGTTTGTATATACATGTATATAATTATATATGTGCATGTTATCTCTTTCCCCATCTTAAATTTAAAAACAAAACCTATCCCTGGTTCATGAATTTCATTATTAAAATTTTATTTCCACATGTATGTTGATATTTGAGATTTGCAAAATTAGCTTAAATGTTAATGATACTAAACCATTTTATTCTGTGTCTCAGGCCAAAATAGAATTTGGAATTACCATCCACCTCACGAGAATCAGCCCTGCTAGAAAAAATTGTGACAAATTTACAATTTTTTTTTTTACTGATTCTTTGATTTAAAAGTTTGTCGTGTTCCTTGTAAGGGACAGAGGGAAAATCCTTCACTCTTGGGACTGAAACACCTAAGGTACATGGTAATTCAAATATTAAATTTTTAAAATGGCCTCACTTCAAAATATATAAGTAATGCATGCCCTACATCACATAGGATTAGCACATCTCTGGCACATACCAGATGATGCCCCAGTAGCCGAGGAAGAAGTTACTGTCAGCTACAAGACCGATCCACGACAAAGAGAATTGGAATAATTGGTGTATAGGCCTGGAAATGGTAAATATTTTATGGATTGATTGATTGATTGATTATTTATTGCTTCCGCCACACTCAACAATTTTTCAGTTATCTGGTGGCGTCCAGTTTATGTTGGTGGAGGAGAGAACCCAGATACAATGTACCTGGGAAGAGACCACCGACCTTCCGCAAGTAAACTGGCAAACTGCTCACATAACGCCGCGGCCGAGATTCGAACACGCGCCGACAGAGGTGAGAGGGTTTGTGATTTGCTCACATAACGCCGCGGCCGAGATTCGAACACGCGCCGACAGAGGTGAGAGGCTTTGTGATTTTGAGCCCGATGCTCTAACCACTCGGGCACGGAGGCCCCAAATATTTTATGGACAATTGGTAATTTACTCATACACTTCTTCAAAATTGAAATTCCTATATATAAACTTGAAGATGAAAATTCAAGATGAAGATCTATAATATGATATATACTAAATGACTGATAATGCATACACAACTTGTTTGTAGTTCCTCCTGTCACGATAGAAAATGAATTGGCAGAGTTCATTGAATCCTCAACTCGAGGTCAAAGACATTCTTCCATATGGATTGAATTGCACAGAGGCAGGATTACCAGTTCTATTTTTGGCCAAATTTTAAAAGCTGAAAGCGGTGCGAATAGTTTGATAATGTATATTATTGAGGGATCTGGTCTCCAAAAGCGAGTTACTTAATTTCAATATTATTGAGTCCCCTTTTAGCTCGGAAATTTTA